>NC_047567.1:13283003-13883003 GCF_902806645.1 Magallana gigas | reverse complement strand
GTATTTGAACTATTACATCATTATGGCATCATTGACCTACACGTGTACTGACATTAATTTTTTTTCTTCTGTTTCTTTTCAGAAAACATGTCACCGTCCATTTTGTGATGCAGGCCTTAGATACGAAAATTTCGACTGTATTCCGGCTCACATACAGATTTCAAAGAAAAAATACGAAATGAACATTCGTTTCACGACAAAATCAGGAAGAATAGAGCCAATCACAGACTCTTTGTTTAAAATCATAAGATATATTTATTCAAATGACAGTTTTGACAACCTGATATGTAAAGGACGTTTATTCGTTGAATCAGACGCCGCTGAAACATTTAAAACTGACTATTCATTTATGTTTTATGTAGAAATGTTTTATCATCATTTCCATAACTACAAAGAAAGCCTCAATTATTTATTAGAGTATTTTAAATTTGATGATGTAATTAGAAATACTTTAAATGTTGAACTTCTCAGTCAGTCCTTTAAATCTCGATATCATGAGCATACTTCTTTTTCTACGTTTTATCGAAACCCAGTTTCTGGAAAGGATTTATATGAGTTTACGAGAAGAAAAGCTCCCCAACGGACTGACAAATGTGACCCCAATTACGACACAATCACAACAATTGTTGCTCCGTTCACGATCTGTCCAAAAATACTGATAGACAAAAGGCAAACAACGGTGGTTGTTTCGGGGTCCGTTCTTTGCTTTGTTGATTTGGACTTTTGCATGGGATCGTCGTACTTCAAGGAATCACGTGACAAAAGTAAAGTACAGGTTTGCGTCGATCAATATTTTGAAAAACTTGAGTTAGCTTTGTTGAAACAAAAAAATTCTATGGAAAAGATAACGACACTTGTTTGCTTGTCTTTTTCTTCCGTTGGATGTATTGGAACGATGGTCGCTTATTTCATCTTCGATATTGGTAAACACGTTCACTCAATGAATATCAAAGCTTTGTGTTTAACTTTGATTTTTGCTAACACTGTATTTTCAGTTTCCGGATTATCCTCGTCCAACCCAATATTTTGTCAGATAGTAGGCGTTCTCAATCACTTCCTGTGGCTATCAGTAGTTATGTGGATGCTTGCCTGTTCTTTTACATGTTTCCAGACCTTTACATACACCCAATATCAAAGCAAAGGTAGTATTAGGAAAAGATTTTTTTTAAATGTGGTGTACAGTTTTGCTTTTCCAACGTGCATGGTTCTGACAAATATGTTAGTCAGCAAACTTTTGTTCCAAGATTCTAGTTATGGGTATTCATCATTCAACTGCTTTATCTCTCTCAAAGATATGCTACTCTATACATTTATCGTTCCAATCGCATGCATGGTCATTCTCAATTTCTTTATGTTTCTCTTATCATTTAGAGAAATAAGCAGGAAGGATGACACGCATGTTGAGCTTAAAACAAAACAGGACAGAAATATGTTCGTTATATTTTTCCGGTTGATTGCCATTAGTGGAACTACCTGGTTCTTTGGATTTCTAAACATCATGTTTCCGAACCCCTTATTTTCCTATCTACACATCATTCTGGCCAGCTCTCAGGGTATCTTTCTCTTTTTTGCATTTGGAATTCAGTTGATTGCCAGAAACATTAATCCACAAAAGAGACATTCTCTCAAATAGTAGAACACAATCTTTCAGTTCATCCGAACCAGAGACTCTATGGAGTTTTTCGCATCCTAATTTTTCTTTCCTATTTCTGTCATCGTTAATGGCGCCGTCATCATTGTTTTCGTGTTACCAGTTTTCATAATTTTTTTTACTTATTTAAAACACCATTTATGTAGCCTCAACAAATCAACATTTTGCTTTATTTTTTACTTATGTAGAACAACATTAATGTAGCCAATCTCAACAAAACATGGCACCAAACTAGCTACAGTTTAAAAATAAAAAAAAAAAAGTTTGAGGACAGAAAGCACAGCCTTTATTAGCCTTTTCCCTTCATCAAGATCAAAAAAAAAAAATTGAATGGATGAATAATACAACTCAGACTATACAAAAAATACAAATATTAATGAAGAAAAAGATAAATAAAAAAATTATGATTGCGTTTTAATAAGAAATGTAAAACAGCAAACTACTATTTACGTTTTATAAACGACAAAGCTGTTTATAAAAAACATAAACTGTTCAAACCAATTCTGAATTCGGATGAACGTAATACAATGTAGCTATTGAAATATATCATTCCTTTGATTTTCTGCCATAAATTTTGATGAAAACGGTCATTTGACCTTTAAAAATGATATTTTACCGTACCAAATTTAAACGTAATGTCGGATGGATTGATACGTTTTTGACGTTATACCTTATGCGTCGAAGCAACATCTTTCATACGAAATAAACAATTTTTTTCAGCCAATCAATGGCGTGTTGCAAGTAAATCCAAATTATTTATCATGCAAGAAGTATCGTTCTGTGAATTTCATTGTTTGTTTTTAGAAATGTTTTTGATGTTATGTCGTCATATTCAAATTTGGCGGAACAATAAAATGTCAATTAAATATAGAATTTTCGGCGTCGGTAAAACAAAATCATTTAATCAATGAGACATGATTACCATTTTTCGCATTATTCGTCGCATGTCATTTATGATGATGTCGTTTGAATTGTTACAACAAAAATGTGCAAGCTTGTTACTAATATTTCTTTGTTTTCAAAGCTGTGAGTTTATCTTTTAATCGTTTCAAAATGCATGTACTCAAACCATATTTTTTTAAAGGAAAAATGAAAAAGCAATGTATGATCAGTATATTGTATTCAAATTATCTACTGTATTTTGTGAAGCAATTATAAAGACTTGTGTAATTAGATTCATTTTAAGGTACGTTTTGTAAAAATGTTTAGGTGATTGTTTTCTTACAAAGTTTAAAAATGCGCACCCTTTTCTGTCGTCTTTAAGCCCCCTTTTCTGTCGTCTTTAAGCCCCCTTTTCTGTCGTCTTTAAGCACCCTTTTCTGTCGTCTTTCATAGAAATTGATTACCATTTGTGTTTCATCAGAATATGCTATTTTGCTTAAATGAACAAAACAAGCGTTAAACACGGAATGCATTAAAATAATTGACGTTACAAAATACGACTCTGCCATTTAGTATGGTGAAGGGTGACTGAAAGGTAGTTAAGTACTGACGGAATGGCATACTTAGTGGCTTTGTCGTTCAGTCACATTTCGAGACCATTTAGTCAACACTCAGCTGACTAAATTTGTAAAGGTTGTTTGGGACACTTCGTGACGTATTGTTTATCGAAAAAAAAACCACCAAGAAAATCAATATATGAATTAATATGAATTACATTGATAATAACATTTGGCTGTGTATTCTGATTAGCTCCATTGGGAGAAAACGACATTATGCCAAATCAAGTGCATCACATAATGGAATATATATATATATATATATATATATATATATATATATATATATATATATATATATATATATATATATATATATATATATATATATATATATATATATATTTATATACACTGTATATATACTGTATATAAAAGAAGATAATAGGTACAATAGAAAATGCGCTGAAGCAAATCTACGCTAACTTGTTTGGAAATCATTTCCGCCAAATACGTTTACAGTAAGCCTTACTTTTCATGAAAATGTTGTTTCTTAATATATGTATATTAATACCATATCATAAAATATATCATATATAATATTTATTGTTTCACTGTTCATGACGTCATTGTTCAATAAAAAAAAGTTTAAGTCTCATTACCTTTTTTTATGACACACTTTTTAAAAATCTAAACCGTTTATGCCGAATATCTACTTGTTGCCGTGGTACGATCCTTGCTCAAGTTTTGAGTGTTTATTAAAATGATAACATATTATGTATATTGAAGTTATTGTGAATGAAAGATATTTTTTTCATAATTAGAATTAGATCTTCTTTTCCTTTTTTTAATTATTCATAGTTCATTTTACAATTTTGTAATCTTTAATACATCGATAACTAGGAAAACAAGATTGATCAGTTGGTTCATCTTAGATTTTTTCGTTTGAAGTCAATATATGCAGTAATAGTTTTGTAGAAGGGAGCTGAGATTTTTTTTCCAAGCTGATAATTATACTGTCATTATATATTATATTAGGCCATTTCTTTACCAATTAAGTTGATGGCTAAAACTTCAAGGTAGAGCTCATGCTTATTTTTTTTTTTTAATTTTTAATTTAGTTTGACCGTTTAATATTATAAACCAATAATAGGCCAAAGACGAGGAGCTCTAAGCAATTAAATCAAATTATAAATCTAAAATATATAGGTTTTTACTACTCTTGCTTTTTAGACGGGTACTTTGTTATCCTATCAGCCTCCTTTAAATTATCAGACCCTATGCAATGTTCGATAACTGTACACAATATTTTGTCGCGGCGATTATAATTATTTGATTATTTTTTAAAGGTTTTCGTTCTTAATTGCTTCACACGAAGTAATGTTTTCCTCAGTGCATATTAGAAAAACTTTTTTTTCAACTACTTTAGAAGCCATTTTTAAACAAAATAAACGTTATTAAACATTTTCAAGAATCTTTCCTGCACATACATCATAGATTAATTTACAACATCCTTCTATATCTGATGATTTCATCATATTTTTAGTGTTTTTTAACACTACGAATCAATTCAAATTTGTGTCATACATGTATATTCCAATATATTTCATTCATGAAGCGAAGCAAATGTTAGGGTGCAAGTGGGGATTGCAAAATTATAATACAAACTGAAACTGCCAGCATTTTAATATATTATCGCATAGTTGCTGATAATTACATGTATGAAAAAAGACGCAACGTGGCCATTCTTTGATTATTGTGAGATGATCAATATGATCGAATACGTGTGATCAAATAAATCAAAAAAGCCCATCGGGCTTTATGTATTTTGTCACTCCTTACTATATTGATCACCCATTTTTCTGAAAGACTGGTTAAGAAATTTGAATTATTCATGTCGCAATATTATATACTGACTAATAAACATCATCTTTGGATTTTGTTCAAGAGTATCAAAGAGAAAAACAGTTCTCAGTTTTCCTCAACAGCTATTAACTATCTCTTCAATGCATTAACTTTTGTTTAAAAAAAATCTAACGGATGACAGATTTTTTTTAAAAAGATTTTCTCTTACCATGTTTTTAAAAGCAAATTATTTTTAAAAGGATTATTATTTTGAACCGGGATAAAATAGATTATTATTTTGAACCGGGATAAAATATCTAAATATTAATAAACTTCTCTTATTTCAGAGATGAAAGGATTCAGAAGATACATAATTATATGTACTTCATTGATAACATCATTTGTTACCCATTTTCTATGCTTAGCTTTACAACTCATATGTTTGTTATAATATAAATAAGAAATGATGCTTCAAACCTGCTTCGCTAATTAGTGTAATGGCAAATCAACTTACGGATAACATTTGTCAGTACATGTTTAAAGTTGGCTTCTTCAACTGTTGCTAACTCAACTAGGCATCCCCCTATTGCTTCACAGTCCGTCTAGTAAAATAAAAGATCACGTAGAACTAATTCTCACTACACAACTGTGGAATCAACAGAATTCGAGGTAGCTCAATTTTCGTGGTATTCGTGGGTAGCCCCCACCTACGAATTTACATCCTCCACAAAAACTTATTATAAAAGATTTAGTTTTCCTACTGAAACTAAAAACCGACGCATCCACGAAATTATATCCCCACGAATAAGCAAAAATCCCATCATCCACGAAAATTGACCCCACGAAATTAAATGATTCCACAGTATTTCACTTTCTGTTCATAAAGCAATATTCCAAACAATAAGGAAAGACAATTTCTTCTGTAGCTTGATAATGTTTTTGCAACGTTTCATTTCATGTTGGATATGGAAGAAAATTTTTCACTTGGTGAAACTGTTTTGATGACGTCACAATCATATGGTTTGCACATCAAAAGGTATCAAGTTATTTAAGAAATGAACTCAATGTCTACTCAAGTTATACTCGTATAACCTCGGTTGGGGCAACTTACTCTTTATAATCCGCGAAGATGTTGAGTTCATTCCTTATACTTTAATTTTCTGTAATTTGCTGTACAAATTGAGTCCGTTTCACTTTTAAAAATGATATTAATCTGTTCAAAAATCAAACCTAACGTATAGCAGATTAGTACGTTTTTGACGTTTGTGCATTGTGACGTGTCTTGTGACGTGCAAACCAGGTTATACAAATTTAACTTAATTTTTCTATCTAATCAAATGCCGCGTTACAACCAGAATTAAATTATATGAATTTACGTTTCAAGTTTGTTAATAAAAGTGTAAATTCGGCAAATTTCTTCCTCTCAATGAAGAAAAAGTATATTCTCTAGAAAGTTTATGTCCGTGCTATCATTTTCATTTGCAGTTTACTGAGTGTTAACTGTACCAACCAAAATAGGGTTAAATTCCAAAATTCCTGATTTTATTTTAACTTTAGTGCTTTGTTTACTTTTGTGATTTTGGTGATTTTTTAGTGTGTTTGTTTTATTTATTTTTTGATGTACCGTGCAAATTGAAATTCAAAGTAAATTTTGAATCAAAATATTCACATCTTTTTGTAGATTTTAGAAATTTATCTTCACAAAGCAAGACTCTTACTAAGTGTGACGTGATTTGAAATGCTTTTGAATAAGAAAAAAGTTTTTTTTTTTCTGAACCACTTAAAGTTTATTAAAAGCATAACACTAGGAGGTGAGTTGAACGGATGCTACGGTACACAGGCACAACAATGGTAAACTCGGTTGTTCTTGTAATGTTTTACACACTGGTATCCATTTGTTAGAAAGTAAGTACACTATCTCTCTTCGCGTGCGGGAGAATTTCCCATAGGCTGCAAGATCTTTGCTCTTTTTTCTATTATTCGAATGGATTTTAACGTCTGAATTTTATTGACCTAACGAAAGTTTCATTGGGGATACTGAATACCCCATAAAAGCTGCTTTTCTTTAAGATAATTCTTTACGTTTCCATTTTCAATTCTGAATTCGCTTTTTTGCACTAGCTGACAATAAAAAAAAAGCAATTAAAGGAGCGTGGTCAAGATTTCATTTAGATATTACTTTTCTATATCGAAAGACTCGTTTAAAACAATTCAATAAGGTATATACATGTACATGTATATGGTAGTTAAAAAGGTCAGTTGTCGAGTTAAATAAAAGGTACAGATCACAACTATATGTTATGTAATCAAGGTCCTTGTCATGTGTTTGTTTTCGTTTGTAAGATATACATGCATTAGAAAAAGTTTTATGTTTGGAGTGTATTATGCAAGTCATTATCTGCATGTTATATACACAGTATCTAATAAAAATAGTGACTGGGTCCTTGTATTTTCTAATTTTTTTTTAGTTTGGGAAACAAATATGGCATGAGCTTTGTTTACATTGCACAGAATTGTGAGTTCTGTATTTTGACGACTGACATTGAAATTATTTTGGTAGGTTATTATAATTTATTAGAACCTTAATAATCAATAGTATTCGAAAATGTTTTTGATCAAATCGTGATCATGACTCTTTCAACATCAACATGAAGATAGAAATAATCGCTGTTAATGAAAGTTGAGATTGGGCATTGTACTCAAATATTATACATGTATGTCTGGTTGTAGTGCCATCGGAAAACATACTTTAATTTAACTTTTACATCTTAATTTCTTTCTCAAATAGATATCATATAGCGATATTGCGTATTTCACTGTTGATATGCATCTTTAGTTATTATATGGATACATACAGTATATAAGAGCTTGAAAAGGAATTTGCCACTTCTGGCCACCAAGATATCATATAGCGATATTGTGTATTACGCATAAAGCGGTATTGCGTATTTCAGTACTGATATGCATCTTTAGTTACTATATGGATACAAAAAGTATAATTTATGAGGAACTGTAAAAGGAATTTGCCACTTCTGGCCACCATGATTAAATATCTTTGCAGTGAACCAATTATTTAAATGTCCCAGATTAGCATAATTGCAGGCTGAGATAGAAGCATTGTTGGTGACACTCGACGTGGTTCCAAGATCAAAATTTTTACTAACTGTTGTTTCAAGATCAGTTGTAGAAATCGCACTATCCATCTCTGTAACCCCTTTCGATTGTTCACTTGACAGATGTGTCGAGCTCAATGTAACTAACGCCTCTGATGACGAAGTGACGTTCGTAACTACTGATGACGTCAGAGGTGATGATGACGTCTCATCTGTATTGTAAAATGACGTAGTTTCTGTTCATATGGCCACTCCCGAGCTTATCTGAGGATCTGATGACGTTGTTACACCAACAATACTCGTTGAAGTCGAGGAAAGTATTGATGATGTTTGGGTAGTTGATGAATTTGGTACTAAATCTAATAATGAAGGAAACATACATTAATTATATTGTACAGTGTAGTTCTAATGAATAATAATTTAATTCTGGTTGTAACGCGCTTCATTTAGGGAATGAATTCAATATTTAATATTGTTTTATACGATATAATATGGTTTGGGACAGTTTACGCTTTATAAACCGACAAGCGGTTTATAAAAAAGCGTAAACTGTTTCAAACCATTTTATATCGTACAAAACTACTAACTATTGAATTTATTGCTAATACTTTAATTTTTTTGCTTTTCGTTGTAGATAAAATGGTCATTTGATCTTTAAAATGAGGTAAAATTGTTCAGAATTTAAACATAACGTCAGACGTATGGATACTTTTTTTTTCCTTAGTCTTACTATGACGTAGGCAAGATACTTTACGATATAAAATAATGTTTAGCCAATCAGAAAGCACGTTACAACTAAACTTAAATTATTTGAATATATTTAAATCTCAAATTGTAAATGCACAACCTCACCTCAGATATCAGCTGGTTTTCACTCTTATTATCTACCAAAAAGGTGGCCTTTCAAAGCACAAGAATGAATAGTCATGATGGTTAATAAATCAGATTCTATATGATATTTTTTTTTCATAAAAGTTTCATTCTGTAATAAAGTAAATCTTTTTAAGAAAATATTATTAAAAAGAATCCAGATTTTTATTTTTCATTAATTGTGTGTCAAACGTTAAAAAAAAATATGCCCAAGTTGCGATAGGATTTTATATCAAGGTGGAATGTTATACGCTTATAGTAAGTAATTAAGATGAAACATAGCGCCACGTTTGTGACGGGTCGACGCATTCATATAGGTGTTAAAATGTCGATATCTTTGAGAATCTGGGGTGTTTCAAGAAAATCAAAGGTGTTTCATTATTTGTTTACAATAAGACTTAAACAGAATGATTGCATCAGCTGTCTCATTTCTGGGAAACCTGATATTTGTATTCACATGATCTGTGAATTTAATTAGTTTTGGAATCCAATATTTCACTCAGCTTACATCAATTTTGACATGCAAGAGATTATATTATATAAAAGTTATGTCTGCTTGCCTTACTATACATCATCAATACAAAACATAATTACTCCTGTTTAGAAAATAAAAAAAATCATTTTTTGAAGGATGTATAATAAATGACAATTAACAAAAGGCATAATATTTAACACGTGAAGTAAAATAAGTTACATGTCTATAGATAAATATCAAAAGTAAAGAGACGGATAATTAAAATTCAAGTTTGTGCTTGAGAGCAACAATGAGTTGCATCAAAATACAATTTTGGCATAACTGACCTAAAAGATATATTGCAAAAATTAAAATGAGTTTCAAGAATGATGCATATGGTGAGAAAAGGTGGGTGCAGACAACGCACTTTGAAAAAAAAAATTCCATTGAAATGAAAAGCTCCATTTAAAAATAAAAGAAAATATTTAAATTTCATGGTTTTGTCCTTACTTAATTGCATTTTATAACCGAAAACATCATATTTAAAGGCTCAAGGTACATCCGATGAGTTATGTGTTGGCCATTTATCCCTTAACAAATGGTATCATGTGTATACTGGACTAAATAAAAAATATTTTTAAATTAGTGATAATATGAACCCAATTTGTGCACCCTCTCAATCCTTGGGTTAAATAAGAACCTGACACATGAGACGATTCGCGAGCTAGCTCAATCAAGACATTTTCGGAATTTTAAGAAGTCAATCCATGTTAAAATTATTTTAAGAAATGAACTGAAGATTCACATGTCCCACAAAAAATATTGGTGTAATGACCTGGTGACCTTTTATCATCTTCGGGTAATATTGTGATCGATGTATTAATATCTGCTAGTCTTAAATAAAAAATTGGAATGTAATTGCTATTCAATAAAAGTTCTGGGTGAAGCAATTGGTGCTTTATCGGCGAAAAGAAAATGACCACTGTCGCTTCTTTCCACGCAAGTAATCATGACTTAGTCAGCTCTCTCATGACATTGCGAAATCAAGCAATATTCATACACATTTAGGTGTTTTCAAGAAACGGACGTTTATTTAATAACTAGGACTTGTTTGGTTAAACACATAGTGCAACACAAACTTGAACACATAATCATTACATAATCTGTCTTTTTCATGGAAACCTGATCAATCTCATCACCCGATTTGTGATTACATTAACTTTGAAAAGAAATTATTTCTTCAAGTGCTTGCCACTTATAACATGAATAAAGCTATATATATATGATGGAAGTGATAGAATTTATTACTTGTTTTGGAGTAAAGGACAGAGGCATTCAAAACAAGAAGAAGCTTGAAGTTGATCTAAAATGGTATGGACATTAAATCTTTGTTTTAGGAAGAAAAAAAGAATGATATGATAAGAAAATGCACAGAGGAGTTACTTTTTCTATGGTTCCATGAACAAATTTAACGTTCAGTTTCAGATATATGCATATACATGGATGTATTTAATCTATGTTCTTTAAAATAGGAATCACATGAACCACCTCATTTGTAAATTAATCAGCGGTGCGTCATGTTCTCATGTGCACAACAAGTGATGACGTATCGCTGATGACGTTCGATTCTTCTTTGTATTCTGGTTAGAGAGATGTGTGCGAGGGGAATGAATGACAGTGGGGAGCTAGGCAACAATTGTAATTATGCTTTATTTGTTAAAAAAAGCCTTGTATACATAAAATATGTGGTTGTTCACTGTGACGTATGTTTCCTACAATAATTACATTTGACACTACCCATTTATGTTCGACCTTGCCGACAGACATACGATTTTCATGGAACATGTGTCACTATATTTAATGAATCTAAATAACGGTTTGCAAGCTTAAAAATTATAGGTGTATTAGTATTGAAAACATGTAAAAATTGCATGTTATTTCGACACTGGGTAAACGTATGACTTTTTACTTGATATTCACGAAACAATAGCCGTTCAAGACTACATCAACTTTTTCTATCGTCTTAATTACCTTCTTTTCCAAGACTTTTGCAAAATTGTTCGATGGAACAACTTATCGCCTATCGTATTGTAGATGAATTTCAACAGAACGACTTATCAATTTCCTGTGTCTGCTAATTTCCTTACAGGGTCTTTTTCTGCTGGCGATATCCATGTCGTTACTTTTCGTCGTAAATTCAATGATGTCTCCTTCACTTCCAACTACAGTGGCCACTCTACCCTCTTTGGATTATAAACTTGTTGTAGAAAACATGACCTCATGGATCACTAATGAAACAATTAAGATATATGTATACGCCCACCTTCTTTTTTGTCCCAATCAAGACATGTGCTTTGGAGAAGAGTACCAAAGAAATGTCTCATTTTCAAAATCAAAAGTTCGAAGTTGTTCGGTTTGTGGCTGCAATGATAATTGCCACAGGAAGAAGAACTGTTGTCCTTGGCGCAATTACAAACAAAATATTTCTACCAGCACACAATTCATAACGTATGTCGACCATAGCTATTCATCACATTCTCGATACGATACCGTGGCCCTAGATTGCATTTCTCCCTCTATTAATTTGCTTTACAAACAAAAATACTTTATGATTTCGGATTGCCCGTCTACGTTTGTTGATGACGTAACTTTACTAAAATGCCAAAAGCCGAAAAATGAAACAGATCTGAAACTATTTCAACCCGTGACATCTATAAAGACCAACGAAACTTTTCAAAACTTGTACTGTGCGATTTGCAATGGTGAAAATTCAGACATGTTGTTGTCTTGGGAAACACGACTTAGCTGCAGATATCAGGATGACCTTATGAAAGCTTTCTCTACAGAAACCCTCAAAACAAAACTGTTCAGCCACACTAGTCAATGTGGAGTCGAGTTTATTCCACCTTTGTTGGTTGCTAACAATATCAGAAACAGGTGCTACACTGATGATCAGTATGCTGATCGTTGTAACATCACAGGTTTCTGGCAGACCTATGACAGTCAAATTGAGAGAGGATGCAGCCTCGATTTCGTCGACAGATATATGCATTGTACAAATAAGCACATTGCTAGGAGGCAAGAATATAAAAACTTATTTTGTGCCATGTGCAACGTTGGAAATTGGACATCTGATTTGCCTACAGAATGTATAGAGGAATATTATTTAGATCAAGACCACATGGATTCGTTTTCAGCTATGATAGATTTGAGCAAATTCGAAGAAAATGTTCGTGATCAACACCTACAATGTCCTTTCTATGATCCACTACTTGTAAGTACACACTTCTTTGTATTTCTCTTATTTGTACAACTCTAATTTTAGGGTACACATAACAGAAATATATAGAGTTTCAAGAATACTTTGTGCATAAAACTCTAAAGATAATTCACTGCTGGATAATTATTGCAATTCCAAGGAGGTACACACAATCGCTATTTCTGGCAGAGCTAAAAAAACAACTCTAATGTATCAACATTACCGGATGTTGGAGTTTTTGTTTTACAAAGTGGAGATCCTTTTTATTTATAAGTAGCTGCTAGACAGCCTTGTACGTCTCTATTCACTATGTCTAATTTTCTTCATATCATAAAAAGAACCATCATCATTTTTTTTGGTACAATCTAGCAGCGCTTCATCACTTTCACTTTGTTTGATCTGATTCTATTGATATTGACGAAGAAAACCAGTATTATGAATAAAGAATTTTAAATATATACTGTAAACCAATTTTTATTCGCGGCGACTATATTTCGCGATTAACCTCCAATAAACTGGTTCGCGACGACTTTGGGTTCGCGACCAAGTCTTATCCAGATCTGTATTGTTATCAAAACTATAGACAAAGAATTGGTTCAGGGCGAGACATATTCGCGTTGACAAGGCTCTCGCTCACCTCGCGAAAATTTCTCGCACGCGAATTAAAGTTGGTTTACAGTATAAAAAATTAATTAAATTACACATTAATGAGCTCTAGTTCAGATCGTAAGATGTGATATATTTATATGGTTTTATTTAAGCGGGCGGGGGGGGGGGGGGGGTTACGGACGCATGTTATTCATTCGAAGTGATTGTTCTAAGTCTGCCGGAAAGGTACAAGAAGTTGCGATTGGAGGCACACATTCAAAGCTACTATAACACACTCAATCATAATACAATAGTTTTTTTTATATCATAAATAAATGATATTTATTGAAACTGTTTTACTATGATACAAAATTTGTATAAATATCCAACAAACTATATTTTAAGGGCAAAGACAACTAAGTATATATAAAAATATTCAAGCTGACTTATTAGGGGATCATGATCAAGGACTCTAAATAAACTTATTTTACGCAACGACTTTATTTTGCTCTTTACCGAAGACGAACTTGTAAGCTACGACTAATTTTTTTATCAAGATGTATATTATCTAGGTATTAATCATCAGAGATATTTGAGAACCTGTCCGCTGCGAGAAATATTATAGTTTCAGTATTCATTATCGTATTTGAACTTTTACATCATTATGGCATCATTGACCTACGATGTACTGACAATAATTTTTTTCTTATTTTTCCTTTCAGAAAACATGTCACCGTCCATTTTGTGATGCAGGCATTAGATATGAAAATTTCGACTGTGTTTCCGCTCACACACAGATTTCAAAGCAAAAATACGAAATGAACATTCGTTTCACGACAAAATCAGGAAGAATAGAGCCAATCACAGACTCTTTGTTTAAAATCATAACATATATTTATTCAAATGAAAGTTTTGACAACCTGATATGTAAAGCACGTTTATTCGTTGAATCAGACGCCGCTGAAACATTTAAGTCTGACTATTCATTTATGTTTTATGTAGAAATGTTTTATCATCATTTCCATAACTACAAAGAAAGCCTCAATTATTTATTAGAGTATTTTAAATTTGATGATGTAATTAGAAATACTTTAAATGTTCAACTTCTCAGTCAGTCCTTTAAATCTCGATATCATGTGCATACTTCTTTTTCTACGTTTTATCGAAACCCAGTTTCTGGAAAGGATTTGTATGAGTTTACGAGAAGAAAAGCTCCACAACGATCTGACCGATGTGACCTCAGTTTCGACACACTCACAACAATTGTTGCTCCGTTCACGATCTGTCCAAAAATACTGATAGACAAAAGGCAAACAACGGTGGTTGTTTCGGGGTCCGTTCTTTGCTTTGTTGATTTGGACTTTTGCATGGGATCGTCGTATTTCAAGGAATCACGTGACAAAGGTAAAGTAGAGGTTTGCGTTGATCAATATTTTGAAAAACTTGAGTTGGCTTTGTTGAAACAAAAAAATTCTATGGAAAAGATAACGACACTTGTTTGCTTGTCCTTTTCTTCCGTTGGATGTATTGGAACGATGGTCGCTTATTTCATCTTCGATATTGGTAAACACGTTCACTCAATGAATATCAAAGCTTTGTGTTTAACTTTGATTTTTGCTAACACTGTATTTTCCGTTTCCGGATTATCCTCGTCCAACCCAATATTTTGTCAGATAGTAGGCGTTCTCAATCACTTCCTGTGGCTATCAGTAGTTATGTGGATGCTTGCCTCTTCTTTTACATGTTTCCAGACCTTTACATACACCCAATATCAAAGCAAAGGTAGTATTAGGAAATGATTTTTTATAAATGTGGTGTACAGTTTTGCTTTTCCAACGTGCATGGTTCTGACAAATATGTTAGTCAGCAAACTTTTGTTCCAAGATTCTAGTTATGGGTATTCATCATTCAGCTGCTTTATCTCTCTCAAAGATATGCTACTCTATACATTTATCGTTCCAATCGCATGCATGGTCATTCTCAATTTCTTTATGTTTCTCTTATCATTTAGAGAAATAAGCAGGAAGGATGACACGCATGTTGAGCTTAAAACAAAACAGGACAAAAATATGTTCGTTATATTTTTCCGGTTGATTGCCATCAGTGGAACTACCTGGTTCTTTGGATTTCTAAACATCATGTTTCCGAACCCCTTATTTTCCTATCTACACATCATTCTGGCCAGCTCTCAGGGTATCTTTCTCTTCTTTGCATTTGGAATTCAGTTGATTGCCAGAAACATTAATCCACAAAAGAGACATTCTCTCAAATAGTAGAACACAATCTCTCAGTTCATCCGAACCAGAGACTCTATGGAGTTTTTCGCATCCTAATTTTTCTTTCCTATTTCTGTCATCGTTAATGGCGCCGTCATCATTGTTTTCGTGTTAACAGTTTTCATAATTTTTTTTTATTTAAAAAACCATTGATGTAGCCTCAACAAATCAACATTTTGCATTATTTTTTACTTATGTAGAACAACACTAATGTAGCCAATCTCAACAAAACATGGCACCAAACTAGCCACAGTTTAAAAATTAAAAAAAAAAGTTTGAGGACAGAAAGCACAGCCTTTATTAGCCTTTTCCCTTCATCAAGATCAAAAAGAACAAATTGAATTGATGAATAATACAACTCAGACTATACAAAAATACAAATATTAATGAAGAAAAAGATAAATAAAAAAAATATGATTGCGTTTTAATAAGAAAAGTAAAACAACAAACCACAATTTACGTTTTATAAACGACAAAGCTGTTTATAAAAAAACATAAACTGTTCAAACCAATTCTGATTTCGGATGAACATAATACAATGTAGCTATTGAAATATATCATTCCTTTGATTTTCTGCCATAAATTTAGATGAAAACGGTCATTTGACCTTTAAAAATGATATTTTACCGTACCAAATTTAAACGTAATGTCGGATGGATTGATACGTTTTTGACGTTATACCTTATGCGTCGAAGCAACATCTTTCATACGAAATAAACAATTTTTTTCAGCCAATCAATGGCGTGTTGCAAGTAAATCCAAATTATTTATCATGCAAGAAGTATCGTTCTGTGAATTTCATTGTTTGTTTTTAGAAATGTTTTTGATGTTATGTCGTCATATCCAAATTTGGCGGAATAAGTAAATGTCCAGTAAATATAGAATTTTCGGCGTCGGTAAAACAAAATCATGTAATCAATGAGACATGATTACCATTTTTCGCATTTAAATTATTCGTCGCATGTCATTTATGATGATGTCGTTTGAATTGTTACAACTAAAATGTGCAAGCTTGTTACTAATATTTCTTTGTTTTTAAAGCTGTGAGTTTATCTTTTAATCGTTTCAAAATGCATGTACTCAAACCATATTTTTTTTTTAAGGAAAAATGAAAAAGCAATGTATGATCAGTATATTGTATTCAAATTATCTAATGTATTTTGTGAAGCAATTATAAAGAATTGTGTAATTAGATTCATTTTAAGGTACGTTTTGTAAAAATGCCTAGGTGATTGTTTTCTTACAAAGTTTAAAATGCACCCCCTTTTCTGTCGTCTTTCATAGAAATTGATTACCATTTGTGTTTCATCAGAATAGGCTATTTTGCTAAAATGAACAAAACAAGCGTTAAACACGGAATGCATTAAAATAATTGACGTTACAAAATACAACTCTGCCATTTAGTATGGTGAAGGGTGACTGAAAGGTAGTTAAGTACTGACGGAATGGCATACTTAGTGGCTTTGTCGTTTAGTCACATTTCGAGACCATTCAGTCATCACTCAGCTGACTAAATTTGTTAAGGTTGTTTGGGACACTTTGTGACGTATTGTTTATCGAAAAAAAAACTCCAAGAAAACCAAGTGTAATTTTATAAGTAGTTTCTTTCCCAATATTATCACCTATCAGCGTAGTGCAGTTGGCTAGAGGGTTTACTAAGAATCTGTAAATCATGAGTTCGAATCCCACTGAGGGATTAACAATTTTTACCTCTCAAAATTCTTTTAAAACTATTTTTTGGGGTCAAATATCGTAAAATTTGAAAATTTTAAAACTGTGAAAGTAATTCAATCATTATGATTTTTAATCCACATTAATAAGAACATGGTACATTAATAAGAATATGGTACATTGGTACATAAAAGAAAATGTTAAAAAAAAAAAAACAAAAAAAAAAAACAAAAAAAAAAAAAACAAACTTTTGCAGATAAAGTGGTTTCAAAAATGGTGTTCAATGGAAACTGTAAATGTATTACATTTGTGATAACATTTGGCTCTGTATTCTGATTACCTTCATTGGGAGAAAACGGCATTATGCCAAATCAAGTGCATCGCCAAATGATATATATATATATATATATATATATATATATATATATATATATATATATATATATATATATATATATATATATATATATATATATATATATATATATATTTACATGTATACTGAATATAAAAGAAGGTAATAGGTACAATAAGAAATCTACGCTAACTTGTTTGGAAATCATTTTCCGCCAAATATAATACATTTACAGTAAGCCTTACTTTTCATGAAAATGTTATGTTTCTTTATACATGTATATTAATACCATATCTTGAAATATATCATATATAAAAATATTTATTGTTTCACTGTTCATAATGTCATTGTTCAATAAAAAAAACGCTTAAGTTTCGTTACCTTTTTCATGACACACTTTTTAAAAATCAAAACCGTTTATGCCGAATATCTACTTGTTGCCGTGGTACGATCCTTGCTCAAGTTTTGAGCGCTTATTAAAATGATAACATATTATGCATATCGAAATTATTGTGAATGAAAGATATTTTTTCATAATTATAAATTACACCTTCTTTTCCATTTTGCAATTATTCATTGTTCATTTTACAATTTTGCAATACATCGATAATTACGACAACAAGATTGATCAGTTGATGCATTTTAGATTTTAGGATATTGTAATATTTTCGTTCGAAGTCAATATTATGCAGTATTTTTTTTTATAGAAGGGAACATAGATTTTTTTCTAAGCTGATAATTATACTGTAATTATATTAGGCCATACACTTCAGTTAGAGAGACCATGAAAAAAAAAAACCGTGAAAAAGGATATTTTGTTATATGTATCTTTATATGTTTGCTTTAATATTCAACTTGTTAAAATGATGAATATCTTAACGAGTTGAATAAATCAAATATGAAGTCAGACAAATATACCAGTATATGAGCTATTTATCTCTTACCTTTTATTTATATTAAGCTTTTGAGACAGTCTCTAGAATAACGAATTGTATTTTTTCAGCCCTTATCGATCATGCAACGTTATGTTATTAATACTTTATTGTGGCTTCTTCTCTGTAGAAAAGTATTTATAGCGTAGATCTACAGATGTGTGATGTGTGTACTAGTATTTTGGATACGCTTACCTCAGATAATTAAAGGGGCATGGTCACAATTTTGGTCAAATTCTGTTTTTATGTTTTGATTAATTACAATGATTTACGAATGTATTTCTAGGTAGACACGATCTCGTTGCAAGCAACGAGGAGGTCTTCCGTCTGATTTTAGAACTTGAGATTTATGTTCGATCTTGATTTTGCTATTTAACAGTTTAAATGATTTAAAACAGGAAAGGAGGGTCTACAATTTAAGGGCCAGATACTATTTTGTTTTAGGTGTAAGAGCTTTGTTCAACAAGTGTTTAGAAATTCGTCACCGTTCTTGAGTTATCTGTGAAAAATGTTTAAGGGGCCGGTCCCTTATCTCCTTATTGGGGCCACTGAACCAAATTTTTAAGGTTGCATGTTGTTAAGAACATCATTTTGAGCATCTTTTCTTTTATACTGCATTTCAAAATATTTTTTCTTTTTGAGATATAGGTGATCAATTTTTTGGTCTGTTGAGCCCTAAAAAACCCTAATTACGTAACACATTAGAAAATCATTATGTTGTTAGGCTACATAAATGTAAGATAAACATTTTGCTTTTATAATCTATTACAAAATATCCCTCGGTTAAGAGCTATAGGAAAAAGACTTTAGAGCCATCTAGGTCCCTACATTTAGGGGCCAGCCCCTTTTTCTTGGTATCAGATGTAAGGTCATTTAATCATAAAGACATTTTGTTCAACAAGTGTTTAGAAATCTGTTACCATTCTTGAGATATCTGAGAAAGAATGTTTTAGGGGCCGGTCCCTTATAGCCTTATTGGGGCCGTTTAACGAAATTTGAAGATTGCATTTTATTCAGTATATCATTTTGGGCATCTTCTCCTCTACACTGCATTTGAAAATATTTATCCTTTCTGAGATATGGGTGATCAAAATTTTGGATTTTGACCCCTTAAAAACCCCTAATTACGTAACCCATGATGAAATCATTACATTGCTTGGATACATAATTGTATAATAAACATATTTGCTTCTATAACCTTTCACAAAATATCCCTCAGTAAAGGGCTACAGATAAAAGACTTTAGAGTCCCTTGGTTCCTTTATTTGTGGGGCCAGCCCCTTTTTCTTGATATCAAATGAAAGGTCATTTAGTTCTTAACACATTTTACATAATATGTTTTAACAAAATATTTTTCAGAAAAGAGATAAACAAAGAAAACCAGAAAAAATAACGACGTTTCTAAACTCTCAATTTTCGGTACCAGGCGAGCTTCAGCGCCTTTTGAATCAGATAAAAATGAATGCCTAAAGACACATCTACAATCTTTTGACTACAATCCCTGAAAGTTTGAACTCAATATCTTCAATCGTTAAGGAGAAGATCCCAGGACAAGCCGACCCTCTGAAAATCGCTAAAACGTCAATATATCAAAAACGTCATCAAAATTAAAAATTACGTATAAAGTTTAGATCAGTATCTATCATATCTGAAAGTTTAATGAAAATCGGTTGAGTCGTTTTTGAGAAACCGTTGGAAACGGAAGACCTTAATGATCAAATAAAATTTTTGAGAGTCATTCGTAGAGTTATAAGCAAGATACAGGGCTCACAATTCTTTGTTTTGTAAACAAGGCTCGTGTCCTGTTTTTGTTTACATAGGTTAAATATACCAGTAAAAATCTTTTTTTCAGCTTATTTGTTTATCTTCTTATTTATTTTAAGGATGGATAAACAGTTCCTAATGTTTTACCTATTCGTTTCTGGTTTAAAACGGACATTTTTACTTCAACGTCCAAAATGTAAACAAACGCTTTGTTTATATAGCGAAGAATTTTAAGCTTTGTAACTCGCTCATAACTTTGTATATAATAAAATCGGAAAAATAATGTTTGACCAAAATCGTGACCACGCCCCTTTAAGGAATAAGGAATCATTCTTTAGGTATTATGAGGTGATAATTTTGGCCGGGCGTGATCAAATCCATGAAGCCCGAAGGGCTTTATGATAGATTTGATCACGCCCCGACCGAAATTATCACCTCATAATATTCAAAGAATGATTTCCGATGACTTAAATTTATATAATTTTAAGCCATCGTACGATTAAATATTCAAATATAAAAAGCAAACCCCGCTGGTGCTTCGATTGGCGTCATTTGAAGTTATGAGTTATATAGTACAAAATCAGTACGTAGTGTTATCACAGGCAAAGAAACCGGAAAATGTAAATTTTTAACAATAACAGCTAAACTGAATTCTTTATTATTTTAATATTAAAAACATATAAATACACGGATAGTATTGATATGTAATACCACAGCCCGACATTGCTAAACTTCGCAGACAACCTCTCTGAGATCTTTGTCAAATTGTAAAAAAAGAAGTTATTTAGTTATACAATGATTCATTACAATTCGCAGATGACCTCTCTGCAGTTTTTTTTGTTTGGCTATTCCTTGATTAATACAGCAGAGGATCTCTATGAAACTCTTTTTAAATGATGAAACAAGTAGCGTCCTCAGCTGGACAATAATCCATTTTGCAGATGATTTCTCTTAAGTGCTTGTCACTTGAGGAAAACAAAGACAGATCATTCACATAAAAAATGATCAATTCAATTTAGCAGGTGTTTTTTTGTGGTACTTTTCACAAGCAAAAGCCAAATGGTGTCGGTAGCTGGACATTTTTCCATTTTGTGGATAATTTCTCCTTCAAATTTCATTCAGTTTGATGTTTGATCTAATTCGCTGATGATTTCTATTAGGTATTCCTCACACGTAAAAACAAGTGGCGTCGGACATTTTAACCATTTCACAGACGATTTCTTTTAGCTGTGTTTCAAAAGGTAAAAAAAAATCACTAAGCTGGACACTGTTCAATTTCGCAGATCCTTATTCAAAGGTTTAGAAAAACAAGATCCATTATTTGATTGCATTTTATTTAGCCAGACATAGTTTTGCAAAAAATAAATTTTGGAATGCTTTTCAGAAGGTTAAAATATGAGGCTCCATTTAATTGGCTGGGGGATTACTTTAAGAATGTTGTCAGACGGTGGAAAATTAATAGCAGTCAGTAGTATATTTAGAAAGCAAATGTTCAAAAAATCACTTTAATCATGGTGGAAAAAGAGATGCCATTAATTTGAATACTGATTCATATTTGAGGAGTTTGGCCGTTTTAAGCTGGAGATGGATCAATTTTGCAGATGATGTTTGAGTTGTATGTCAGATCGTGGGTGAAATGTCTATTAACTTGACAGAGTTTCATTTCACAATCAGATTCTGTGTTGTTCCTATTGCATAACATTGATCAATTCAGATCTAAAGACAATTTCTCTGGGGCGTATACATGCATCATAGTCTATTAAAAAAACCCTCAAGTTTATCATAGTATTCGGCCGGACATTGATCCATTATGCAGTTGGTTTCTTTAAATGTTTAATTTAATTGTGGTCAATTTCATATGTGTGAGATTTTTGTCACACAGTAAGATGTCATTAAGCTGGACATTCATCCAGTTCGCAAATGACCTCTTTGAGGTGTTTGTCACAGGGTGCATCATTCCAGCCCTCCGTGGCCCAAACAAGACAATCCTCGCCCGTGACGTTTTTGGGGAACCCCTCCATCCAGTCCGTGTACGTCACAGCTCCCCCTCTCGACCAGGAGAACCAAGTACCGTTCCGGTGTCCCCCTAACCAAGCTGGGCGAGACTCTAGAGGTCAAACACAAAAACAAAACAAAAAGGTATATTATTAAACATTCCTTTAAAGGGCTTGATGGCCGTGGTTATAGTAGACTGTTAATATTGATCTCCTTATGTAGACGAGCTCTAGATATAGGAAAATATCCAGTTTAAAAGATTTTATATAAAAGGAACCTTTCTTTACCAAGTTTAAGTTGATGGCTAAAACTTCAAAGTAGAACTCATGGGTTTTTTTTTTTAATTTTAATTTAAACTAGTGATAGGCCAAAGACGAGGAGCTCTCAGTAAATATCAAATTCAAATCATAAATCTAAAATATATAGTATTTTTACTACTCTTGTTTATTATTTTTAGACGGATAATTTGTTATCCAATCAGCCACCTTTGAATTATCAGACCCTATGCAATGTTTGATAACTGTACACAATATTTTAGTCGCGGCGATGATAATTATTTTTTAAAGGTTTTCGTTATTAATTGCTTCACGAAGTTATGTTTTCCTCAATGCATATAAGAATTCCTTTTTTTCAACTACTTTAGAAGCCTTTTTTAACAAAAGTAAACGTTATTAAACATTTTCAAGAATCTTTCCTGCACATGCATAATAGTCATAGATTAATTTAAAACATCCTTCTATCTCTGATGATTTCATCGTATTTACATTTTTAATGTTTTTTAACACTACGAATCAATTCAAATTTGTGTCATACATGTACTTTCCAATACATTTCATCCATGAAGCGAAGCAAAAGTTAGGACGCTAGTGCGGTTTGAAATATTATAATACAAACTGAAAAAAACCCGTGAAAATGCCAGTATTTTAATATATTATCGCACAGTTGCTGATAGTTACAATTATAGACGCAAAATGGTCATTTTTTGAATGATCAATATGATTGAATACGTGTGATCAAATCTATCAAAAAGCCCTTCGGGTTTTAGGGATTTGGTCACTCCTAACTATATTGATCACCCATTATACTGAAAGAATGGTTTGAAAATTTGAATAATTCATGTTGTCTCAATATTATCTACTGACTAATAAACATCATTGGATTTTGTTCAAGAGTATCAAAGAGAAAAACAGTTCTCAGTTTTCCTCAACACATATTAACTATTTCTTTAATGCATTTACTCTTGTTAGAAAAATCTAACGAATGACAGATCATTTTTTTTTTTAGATTTCTCTTTACATGTTATTAAAAGCAAATTATTTCAAAAGACAATTATTTTGAACCGGGATAAAATATATAAATATTAATAAACCTCTCTTATTTCAGAGATGAAAGGATTCAGAAGATACATAATTATATGTACTTCATTGATAACATCATTTGTTACCCATTTTCTATGCTTATCTTTATAACTCACATGTTTGTTATATAAATAAGAAATGATGCTTCAATCCTGCTTCGCTAATTAGTGTAATGGCAAATCAACTTACGGATAACATTGTTCAATATAAAGTTGGCTTCTTCGACTGATGCTAACTCAACAAGGTATCCCCCTGTTGCTTCACAGTCCGTCTAGTAAAATAAAAGATCACATATAATTTCTTTTGTTAAATACTGTGGAATCAATAGAATTCGAGGAGGCTCAATTTTCATGGTATTCGTCGATAGCCCCACCTTCGAATTTACATCCTCCACAAAAACTGATTATAAAAGATTTAGTTTTCCTACTGAAACTGATCCACGAAATTACATCCCCATGAATAAGCAAAAATCCTATAATCTAGGAAAATTGACCCCCAAGTGTGATGTAAATTGAAATGCTTTTGATTTTTAAAAAAAAGTTGTTTTTTTTCAGAACCACTTAAAGTTTTTTAAATTATTAAAAGCATAACACTAGGATGTGAGTTGAACGGATTCTACGTTACACATGGCACAACAATGGTGATTTCTGTTGTTCTTGTAATATTTTACAGGTATCCATTTGTTAGAAAGTAAGTACACTATTTCTCCTCGCGTGTGGGAGAATGTCCCATAGGCTGCAAGAACCTTGCTCTTTTTTCTATTACTCGAATTGATTTTTAACGTCTGAATTTTATTGACTTAATTAACGAAAGTTTCATTGGGAATACTGAAGTCCCCATAAAAGTTGCTTTTTTAAAAGATAATTCTTGACGTTTTCATTTTCAATTCTGAAGTCGCTTTTTTGCACTAGCTGACAATAAAAAAAAGCAATTAAAGGAGCGTGGTCAAGATTTCATTTAGATATTACTTTTCTATATCGAAAGACTCGTTTAAAACAATTCAATAAGGTATATACATGTACATGTATATGGTAGTTAAAAAGGTCAGTTGTCGAGTTAAAGAAAAGGTACATATCCCAACTATTTGTTATGTAAACAAGGTCCTTGTCATGTGTTTGTTTTCGTTTGTAAGATATACATGCACTAGAAAAAGTTCTATGTTTGGAGTGTATTATGCAAGTCATTATCTGCATGTTATATAAACAGTATCTAATAAAAATAGTGACTGGGTCCTTGTATTTTCTAATGTTTTTTTAGTTTGGGAAACAAATATGGCATGAGCTTTGTTTACATAGTAAAAAATTGTGAGTTCTGTATTTTGACGACTGACATTGAAATTATTTTGGTAGGTTATATTAGAATTTATTAGAACCTTAATAACCAATAGTATTCAAAAATGTTTTTATCAAATCGTGATCATGACTCTTTCAATATCAACGTGAAGATAGAAATAATAGCTGTTAATGAAAGTTGAGAGTGGGCATTGTACTCAAATATTGTACATGTATGTCTGGTGACAGTGCCATCGGAAAACATACTTTAATTTAACGTTTACATCTTAAATTTCTTTTTCAAAGAGATACCATATAACGATATTGCATATTTTGCATAAAGCAGTATTGTGTATTTCACTACTGATATACATCTTTAGTTACCATATGGATACATACATTATATGAGGAGCTTGAAAAGAAATTTGCCACTTCAGGCCACCAAGATATTATATAGCGATCTTGCGTATTTCGCATAAAGCGGTATTGCGTGTTTCATGATCAGTACTGATACGCATCTTTAGTTACTACATGTATATGGATACAAAAAGTATAATTTATGAGGAACTTAAAAAGAAATTTGCCACTTCTGGCCATCATGATTAAATACCTTTGCAGTGAACCAATTGTTTACATGTCCCAGATTAGCATAATTGCAGGCTGAGAAAGAAGCATTGTTGGTGAAACTTGACGTGGTTCCAAGATCAAAATTTCTACTAACTGTTGTTTCAAGATCAGTTGTAGAAATCGCACTATCCATCTCTGTAACCCATTTTGATTGTTCACTTGACAGATGTGTCGAGCTCAATGTTACTAACGCCTCTGATGACGAAGTGACGTTCGTAACTACTGATGACGCCAGAGTTGATGATGACGTCTCATCTGTATTGTAAAATGACGTAATTTCTGTTGATATGGCCACTCCCAAGCTTATCTGAGGATCTGATGACGTTGTTATACCAACATTACTCGTTGAAGTCGAGGAAAGTATTGATGTTGTTTGGGTAGTTGATGAATTTAGTACTAAATCTAATAATGAAGGAAACACACATTTAACATTGATTATTTTGTACAGTGTAGTTACATTGAATAATGATTTAATTCTGGTTGTAACGCGCTTTCTGATTGGCTAAAAAGTATAAAGAATGTTGCCTACGTCATAGTAATACTAACGTCATAAACGTATCAATACGCCTGACGTTACGTTTGAATTTTGTACAATTTTACGTCATTTTAAAGGTCAAATGAACGTTTTTATCTACAATGAAGAGTAAAAAAAAAAATTTAAGCAATGAATTCAATATTTATTAGTTTTATACGATATAAAATGGTTTGGAACAGTTTACGTTTTTTTTTATAAACCGCTTCGCGGTTTATCAAGCGTAAACTGCCCTAAACCATTTTATATCGTATAAAACAAATAAATATTGAATTCATTCCTTAATCAAAATGAGGAGTATCGTGTTAATTTACTAAAGATATGGGAAAAAATACATTAATTTTTAAAATTGTTATAATATAATTCTGGTTGTAACACGCTTTCTGATTGGCTAAAAAATCATTTTATATCGTATAAAGAATGTTGCCTACATCATAGTAAGACTAACGTCAAAAACGTATCAATACACCTGACGTTACGTTTGTTTTTTGTACAATTTTACGTCATTTTAAAGGTCAACTGACCGTTTTTATTAAGGAGTGAATTCAATATTTATTTGTTTTATACAATATAAAATGTTTTGGGGCAGTTTACGCTTTATAAACCGCAAATGCGGTTTATAAAAACGCGTAAACTGTTTAGGGTAGTTTACGTCCACGGTTTATGAAAAGCGTAAACTGTTTCAAACCATTTTATATCGTATAAAACTAATAAATATTGAATTCATTGCTTATAATTTAATTTTTTTACTCTTCATTGTAGATAAAAACAGTCATTTGGCCTTTAAAATGACGTAAAATTGTACAAAATTCAAACGTAACGTCAGGCGTATTGATACGTTTTTGACGATAGTCTTACAATGACGTACATGTAGGCAACATTCTTTATACGATATAAAATAATTTTTAGCCAATCAGAAAGTGCGATACAACCAGAATTAAATTATTTTACAATAAAGGGTAAAACAAATTAAATCATAGGCAATGAATTCAATATTTATTAGTTTTATACGATTTAAAATGGTTTGAAACAGTTTACGCTTTTTTATAAACCGCTTCGCGGGTAATAAAGCGTAAACTGCCCCAAACCATTTTATATCGTATAAAACCAATGAATAGTGAATTCATTCCTTAATTGATAATTACGTTTTCTGAGAAACATGTTACATGCGTACAAACTATAACTGTCCACCAGAACTTCATAAAAAAAAATCATAACCTAGTTTAGGTAAAATTAATGTGTTTTCCAAATGAGCTACGTCGTTTTGAAATAAAAAAATCCGAAATGTAAATTATTTCCTAAAAACACGCACGTACATGTAGCATTCAAAATCAATACCTTATTAATCTGAACCTTATATTTTTGTTTTGTTTGATATTCTATTAATTTCACAATCTGAGTCAATCTGAATTTTGCGCAGATATGCTAATAATTAACTTGCTTTTATGCGATTTTTTAAAATTAGAAATAGTTAAATAGATCCATTAAGAATATATATATATATATATATATATATATATATATATATATATATATATATATATATATATATATATATATATATATATATATATATAAAAAGTTCTTTAAACATTAAAATATCTGTCCTTCAATTGTTAAACTTTTTGAAGAGAAATGGATTTTTACAAAGCTTGAGATTAAAAGCAAAAGTATCTGAAAGATCCCATTTTGTCATAAAATAATACCTATTTTTTCAGTTGTAATTACTTATTGACGTATTTTTCACTTATTTCCAAATAAGTAAACATAAGGTAAAGTTTCATACCAAAGAACACCTGGGTCGTCCATCCGAAATTTTTTTTAGACCGGGAGTTACAGACCTGCAGCATATTTTGACCCTTTCATCTTTCGTCCATTTTTTATGATTTTTCAACTTTTTAGACCTCCCCATTGGTACTTTATTCGAAACTGCCCCTTGCTACCTCAGCCGATTAAAGAATTAACTAATATTATATTTTAAAAAAAAACCCGGAATATGAGCGGTATATATGATAGATTAAAACACGAATTAACTTTATTGCATTAACCATAATTAAAATTTAATTATTGATTTCTCTTATAAGCAATTTTCGGTGCTGCTTTTAAGTTTCATGGTGGGGAGGGGGGGGGGGTGAGGGTTAGGGTAAGTACATTTACTTACCGGCCCGACGATACCGGTAAAATCCCGGTCCTGCTTGCAGCTGGAACGGACCCAATTGCTCGGTGGATACACATATTCTTGTAACTTTGTGGTAAAAGTATTCCTGTGCCCCTTGAATCAAAACACTGCATTCCAAATTGCTGCGAACGTTTCCAAAAACTTGCAAAATTCCTGATGCCGGGTATTTGTCTCGTTCTAAAAGACGAAACGATGATTCAGCAATGATCAAGTTAATTTGAAGAATTTTCATGAAAACTGCTCCAACGAAAGAACTCTCCCGAAACTTCATTTTTGAAGGGGTCTAAATAAATAGCAATCGGATATTAAGGTATTTTGCCAGGCAGTGGGGTATGCTTATTTTACACTGTACTCGCGTTTTAATTTGCACTGCTTGAAGTTGAAACGTTGTAATTAGCTACATCAAAAATTCGTATACCACTAGGGCGATGATTTCTCCCCTCTGTCATTAGGTCTTGCACCATGCATTGGCGGCATCGACCTATAGGCTCTCCTCCAATGAAGTCAAAGATGACATCGCGAGGCTCTCGAGACAAAAAAGAAAACTATTTGAAATTAATGAATGGAAATCGATGAAATTTTCAGACACGTTCTAGTCTAGAACTTCAATATTTCAATTATTGTTTAAACTAAACAATTCTTTCCAAGAAAAAAACCCCGTATCGCTGATGTCTAATTGATGGTATGGCGAATATTGCTATTTATTCACCACAGCTCTAGTGTACAACTATATAATTATTTTTCGTTGTAACCAGTCATTTCTTATTGATGTGTATGTGTTTGGTACGATGCCTGATTTGCATTGATTCCTGTAGGTATCTGTCATCTCTTTTTAAGCTCCAAAACAAAATACAGACAATTACTGACAAAGGACAAAGCTTAAAAAGATAAATTGATCTTAATAAAGATAAAGATAAATTGCAAAGATCGATATTGTATCGATCAATGAAAAAAAAATCCTGATCGGCCAATCGTTAAAATTTTTAGAAAATACATAATTATTTTCCAACCAAGTTTATTAACCGTATGAAAATTCATGGGTTTTTTGTATTCAAGTAAACAGTATGAATTACAACCGCAAAGAAAAATAAGACATTCTGCAATATTTTTTCCGCTAATTGGAAAAGACCAATTACATGTATTAAAAAACCCCAAAAAACTGGCACTTATTTACATGTTCAATTGATTAAAGCTTCTATATTTAGAAAAAGCAAATGTATCAACGGGCAAATTAAAAGAATTTATGCCATTTTTATGTTCCTGTTTAGATACATGTTCCTTTTAATTGCCCATTGACCTATTTTTTATCAAATGTAAAAGAATTACAAATGGTTTTTTGTGTACATTTTATGATTTAAGATGTATGACTTTTTTTAATTACAAGGCCACTTAAATTCTGATGATAATTTACATATTGATATTTTCTTATATTTTGCAAGAGAGAGAGAGAGAGAGAGAGAGAGAGAGAGAGAGAGAGAGAGAGAGAGAGAGAGAGAGAGAGAGAGAGAGAGAGAGAAGAGAGAGTTTTAAGGCGCATATTAAGTTCAGTGTAAGCATTTAATTTGGCAATTTAAAAAAAGGTGTGTTTCAGTAATGTATTTCAGTATACCGTTAGAGATTTGGGATAATCTAACTTTCAGGTATTACCCTCAGATAACTTTACATATCATAAAAGACTTTTAGAAGGATCCAGCCAATCCAAAAAAATATAGCCAAAAGTTTTTTAAAAGATTTATATAATGTAGTCTAAAAATGATCACTTCCACCCATATGCAGCCTTCTTAATTCAAACAATTTTCAATATTCTTTCTCCTTTTTTCTTTTATTTGATAACATTTTAGCTGTCTTTGCATCAATGAAGAGACATTATCGATTATTGTGATCAATGTATATACCGACATAATTTGAGATAGATAAAAAAAATCAGCTTTTAGCAAACGAGAAAACTTGCACTCTCTTTCCTATGACAGGTCCCCCCCCCCCCCTGCGTACTTAAGTGTACATAAAATCAATACTGGGTTAGGTCCAATTTTGTGCACTTTTCTTTCCTTCAAGGCTATGAATTTATTTAGTTAAAGTGATGTGAACATGTAATTATCGAATGGAAAATTCGCTTGCCTTAAACAAATGCTCAATACCTTGACCTCAATTGGGGGAGGGCGATCTAAGTTAGGGAACTTGTGCCCACTCCCTATCGTATTTTAGTACAATGAAAATATGTTCAATTCAATTGTTTTCCGGCGTCACTTAGACATTTTTTTAAGGTAAATAGAATTGCATTTTAAGGACGCTTTTTCTGGACAACACATTAACCATCAGATTTACTTTAAAATTATAGTCATGATTTTTTTTTAGCCATAAGTTATTTAGTTAAGAGAATATTCCAGTAATTTCAATGAAAAACTATTCTACATCTTAGAACAAAACTCTTCTTTGAAAGGAGATTCATATAGTTTAAAATTGGCGTCACGACTATCCAGTCCTCTTAAACAGCCTTAATCGATGTATTCATACCATCCATAACTAATATGGAAACGCCTAAAAGTTCAGTAATGGGCTCTTTTTTCCAAGAAGGCTGTAATGGTCTAAAGGTAAAATATTCGTGTAATTCAGTCATTTAACTTCCTCTATTTTTCATCATTTAATTAATAATGATGAATAATGGAGAGCTTTGAGTATTGTGTCTTCCACTGAAATATAGTATCCACGTGACAAATTTTATATAGATCAAAAAAATATATTTTTCTGGTTAATAATTAATACTTCCAAGGAAATTTGCGATAAAAATAAAACTAATTAAAGAGCATACAATTTTAATGAGGATCTAACGTCAAACATAGCCGTGATAAAATTGTTGATACATACATGTATATAAAATCGAAGGGTCTCGTGTCCATCTTTTAAATTAAAGAACTGGCATAAAAAAGACCATATCCTAATTAGATAATGTGTAAAAGAAATCTTGGAAGTAAGATTATAATATCTATATTTACAACTATGGGATATTTTTCTCAATTTCTTAAGAACGTTGATTACTATTCATGCAGCTCTATACTGAGAAGACTGTAATATAGGCGATCCCGTAATAATACAATATCATTGTACATGTACATGCCTTATATAGACATTCCTTAAACTTTTAAAACGCATTTTGTTTCAAACTTAAATCAATCGTAAACTTGGATTTTGTAAAACAAATATTTTTTAAGTCGTATTTTTATCTGGCATGGTAGCCGACAGTGAAATAGACAGGCCTACGTCACATTGCTGTTTGACACAATTACACAAAGTTCAAGGACTCTTCACAAAATAAATATTATACCAGTCATTTTGAACACAAAAAAATACAGGCAATGTATATTTGAAAATGTTTGAACGTGCAGTCAGTTGTAAAGGTTTTTGAGAATATAGAGCAAATATATTTACAGATTTTCTTAATAAATACATGTATTTGCACTTTTCGCAAGGCGTTCGTGTAAATGTTACCTTCTTAAATCAATACTATGTTCAGATGTGCACTAAGTTTTGCTTTTTTTTTTAAATTAGCAGCTTCTGCTTACCGATAGTCGTTTTTGAGGATACATAATTTGCTTTTATCGTGTCGATATATTTAATTAAGAAAATGGGGGCTAAAGTTTTCTCTTCCTATCCATTATTAATGAAATGGAGTAATGCATATTGACTCTATAAATATATAAGAACAACATATGATGCTGTGTATATTGGAAAAGCGGGGCGTCGATCGATAAGTCATTTTTCATAATTACGGAAAAAAATCTATTGTTTTTGTAAAATAATTTTTTAAAAGTTAACTATTAACAAATTGAGAGATTTTTTTCGTCATATTATAGACATTTCCTTCAGAAACATACAAAAATGTAAGTCTTCTAACACTTCATAACATTCAAAAATTTTATTATAATGATGGCAAATTTTTTTGTATTTCCCCAAAACATAATTGTTCATATCCTCTTACTCTGTTGACAAATCATCTGAAAAAACTATTTGATATTATAAGAAAATATAATTTAATAAATGTGACATAAAAAATTGAATGAAAATCATTGCAAATAAACACACACACAAAAAAAGATTTATATTTTATTTGGAATGAAAGAGTTCCTCGGGTAGGAGTTGTCCTTCCTAAGTCCCAAGTCTCAAACACTTTGGGGGCTTTTCAATTTCTGAGTTGAAGAAAACTTCTTAAATATTGTGTTGGAATGGTGAATACATACATATTTCATTATAGGCCTATATAAGTAAAAATTAATATATTCGCTTTTATGCAAACCTAAGTCAAATAAATAAAGGAGAAAATTAACTTATACGATTTTTGTATCCCAGCCTGAGAGATCTAGAAATTCAAAGCCACCCTCCCATCCCCTCAAGGTGGTATGGAAATATGCCGATAGTAATGTGGATTAAAGTACATTATACTTTCACCGGTTTAAAATTTTCTTTCACAATATTTAGATAAAAAATACGTTTTAGAAAATTTTGAAAAGGTAAAAATTTAAAAATCCCTGGGCAGCGGGATTCGAACACATTACGTACCGGTCAGTAGTGAACCCTCATACCCACTGCGCTACGCTGTAATTCGACAATGATGGGAAAGAAACTAATTATAAAATTATACTTGATTTTATTATTTCGATAAATAATGCGGCACAACATGAAGGTGTCCCTTACCACCACACATGTAAATAATGAATTTTCCAATTATCAAATTAAATCTATTCATTTAACAATTTTTTTTCAAAAGAGCGGTCCCCATACAATTCGCCTCAGTTTAAACCAGCCAGTGTCGGAATTACATGCTTCCAGATGCGTCATCAAAAAGTGGTGTATAGAGCCACCTTAAATGGCGACATATGATTATGTAAATGGAATTCATTTGACCAACGATTGAACGAAATCCTTTGAATATAATTTTATTGTTAGTTTGTACATGTAAAATATGCTTTTTGTGCATTCTCTTTTATGCAGGTAAACAATTTTAAGTGGAACATTAAGTAGATGTAAAAACTTTGTAAACGATTTTCCCTTGGGGAAATAAAGAATGCAGACGGACGTCGAAGTAGACAAATAAAAGAGACTAGACGGGAATGCGGAATACATTGTACGAGCAGAGAGGTTATTTATCAATAATTGTCAATATTTAACACGATGATTTAAAAAAGCTCTCTCTCTCTCTCTCTCTCTCTCTCTCTCTCTCTCTCTCTCTCTCTCTCTCTCTCTCTCTCTCTCTCTCTCTCTCTCTCAGTTTTTTTAATGCGACCAACATCGGAGTGAAGGGATCTTTTTTTTTAATGTTTGACTTCTTTTAGATGAAATTATTGTTTTATTCAGCCTGTACAAACAGGCCGTTTAGTATATAAATTAAAACCAGACGATTAAAACACATTAGCATGTTTATAACTAGTTGTCTTCTTCAGCAGCTGTGACAGTTCTCGCGTGAATTTATGGGATTTACTCTAAAAAGTTCGCGAATACTTTTGTCATAGCGCTGAACATGTACCAAATGAATACTTTTGGATGTACATATGTACTGTAACGGGACCGTACATATGTGTGATCCGAATTCAAAAGAATATCGAGTATATTCAGTGTTTAAAAATATTATATTCTGTAATTAAGTAACAGAAATAAACATATATAAACGTAACAGGTATGAAACAGTATCATATAAAAATCCAAGGGAGTGTGATATTTACCGTTAATAGGATTTGAAAGGACGTCTGATTCTAATCAATGAAAGTTAAAGACTGACTCAATACACACCGACCGGTCGGGCTCTACAGTTCCGGCACGCGCATAACACGCCCGGTAGGGTCAAAGGGAAATAACTCTAAAATAAAATTAAGGAAAAACCATCACAGTACATATTGTCCGATAGGCTTGAATCATTTTAGAATTTTACAGATTCCTTTTCTCAAATCAATTTTTTTTGGGCTAAGCAAGATCCTAGCTCAAAACCGAATTCATGCAATCTGATCTATATTAAGACCAACACTTTAGAATTAAAATCACAAGACATTAACAAATAAAAAGAAAATGAATTGATCATTTCTGCAAAACACAGCAATGTTAAAAAAAGAAAAGTTTTTACGGCAATATAAAGTTCATTTTACAAAGAAAACTGTCCTTTTTCTCTAAATATCAGAGCTAGTATAATTATCATTTTATCTAAAATCTTAATAGATTATACCATACAATTCTACAAAGAAAAAGACCCATTTCTTAAAAACTCAATGATACATGTGGTATGCCGGTATCAAACAAACTTATTAAGGTGGTATGGGACAAACATCTATCGATATTAATGTGGATTAAGACTAGGTACATCATGAACAAAATAGTTTCACCTGTTTAGAATTTTCAAATTGTACAACATTCAACCAAAAAAATACGGTTTAAATTTTTTTTTTTTGGAAAATAATTTTTTTTAAATTCCCAGCGGGATTCGAACTCATGACTAACAAATTCGTAGTAATCCTTCTATCCCAGTGCGCCTCGCTGTTAGGTAACAAATTTGGTAAAGAAACTATTCATAAATTACTCTTGATTTAATTGCATGCCTATTTCGATAAATAATACGTCACAGGTTTGAGGTGTCCCATACAACCTTAAGGTTATCTTCAAAATTTATATGTGTACATGTATAACATTTTTATGCAGGTCGAGTGAACTGTCTTTTCTTTAGGCAAAACATGCTTTTCATATTCATGGTTTGTTTAAATTCAGAATTTTTTATAACTTCCCCGTAAACGGTATTCTTGTCAGTTAATTTAATTTAATAAGTATTTTATTCAAGTATATAAATACATTGAAATGGATTGAACAGCAGGCACAATGCCTATTTATGTTCTCTCCTGTAGTCAAGGTATAATATGAGTAATTATATAATTATATATAATATATATATATACATATATATTGCAATGGAATTTTGTATGATAGATTAATATTGTAAATAGCATTGGAAGGAGGTACAGTGCAAAAAAATAAACAAAACAAATAGCTTATGATAGGAAAATGAAAATAAAAAAATAGAAAAATAATGGTTAATTGCTAAGGTTGGAAATAAAAAAGTATATGTAATGTAGGGAAAAAATGAGAAAGAAAAGAAAAAACATGTAATAAAAACAAAACAAAAATTAATAACAGAGTAGAAAAAAATGGAAAGTTTGGGGGGATGGGGTGGGAGGGGCAGGGGGGAGAACAATAAGCAATAAAAAATGAAAAGAAAGGAGTGTAAGGAAAGTCAGTGGTACCCATTTTGATACATTTTTTATACAATGTGTACATTTTTACCTATGCATTTACTTAAATCTGTTTGTACTTTTTATGTAAAAATGAATTTTATCAAATAATAGTAAGTTATTTTGAAATGTTAGTTTATCACTTCCAAAAAGTAGATTCTTAATTGTGATTGGTATGGAATTGTCGTTCATATAATTAAATAGAGATTTTCTTTGGGAGGCATATGATGGACAGTGTAAGAAATAATGTTTAGAGTCTTCCACTTCAAGAAAGCACTTCTGACATAGTGGAGAAGCAATAAGGTGGTGTGAATAAAGGTCAGCATTTAAGTTACTACTGTTATTTCTCAACTGACAATGCCAAATATTTTCTAATCTTTTGCCATGGTTAAATAATTTATGCATATACAGTTTTTTACTATTAATATTTTTGAGGCTGTTCTTAAATGCTGAAACTGTAGTTATATTTTTTGTATTTTGAGGTAGATTGTTCCACAATATAATTGTAGATGGTATAAAACTATTGAAGTAAGATATTGTTCTTGCAACAGGTGTGCGATAGATGAAATTGTTTCGAAGATTGTAGGTATTATGTGGGGGGAAACATTCACCAACAATATTAGATAAGTATTCAGGGGTATAATTGTTTAATATTTTGAACAATAATATTAATTTATGGTTACTTCTACGTTTCTTAAGTGTTTCCCAGCCTAATTCCTGATATAGGTATTGTTTAGATGAGTTTCGTCCAAGACCAGTAATTATTCGTGCAGCTTCAATCTGTATACTTTCCAATAAATTACTTTGTTCATCTGTACAATTGTCCCAGACTACATCACCATACTCTAACACAGGGCGAATAAATGCAAAGTAAATTTTAATCAAAGATTCCCTATTTATTTTATATTTGAGTATGCGTAGCATGTTCAATCTTTGGCATGCTTTTTCGTAGATATTTGATATATGATGTGACCATCCCCCATTTGATTGCAAAGTAAGTCCTAAATGACAATGATTATTTTTTTGGATAATATTGTTTATAGTGTTACCAAAAGAGACCTGGGGATGGGTTTTTTTTTCTGGAAAAGTTAACATTTATTGTTTTGTTTGGATTAAAATCCACCAGCCACTGATTAGACCACTGTTTGATTTTTTCAAGATCAGCTGTTAATGATTTAGCTGAATTATTATCATTATCATCAACTACTACAAAAAGTGATGTGTCATCTGCAAAGAGTCTTATTTGGTTGCATATATTTTCAACAATATCATTAATGTAAATTAGAAAGAGGAAGGGTCCTAACACTGACCCCTGGGGTACGCCTGCATTAGTGGTTTCAATTCCTGAGGAATAGCTCTCGATGACAACCTTTTGTGTTCTATCAGTAATATAGTTTTCTATCCATCCAAGGATTTCTCCTCTGTTTCCATATTTTTGTAATTTATAGATGAGACCTTTATAAATGCCAGACCTTATCGAAAGCTTTTGATATATCACAAAATATGAACATAATATCTTTACCTTTATCAAGGTTAGATATTATAATATTATAAATTTCAGTAAGCTGATTAATAGTGGAATCAGAGGGCTGAAATCCTGATTGGTTTTTAAATAAAAGATTGTGGTCCTTCATATAATTGTGCAGGGTTTTTAAAAGAATTTTTTCCAGTATTTTACATAAGGTGCATGTGAGTGCAATTGGTCTATAGTTTGAGGGGTCCTCTGGGTTGCCCTTGTTCTTATATACAGGTGTAATATGTGACAATTTCCATATAAAAGGTAATTCTTGATGTTGAAGTGTAAGGTTAAATAATTTAGCGATTGGATGTTTGATTGAAGGTATGATATTTTTAAGAATCTTAGGTGAGATACCGTCTGGGCCTGGAGGTTTGGTGATATTCTTGTCAGTTCACGACAATCAAGTCATTATTTGATGCCATTCCAATCTTTACTCAAGGGCAAACTAGATTGAATTTGTTGATATATCAGAGTCTCCTTGGTCCATGTTTACTAAATTTAGATAATTATATATTTTCTTTCATATTAAATGTTTATTCGATCAAACCCAACCCTACACGTATGCACCCTTTTCAATTTGTTTACACTTTTTGATTGTTTGTACATTCTGAATATATAATCAAGTAATATAAAATACGTGGTTACTGTCTTGAAATATAAGCTATATTTGGGCGAGGATAAAAAAAAAACGTGACAGAGGGCGAGGTTTGCGGTGATATGATGTTGCAAGATAAACTAAATACAGGATAACTGTCTTGAAATATAAGCGATATTTTGGCTCGGGTCGAAAACGTGAAGACGGCTCTGCAAGCCTCGTCCTCTATCACGTTTTCCTAGCCTCATCCAAATATAGCTTATAAGTAACCATGTATTTTATATATTTTATACGAGTACTTAATTTCACGCTTCTGCTGTTTTGCGAGAATATCAAAACAGGAGCATCAATTTTTTTGTTAACATGATTTCAAATTGCACAAACTGTCTGAAAAAATAGATAAAAAACACTGTGCCGGATAATTAGGCCAGTGTCAAGGTGGCATTTTTGCACCCGCTTAAGAGGCAGTTTCAGAAAAAAATCATACATACAATATGACAGACCATTGTCTAGAAAGTATATAACCAATTTTGTTTTTAGTGTGTTTTACCTGACAGGTGAGATATTTACCTTTGAAAATTAATATCCCATAGGAAAATGATAATTCCCATAGGAGAAATGATTCTCCTACAGGAAATATTGAAAATCCTATAGGATTTTCTAAAAATCCTAGAGGAATTATATTTTTTGTAGGAGAATGGTTTTTCCTGTGGGAATTTGATTCAGACAGGCAGTTTTCCTTTAGGAAACTAATATCTCCTATAGGATTTTATCAAATCCGGTCGGAATTGAAATTCCTATAGGAAATTCTTGTATTCCGATTGGAAATTTCAACTTTCCTGTAGGAATATTGTTTTTCCTATGGGAAAAATTATTTTCCTGTAGGAATTTATTTTTGAAAGGTAAATATCTCACCTGACAGGTGAGTTTCGATGATAACAAAGGTGGTTGTAAACTCTTTAGGCAATGATCTATCATGTGGCATATTTGAATTTTTCGATATATGCAGCTTAGACGGGTGCAAAAATGCCACCTTGGCACTGGCATAATTATCCGGCACAGTGTTAAAAGCGAAATTTTAAAATCTGCGAGGGCTGCTTCTGGAAATTTTACGCAGATGTCAATTTCTTCCATTTAATTAGGAATCTGCAGCAGTTTTTTCTCTCCAATTCTTAATATTCAATTACCCACTTAACCTTTACCATCTTTAGATCCTGAACTCTTACAAGTTAATTGTAACAATAAAAATTATTTTGTTACAGTAGCATATGTTGTTCATTCACTACGTGCGATTAAATGAAGCTTTTCTTTCCTTTCTTTCTCATTTGCACATTTTATCTATATCGTGGTTAGCTTCTAAGTAATTACAGAAGAAATAAGAGTAGGATGGGGGCGAGGGTGGATACTACCCATAATCCTCTGCGTCTCAGGTTTCGTACAAAAGAACTCTGGTGGAAGTTTTTTAGTGGGGGTGGGGGTGTACAGATATATATGTAATAGCCGAAGCATGGGTGTTGGTAATGTATAACAATTTTGACATTAGCAATTACATGTATGTTATAATAAGCAGCACACAATAAAAATTTACCATGATTAACAAGATTATTTTTTGCCAATATTTTAAATTATTAAATCATAAATCAGTTTTTACAAGATTGGTACAGGAGTGTAGAAAATTCACCCAAATGTTTGAATTACAGAATCTTTAAGAAAAGCTTTAGACAGTAGATGAGATTTATCTTATGAAACTTCCAAACGATTTAAGATTCATATTTACAAAAAGTAGAACCTGTTATCATAAATTACCTATTGAAACTGGAAGATGGAATAACATAAAGAGATGTCATAGAATTTGTTTATTATATATGTAATAAAAACACTTTGGGTGACGAATATACCACTATGTTATGGAATGCCAGGCATTTTCTTTATTCCGCAACAAATTAACAAATTAATTGAAGAAAAATATTCAACAAATGTTAATACTTATAAATTTGGGAACCAGTGACATTGATTGATTTAAAAAAGTGTCCATATTTGTTCAAAAAAAATATTAGCTCGATTTATTTAACTCTATGCTCTTCCTAACTTGACCCTGCATTTGTACATTGTAAATATTTCTGTTTTTTGAACCTCATGTACCATTGATATGGTTTGAGAGAAATAAACATTCAATCAGATAATAAAGGTATTCATAACGCCAGTTCATTACTTATTAATTAAAAAAAACAATTGAATAATTAAAACTTGCAAGCAATTATCGTAACGAAAATACAATGCATAATTCAGTTACATGTAATGAAAAAGTTGATATACTTTTATTTACTTGAAATTCTAGTGTTATTTAAGCATTGAATCATTATTTTTTTAAAGATATAGTCTCATAACTGCAGCGGTGTGTGCATACAAATTGGATAACGCGCGCTAGCGCGTTATGAAAATTTGTATGCACACACCGCTGCAGTTATGAGATTATATCTTTCAAAAAATAATGATTTAATGCTTATATTTACATTTTATTAAACTTCTTGCTTTGTCTGCAAATGTGTTTTAAACGTCAAAATTTCTGTTTTATCCTAAGGGTAAGTTCAAATCAATGGAAGAGCCACTGTAACAGCCACAAGCGTGAACTTTGATTCTCGCTTGTGACGTTGCATTTTACAGCGTTCAACGTTTGTGACGTCATAATAAAACTAGTCATTCTAACCTTTGAGTACCCTGTGTGTGTTACAGTCTTATAACTGCAGTAGCTTTTCATACAATTTACATGCAAAAAATTATGTGGAATGTAAATATATACATGTAATGTGCGCTGTATATTCGAAAATGTGTCTAAACAAAGGAATCTAAATTAATTAAGTCACAATAAATAAAACGATTTTTAAAAATTTTAGTACATGTACTATAAGACTAGCGACGACGATATTACGTGCATGAATACTCTACGACTGAAATTATTTATCCATGATTACTTTGATTTGTAATAAGTTGTAAACATGTAAGGTGATTTGGTAACCCTGTTATGTACACACGGCTTTCGTGTTATTCTGCACAGCCGGGTGTAAACAATAGGCCGAAAAATATTTTCAAACAAAACAGCCGGGCATCACTGACCATGAACAGGCATTGTTCGACATCTACGCGATACCCGTCCCTGAACTTTCATTCGTCACGATTTTTCTGAGGTTGATAATGCAAAGCCGACAGATCTCGTTTCATTACGAATGTCCACACCCCCAAGGTAGGAACGTATCAATTAAACGCAGTTTAATTTTTATTAACAATTCACGGTTCATCGAACACGCGTATATATATAAATTGTAGAACCCAAATCGGACAATCTCACTTTTCACGAGATTTCGGGTCCGAATAGCACGAGTTTGAGCCTCGTTCTCTAAGTTGTTGTATTTTCGACACTCATCAATCGCGTTCCTAAGGGAGAAGAAAATAACGAGAAGTTTCCCGTGTCGACGACTTTGATCAAGACATGGCGAGATCCGGAAAGCTTTTGCTCTTCCTCGGACTGTGGGGGTTGGCTGCAGCACAGATCGACCCCAGTGTCTGTCCCCACAAGCAGCAGGGAGCCACTTACAAAGCGTGGTCAGCCACCACTACCTGGCCTAACGGGGTAAGATTTTTTTTAAGTCACAGCCAGGATATTTGTTTGCTAACTGTAACTCTTTTGAACATATAAATGATGAATGAATTTTGTTTTCATTTCTTCATAAATATTAAATACGAATATATATATAATATACATGTAATGTAAAAAAAAAAAGTGAGCATGATTAAGAGGGCTTAATGGTCGTGGCTATTTCTATAGACTGTATTGATCTCCTTTAAAAGAAGACCTCTATGCAAAAATATAGGGGGAAAATATAACATTTATGGATTTTTCCCCCTAAAATGAATAATATTCAGTACTTTCTAGTTAAGCTAATCATAAACTATCTTAAATATCGTATGTTGATTGATATCTAACTTGTTACCATCCGGCTTTCGAAAGAAAATGATAACGTTTGTGCATTTTTATCATCCGAGAAAATACAACTTTTTTAACAAGCATTTGACAGTCTTATTTTGCCAATCGTAAAATTCGAGAGGGTACATTACGTTTTTGGTTTTCTAAGGATACAGTAAAAAGGATTAAAAAATTTAAGTGCATCCTATTGACTTAAACGGCAAGAGCTAGAAAATGAGTTCATCTTCTGTTGAAAAATGTGAATCGATTTTGTTGCACCTGGGTGTTTTAAAATTTTAACGTGATCAAATGTTTATAGAAAAAGATTGATGAAGAATTTACATATAAGTTACTTGTTGGTAACATAATGTACATGTATTCAACTAGGTCAACGTAAAAATAATTTTGCAACCTTGTTTTTTTTTCTTCTATCCATAGACTCCAATAATTTGTTTAATATTCATATCTAAACAAACCAAAAAAAAAAGTTTGTGTCAAAGTATCGCACCTTTTTTTTTTTAAATAAAAAGAGAGTTTTGGTTTCCCAACTTTTTTGTACAAAAGCATATTGATCTCAGGTTTAAAGCGGAACGCGTTAGTATGGTCCTATAAACTTATTGTAATTCTTGATAGTTATAATCTGAATTTTACAATACTAATGAGAAAAAAAATTCGTTTAGAAATAAAGTAGATGTACATTTAAACGCAGTCATATTAAAAAATCATGTATTCTTATGGGACCAAATTTGCTCCAAGTTAATTGAAAGCAGGTTAAAAAGCGCATGGAATGATACTTTTATATAACAATAAAATATTTAATTAAAAATCTGATAACAACAAACAATAATTATATGTATACCGATCAGCTGATATTTTGTTTTTACATGTTGGTCTGCACGTAATCAAGCTTTGAAATCGTGAGTGAATAACTCACTATGTAACTGATCCTATTATAAAAAAAACTTTGTCCAGTCATGTTGATGAAATTAATCCATTAATTATAAAAGCCCTCTGTATTTTTTTTTTCGTAAACATGAAATCAGATATTATTTACAAAAGAAAAAAGAAAATTAGGGAAACATACCAAGGGCGGATTATAATTAGATATCCGCGACGAATCGAAGGTATGGTAATTTGTTTATGTTTACAGGTGTATACAGGTATAAATAGCGTGCCTTTTAGATCCCGGTGTGATCCCGGTAATTATAGGGGTTTAAACCCCGACCGGCTGATTAATGATATACTCTGTACATTTAGCAATACATGTATACATGTACATGTATAACTTGTGTGGGTTTCTTCTCAATTTTCCATTTAGAATTTAAAAAGTGGTGGAAAAATCTTAACAACATAGTTTTCTTTTGAATGTCGTTTATAAATTTTACTAATCTTTATTATTGAAAACGAAATGAAACGGAAAACGGGCGGGGAGGGGGGGGGGGGGGTATTTAACTAATAGTATCCACAAGATTATTCATTAAGCTAATAAATATATGAAAAGATAATGAATAAATGGATGAATGGAAGAATTAACGGAATTGGCAAATTCTTTAATCCTCACATTTAATTCGTTTTGAAACAACTTGCTTATATTTTTTAACATATTATGTAACTATCCTTGTGTTTTAATGTCCTTCGTCCTATTCATGTTCATGTACGCATTCTTGCGTCCTTAAATCTTACAAAAAGGGATCGGAATGTGGTGGTTTTAAAGTAAAAATATTATAACTTTCCATGCAAATAAAGATATTCAAAAAATATTTGTTGGGGTTCGGATATTCTTTATAAGAAAATAAGTCAAAATATCGACTGTGGAAATCTTGTACATAACAAAATGTCGATTTATGTCATATGCCAAAAAAAATTATACGCATTTGTCCAAGAAAAGTTTGTCATTCAAATAACAAGAAATTCAATATTATCATCAAAGACGATGGTTTGCATTTATACTATATATACCCACTTTTTTTTAATTGCTTGCATTAGATTCTAACGTTTTTCTTTTGAAAAAAAATGCATTGAATTCGTATGAAAAATACATGATTTGTTTTGCAGACACCCAAAAAGCGGTTTGAATATCTATCATACACAAGTTTTTTAATGAAAAAGTGCGCTGTTTAAATTCGAATGAAAAAATACTTCTTAAGTTAACAAATATTTGTGTGTTTGTTTGCAGGCACCTGATTCTACCGTTGACGTCACGCTAAATGACGGAATATACCTGGTAGATACAGACGTAGATGTGAAGAGCATAACCGTTAACACGAACGCCATTCTTGTCTTCAACGATGCTGACCTCTCAGTGCGCACGCGCTACATCTTAGTCCGCGGAGAGCTTTACCTAGGCTCAGAAAACTGTAAACTTACAAGCAACATTGATATTACTCTCTACGGTGAGTTTGATAAAAAAAATTCGTTGAATCATATACCCCCCCCCCCCATTCGGCAAACCTCGGCCGATTCCGTAACCTACATGATACGAATCGGCCGAGGTGTGCCGAGTGCCCCCCCCCCCAAATAAAAACAATTAAATAATTAAGAAATAAGCAGCAAGTTAAAAAGTTCACTGGGATATGAACGCAGTTGGTCACGTGATTAAATCCTGTGAAGCCTGAGGATTTGATAACGTACCAATCAAGTTCATGTCCCTGTGAACTTTTTAACATTGCTGTTCATTACTTATATTTACATCTAAAAAAGCAAATCGATCAGAATTCTTAAAATAACAATGTTTTAATGTTTACAATATGCAGCCGTCAAGGGATAATCGCTTGCGGTAATCATTGAAACATCATTAAAAAGTTCACACAGAATTGAACGTGTTCGCTATTCTATAGGTATGTTCATATAAGGAAACATATTTGCAAACGTAAATATTCAAGCGTATCCTATATCAATAAAGATATCTCTAGAAATATATACACGTACATGTTAACATGTTAAGTACTGTTCAACCAAAAAAGATCTATCACCTAAGTAAAATGCTATTTGCGGACAATACATTTTAACTGTGTTTGTGTTTTCTGTCACATGGGAAAAAAATAAATACCGAGTTGCTTGCTTTGTTTATTTGCACAGGTGACAAAGGAGACGTCGCTATCTCTGGATTCGGGGAGAAGTTTATTGGCGTGGAGGGGGGAGTCCTTCATATCCATGGCAACCCTCAGGTGTCTTGGTCTAAGCTTACAAAGACCGTTCACCGACTCAAGGATGGACAGATTGCTGACGTCTATGTAAGTTTGTTATTTCAGAGAGAGAGAGAGAGAGAGAGAGAGAGAGAGAGAGAGAGAGAGAGAGAGAGTTAAATCAAGACTATAAGTTAAATCTTTGATAATCACATGATTTTTCATTTATCTAAAGAACGATGGAGAGAAGAAGACCAGTTACCAGGGAATTGTCATGTACGTGTGGGACGCCACTTCCGGTCAGCTGGAGCGGTCGGAAGGCGTATACTCCGCCGGACGTTCCATCATCACCAAGTCAGGAGTCCAATGCGAGGCTGATGAGGAGGCCAAGATGTTTGAAGAAACCCTCAACAGTCAGTTTTTTTAAAAATCAAATCCACACATTAAAAACCTAGCTAGCAAAATGTGTGTGTGTGTGTGGGGGGGGGGGGTCTATACTCCCCCCGATGCCCCTCTAAATATGTGCATGACGCTAAATAGCTGCTTCTCTTCACTGCTTTATATCTTCCGTTTTATAGACGTTCCGGATGGCAAGATCATCGGACTGGCCCTTAGGAAACAGCTCTTCAGACGCGGTAACGTGAACTACGCCATGTTCTACGAGATTTTTGAGAACTTTGCCTTCGGTAAAGTGACGGGGAATAGCGGCGTACGAGACGTGAGGCTCCATGACGCCTGGTCATTCATCATGAGGAAAGGTGAAACAATGGCACAAAAATCCTTTGAAAACAAACGAAATTTTTATACAGATTTCAGAAGAAAACTAGAGTGGCATTGTTCTTTCAATTGTTGTGAAGCATTATCATAATGCATTTCCTAGTAATGTCAACAATGAATCTTTATACTATTTTTTAACTCTGCACAATAGAAACTTAATTATAACTTGTCAAGGAAAAAAACATCGATGTCTAAAGTTAAAGGTCAATATCGCACAGGGTCAAGGTCATTAATGAAGGTCTAATATTGCAAGTCTTTGCCGCCATGAAGGAGGAATAAAGGCCTGGCGATCACAGGATATGTTAAATCATTCAGTTTTTGTACCTGTTTCTGTAGGAGATACCAGTACTTCCCAGGAGCTCTTATTGAAGGACGACAAGAAAATACTAGCGCGGACCGCTGAGCTTTACCACTATGACAACGGCATCAAGTTCACTGCTCGCAGCTGGGTTCACACCATTCGGCGAGGTGCTTGCTATTCCCGCGCAAAGAGCGCTAAAGCGGAAATTGCCGATCCTAAACTTGCTTTGACTGATGACGTTAGTTCCTGGAAAGTGGGTAAGTATTAGAAGTAGAAAAAAAAACTACACAGTGATTAAAACGTTTCAGAGTCAAATACTCTTATTGAAATGACTTTTTTTTTTCGTCTACAGTGGTAAACATATGCTATTCGTTTTTATTCATTTGTTTTTCAATTCTGACATTGATTAGACGATGAAGTTGTTCTTCTGTCCACGGACTACGACCCTAAACAGGCTGAAGTGACCACCGTCAAACAATGTGACGATTGCAGCGCCAACGAAGTCAGGATCAATCGTAAGGAAGTCTTAAAAAGTCCTAACAAAATATTAATTGCAAGGAAGTCTTAAAAAGTCCTAACAAAATATTAATCGCAAGGAAGTCTTAAAAAGCCGTAACAAAATATCAATCGTAAGGAAGTCCAAGCAAAGTTCTAGCAAAATACCAATCTTTATGGATTTGTAGGAGAATTTTGGCAAATTATCAATTTTAAGACAGTCGTAACGATCCTCTAAATCTAAGCAAAATATATTTCAAGATATGTGTTGATTGGTATCATTTAGTTTATTTTCAGTTTTTTTTGTGTGTAAACATTTAAACAATTCATCATATATTAAACGAAGCGTAAACCTGAATATTCATATTAGACCCAATGCATTCTTTAATCTTTAACTTTGAAATTTGAAGGGGTGGGCTATAGTAGGATTTACAAGCGATTATTGAATCTTAATGAAATTTTGTCTAAATTTGGGTGGGAATGAAAAGAAAGAGTGAATGTGTATTACATATAAATACAGTTATGGAATTATTACTCCTCTTTTGTGTGTAATTGTTATTTAAATATTGCTAAATTCATTAAAGATCAACTTATATTAAAGATCTTTGTACGACTCAAGTTGTTTCTGTTTGTTCCAGTGGAACCATTATTCACTCACTTTGGAGAAATAGTAAACGGCGTGGACATGCGCGGTGAAGTTGCACTGCTTAGTAGAAACATAAAAATCCGAGGGGCTCCGGCAACAAACAGTAAGACACTCGGAGGCCATATCAAGGTACATGCACACATTTAATGAATTACTAATAAATCAAATCGGGGCCATTTAAAAAACAAGACACGTTTTTCCATCTTAATAACACCGTTAACTTATTCAAGCTAGTAAATGCCTTTTTAAACCCAAAGTTCAGTTTTGAACTTCTATTCTTGATTTGCTTGGATGCAGCAGATACATGTATTTCTTTAAATTGAGGAGAATTGAAGCAACAGATCTAGATAGTGCATGTTTATATTCACGTTCTAAGTTCTTCGAATCTGTGTTAAGTGTTAACTTTCTAGTGTTTTTCTGAAAGTAAAAACACATGTACGAACAATCTTTTATGATCCAATTTCAATTAACAATTTGAATAGTTTAGACCTCTTTTCCGTTTTACGAGTATGTTTTGAACATTAGATTTAACTCTCTCTCTGAAAAATTTACGATTTTATCAATTTCATTGCGCCAATGGTTTTGTTATGACCCCATAAACAGCAATACAATCAAACGTTTAAAGGGTTAAGAGTTTCAGATTACTTGAAACGTCTATTAACATGAGTAATACTCTCTCTCTCTCTCTCTCTCTCTCTCTCTCTCTCTCTCTCTCTCTCTCTCTCTCTCTCTCTCTCTCTCTCATGGATTCGATGAATTAACGTGATGAACAATCGTGCTTATATATACATGTATATAGACATATATATAGACATGTAATGAAATGGAATTCTCTAAAAACTGTCGTATAGGCAAGGTGCATATATTGAAAGTAAAATTATTTACTGTATATATAAGCGTGTACTTAATTTAATTTGATCGAATAAATATATTTCGTTTTTTAACCTGAATACAAAACCCCCATATCAATGCATTTTCTGACATTAAAACGCAAACATTCATACAATATACATTTATAGTTTATACAATACAAATACTAATATACCAGTTTCATTTAATTTAATGTTACGAAACCGCACAATGCGTATGTTACTAAATCCATTTTAATATCTCAAAGCATCTCTCTAAAGTTGTTTTTTACTTTTGCAGGTTATGAGGGGTTTCAAGGAGGCACAGGTGGAAAATGCAGAACTCGTGAACTTGGGACAATTAGACACACTAGGTAAGGGAAAAGTAAATTTTATATGAAAATTATCAATAGTTATTTATATTATATACTAGTATCAATGCTAATAAATCACTGGCGCCAAGTGCAAAATGGGATTCAGAATTTTGCATCAACTTCTGTTGCAGCGCCGCCTATATTTCATTCGATTAATGCATGCATGTACTGTCTAGTTGTAGGTGTTTCAGCTTTGGAATATCATATCTTTACTCTTATGTTTTTGTTTATAAAATTGTGTAAAACTCTAAACAGAAAAAACCCGGTTCTTGTAGGAAACTATCCATTCCACTGGCATATGTGTGGTGACGTCACAAACTCGTACATCCGGGGTAGCAGTATTAGGGACTCCAATGCTCGATGCGTCACGGTTCATGCAACTAACGGAGCTGTCGTGAGTGAATATAAAATTTTAGTTATTTAAGAAATTAATTCAATGTCTACCCAAGCCATTCTTGGGTAGATATTGAGTTCATATCTTATAATTTAATTTTCTGTAATTTATTGTACAAGTTGAGTGCGTTTTAGTTTTAAAAATGATAATAATCTGTTAAAAATTCAAACGTAACGTCAAGCGGATTAGTACGTTTTAGACGTTGGTGCATTGTGATGTGTCTTGTGACGTGCAAACCAGGTTATACAAATTTAACTACAAAATTTTATCCAATCAAATGCCGCGTTACATCCTGAATTAAATCATTTAAGAAATAAACAACGTTATTTAGTGAACATGGCGTTATGAATAGCAATTGCTCTGTTGGCATATTCCATGATGCGCGCTAGCGCATCATGGAAAATATGCCAGCAGAGCAGTTGCTATTCATAACGCCATGTTCACTAAATAATCATTGTTTATTACTTATATTTGCATTTTACCACTTGCAAATACCCTGTATTAGCTTAGACCTTGACATTTAGCTATTACATCAAAAGTAAACATTCAGACTGTAATGTATCTTTTTAATTCACATAGATTTGTTAACAGAATCAATGATGTGTTATAACAGTAATACCTTTACAATGTTAACAAAAACATGTTTTAATATTACACGTAAATACGTCAATTTTAATGGAGTTGGAGAAAAACACATGATGTATCGTATAGTGGTTTAAATCTATAACGTCATGGAAAAGTATATATAACGTTACACCTTTATGACGTCATAGTATACTGACAGAGCAATTGCGATTATAGAGAAATAATTGCAGCTCCTCCGTATGGGCTTACAGTGGGAAAGAACAAAGGAAATGCAAATATTAGTATTTATCGTTATAACATGTATATCTACTGAAGAAATAATAGAACAAATGTTTAAAAAAAACATTTGGGTGGATGGGATGCTTGAATATGTTTTGTAACATATTTCAAAAAAAAACATTTTTAGATATGTAACTATCATATTCACAATATTTCATTGAAATAACAGAATAAAATTAATCACTCCTGAAAGGGGGCAGGGGTAAAAATGTTTTGCAATTATACCCACAATTGCCTCTTACTCTCACATAACGTCAATCAATGACTTATCCTGATTTAATTGCTTCGCAAAAACAAAAATAATTCTGTTCACCTTTTAATGTATCCTTGTATTACTTGAAAAAAAATTCCTTTTTTTTTGGCATGGGATTAGGTTGTACTTTTATCAAAGATCTACCAAGCTTGATAAATACAGTTCACCTAACATCTAAATTGAGAAACACGAAATGCGAATTTTGGCATCTTACGATAGATTTATCAAACGGATTGTTTTCGCTGACCAGACATTTGTTACCGCATCAGTAACTTCGCGTGGGCCTCAGTTTATGGTCAATTTAGATTCGTCTTTGATAGGAGATCTCTAATTGTCCAGGGAAAGGGCGTCTAAAATAAACTGTCAACAACGGCCCCCCAAAAATGCCCCGCGGACCAAAGAGATCCGTCTGGATCAGCAGAAATTTAATGATATCTTATCGTTGATTTGTTGGGTACAATTGCATACGATTACCTCGAATTCGTTGAACCCGAAAAATGTACGTCATAGTGACGAGTGGAATGATCTTTAAAGGACACTTGTTATTTTTGGTTAAGCTTTAACGTTGCGGGTATCGACATATTAAACTGACAAGATAGGTAATTATCTATTGCTTCATACATCTACAAAAACATGTCTGTTTATACCGAAAAGAAAAGAAAAACAGTTTGTTAAAAGAAAATATTTTCAGCGCAAAACCCAACATGTACACTTTATATGATAGAATTTTGCATAAATAAGCAATTGTGACGCTTGTTTTCATGAAAATAATTATATCAATTACCGTTTAATATTTTTGTGTCACGTTTAGTTTGAATTTTTCTTCTTACGAATTACTGTAATGTTCTTCAGTTTTAAAAGTCATCTGTGTTAAGTATTCAACTGATAATTTGATGTCATAAACCAACTTCTCCGAAAATCCGAAAAATCAAAAGGAATTTTCGGGAAAAAAAATACATTCTTACATATTCTTGTACCTGTAATATTCAAAAAGTGAAAAAATACTTGTAATTACTGTTAGTCAAAAATTAAAACAGCTTGCAACAGTCCACATTAAGTAAAATATTTACTAGTGCTATCAGCCAAGTCGGCTCTTCAGACAGTTAATGTACAAATGAAAGAAAAAAACATTGCTACAGTTGTCACTAATGTTGTGAATTTAAGGTGGTATGGGATTTCTACATATTATTGTGACGTATTTCCGATCTTAACTACGAATTTGTAACTCATGAGTTCGAATATATAAATCCCGCTGGGGCTTTTATAATTTTTACCTTTACAAAATTTTTAAAAACTCAGTTTTTGCATAGGTAATTGAGGACAGGACCGACCCTCCCCCCCCCCCCCCCCCCCCAATTATAAAGCTGTTACCAGGGTTTTTCCTGTGTTAACTCGCTTTGCTGAGGTACCGGGGAATAAAGGATCGTCGGGGACTTCGAAATAAAACCAAATATTGAAATAAGGCCAAAATATAAAGTTTATTAATTTAGATCGCAAATGTCAAAGGTCAAACTCACAATATAAACAGTTCTTAAAATTGACAATTAAAAATAACATCAAATGAAAACATATTTACCTTCGAAATAAAACCAAATATTGAAATAAGGCCAAAATATAAAGTTTATTGATTTAGATCGCAAATGTCAAAGGTGACAATTTGCGTTTGGCTTTTTGGTTTTATTTCGACGATAATTACAAAGTCACGCCCATAAAGTTAATCCCGAAATATAAAATATAATTGGATATTTAATTACTTATGGGCGTGGATAAAAATTAAACGAACAGGTAACAATCATTATAATTAGTGTTAATAACCACTGTTCAAATTATGTAATTAAAACGCTCACAGGTGCCAGGTAAGATGTCAAAACAGGTTGAATTATGTAATTAAAATACTAAGCGGTCCTGTGAGGCTTATTTAACAATTGACGTTAATTTGAAAATTAAAGAAATAAGTAATTAAAGATTTCGACATAAGAAATAATATTAACTAATTATTAAGTAAAATCATTATTGTGACATTTGAATATTCCCTTTTTTTTTTTTTCTATTTTAAAAACGTATATACAAAATAATTTATCTACAAATTAAGAACATAACATTATTAAAATAGCATTTGATATGAATAAAATATACACAAAATATACAGGGTAAGTGATATATAAAAATATAAACAAAATATATACACGGAGCATAAAATGCTGTAACAATGCTCCCCCTGCTCGATCAAATTGATGCCTCCTGGCATCACAATATTTACAAACAAGGAAATAAATGAGCAGAGCATATTATGTGACATATTAAAGAATAAAACATCATATGTCTAAAAGGGATATACACATCAATAGAAATTCCGATGTGCAATCCAAGGAATAGTCGACTCTGAAACATGAATAATAGTATAAATATTGAATGAAAAGTATAATATCTTGAATTGAAATAAATTAATCGTCCCTGAATATATATGAAGAAATACTTCAAGTGAAACACTGTTACTAGCCATCGCATGGCGAATGTCCATCACAATCACATTGAAAAAGTTTCTTCTAAACACATCGCACAGTTCTTGACACACGTGTAGTTAATTATATAAACGTATTGTCCATTGGAATAAGTTATTGGGAGCCACGATAATGTCCGTTAATGATTTTGCTGCAACGCTTCCGTTTGAAATGGACATAATACAGAATAACACGATTATAATACATATAAAAAGGAATACCGAAGTACTATAAACATGATGATTGATTTGCATTATCATGTATTAAAACAATATGATTAGATATGGAAAATAAAACTTGTAATCAACTTTTAAAAGAATATGAATATAGCTTAAGAAGAACATAGGAATTAAAGATTTCGACATAAGAAATAATATTAACTAATTATTAAGTAAAATCATTATTGTGACATTTGAATATTCCCTTTTTTTTTTTTTCTATTTTAAAAACGTATATACAAAATAATTTATCTACAAATTAAGAACATAACATTATTAAAATAGCATTTGATATGAATAAAATATACACAAAATATACAGGGTAAGTGATATATAAAAATATAAACAAAATATATACACGGAGCATAAAATGCTGTAACAAAGCCCCCGGGACTTTACTCTTTTTTAAAATTAAATTATCCTTTTATGACATATTTCTAATCTAATTTATTTATTCATTGCCCCAAATTACCTAAAACAATCATTTTTTAAAAATATATGTTGAGGGTCTGATTTTAAAAAAAATGATTGTTTTAGGTAATTTTGTGCAATGAATGTATAAATTGGATTAAAAATATGTCCTAAAAGGATAATTTTATGAAAAAAAAAATGAATAAAGTCCCGGGGGTCTATATACTGGGGTGGGGGTGGGTGTGGGGGGGGGGGGGGGGTCGATCCTGTCCTCAACCACCTGTGAGTTTTTGGTCAAATATTGTGAAATTTTAAAATTCTAAAACGGTGAAAGTATTTTGATTATTTGATTCTTTTATCCCCATTGATATCGACAGGTGTCCCATACCACCTTAAATTAAATATGCGCGAATGAATATACATGTATATTAAGTAATTGTTTTATTCCTTCCAGGTGGAAAACAATGTCTGTTTCCGAGCGGTCGGTCACGGATTTTTCCTGGAGGAGGGAGGAGAGGTGGACACGACATTTGCCGGAAATCTGGGAGCCGGAAACATCCGGACCAACAAACTCACCAAAACCGACGGGTAAGTGCATGACAATTATTAATACTGCCAGTATTGCCTCTGCTGAGGTTCGAACCAGGGTCTTTTGCCATACAAATTATTGTCTCTTCCTATCGAACAAGCTGAAGCGTTAACCCACTAGCCAGAACTACTGTAAACAGGGTTATTTTTGTTTTATTTTATCTTGAATTCGCCAAGACACAGTTGTATTAAAGAAGCATGGTTACGATTTTGGTCAACTTTTTTTTCTGTTTTTATTGTTAAAAATGCTTTAATAATACATTTTTAATGATTAAACAAAATATTCGTGTCAGTCGAAGAGTTATAAGCAAGATAAGAGCTCACAAATCAGGGCTCGTGCCATGTTTTTGTTTACGTTGGTTCAATATACCGGTAAAAGATTTTTTTTTCATGTTGAATTCTATTTGCTAATTTGTTTTAAACATAGATACACAGTTCCAAGCGTTTCCCACATTCAATTTAGATTTGAACTTGGAATTTTCAAAATGTAAATAAATACTTGACTTAAACTTTGTTACATTACAAAGAACTGTGAGCCTGTATCTCGCTAATACATGTAACTCGACGACCGACACTCAAATTTTGGTTGACTATTAGAAATGCCTTACTGAAGCATTGTAAATATTAAAAACGGCAAAATAAATTTTGACCAAAATCGTGACCATACCCCTTTAAGGAGAGTTAAAATGAAAAAATTGAGTTTGCTCAATCTTAAATTCGCCTGCTGACAACGAAAGCGAAAGGGGAGAAAATAAAACAGGGGTGAATATTTCCCTGTATACTGTAGTAGGAATGATATAAACATGGAACTAACTTTACAACATATACATGTATACAAGACATTTTGATTATACAAAATAAAATGAAAACTCGTGTAGATTGACCGGCCATCGCTTACGTTGTAGATTGGACATCACTAAACATTTGAATCTATGAAAACTGCATTCAATTGGCATATGAATCTTTGTTTTTATAATTATAATTGTACAGTCAAAGAAGCAAACTTGTACTGCAAAGAATGCATAGCTAAAATGCAAATAGGAGAAAAAAATAAAGAAAGATAGGGAAAAGAGAAAGCACGCAATGATGATAGACATACGTATCTATGTATATTAGTTTGATACATTGTTACATGTAAGTATATAATATTATTTAATAATAAAGGTTTGATAATGATGAAATAAAAAAAAATAATGCGCAATTTTGGTACACAGTTTATTTTATTTTATCTAATTGTGTTTTTTTCAGAATGCCTTCCACATTTTGGATTACAAATCCTAAAACCATCATGCGGAATAACGTTGCAGCAGGAAGTGACGTAAGTGAAAACAAATTAAATGGCGACGCAATTTTTTACCTTTTCTCTTCATAAATGCATTTGCACGAGCCTTAATTATGGGTTTTGATTTTAGCATACATGTATTATATTCTATTAGTATGCCGGGATCTGGTATGTATTCCCGGATGAGCCTATTGGAGCTTCCTACGGAATTGTGAAAACCATGCAGAAAGACGAAGCAAAGCGGACTCCGATCACAGAGTTCACCAACAACGTCGTGCATTCTAACCGCGTGGTCAGTATCTCAATACATTGTACAGTAGAGCAGATGCTCCAACTGATAATACATAGAAGATTAACAATTAAAAAAAGGATTGATTGATTATAACGTAGAATGGAAAAGAATTGATACAGAAAAATCGGAATTATGAGACAAATTTTTTATTTGTGATCATACATAAACGAAGCTTTTCTTAATTTTTTCTTCTTTTCATTATTTTCAAATACTTTTAAATTAGATTAAAAGTTAATTTCATATGAAGTGAATTATATAAACTTGATTCCTTACGCGCCTGAATGGTATAATCTACGAATGTCCACCGGGTTCATGATGTCTTCATGAAATGTCATGTATTTATACTCAGGGCGGGATATTCTTTGACCGGCGCTTGAGGAACGACACTGGATTCGCTTTTGGAACCAAATACACCCCGCTCAGTGACCCCCAGGACGAGACCTCTGCCCCACAGACCGCTGTATTCAACAGGCTTACAGGTAAGCTATGGGTTACAATTGCAGCATTTCCCCTATTTCCGGCTTATTTCGGAAAAATGTTGTTTGATTTTTTTTTCCTCGTTTGTCGGATGGACCCGGAAAAATTGCCATTGCTTAGGGTAACTAAGGCTTTAGGTAAATAGAAACAAAATTTAGAGATATACTTTAAAGAATTTGTTTAGTAATATAATAATAGATAGAAAACAAATTTATATTCATGTACTCTCAGAATGTGATAGCAACAATATTCTCTCTCTCTCTCTCTCTCTCTCTCTCTCTCATTTTCACTTTAATCTCAATGCATTTTATGCAATTACATGTTATAAAATTATTTTTTTCCATATATTTCAGCGTACAAGAACGAGCAGTTCAATGGCTGGTTTGACGCTTCAAACATTCAGATCACACAATCATCGTAAGTGTTGTGTTCAGTTAGTGTCAAGTTTAGTTCAGTGAAATATAAGCAACACTGCACCACAGCAAAAGATTACAGCCGCAATTATTGGGTTTTTATGCGCAACGTATAAGATGCGTAATTTAAAAGGGGTCGTTAAAAGAACTTGTAAATGAAGGGGGAAAGATTAAAACGGAATTTACATAATTTATGTATCTTTTATAAAGGATATGTAACTTAAAATATAACTCTACTTTTAATTCATTTTTCAGATTCTCCGATAGTTTAGTTTCTCTGGCAGTAAGAAGGTAATTTAATACGTGTGTGTGATACATGTAATAACTTTTACATGTGTATTTTATTTTAGTATGCAATTTAAGCTTACCCCTATTTTTGCTTTCTGGTGTCGTCAAATTTAAATTAAATTTTTTCACACAATATGAAACATATGTTTCATGTTTATCAAATACAGTGCAATTCAAATATAAATTCAAATTCAGACAATACAGTCATGCTTAAGTCAATTCTAACTCCATTTAAAAATATACCAGCAATTCTCGGCTGAACATCATTTGCTCAGTATTTATATTGATATGAACACAGTCTATATAATGTAATGTAATACAATCCTAATGTGTTTCGTAATTTTACAGAAGCAGCGATGGACTGGAGTGCACGGTCACGAACAGTGTCTTCATGGGGGAGTCCTCAAACATTGGGGAACCCTCGGTCATCAGGGGGAACGGTGTCGTCAAAACCTACCCCCGTGCCGTGCCCCTCAAGATGGCGTAAGATTTTAAATTCGTTGTTCTAAAAACATTTTTAATTTTACAAATCTCTTTGTATAATAAAAACAAAATTCTTTCATGTGTAAATATACAAAGAAACTTAAAAAAAACCCCAGAACTTCTTTTTACTAATACACTCCATAAATTAAGATCAAATTTGTTTTTTGATTTTATGTATTAAATAGTTTTTTTGCGCATTTGGAATGATTGTACGAAATTTGATTATTAGAAGTTCAGTTATAAGAGAGATACAGAGGTAAGAATTCAATGTTATGTAAACAAAGCTTCAGTCTTCTTTTTGTTTACAGATAATGTAAATTATGGAATTATCATTTCTTTGACTAAATTACTGATTGCAAACAAAGTAAACCGATTCGATGTGTTTATAAATAATGTTATCGACAGAAGAAAGGAACATTTATTTGAAACTTATGCATGTACCAATAAACCACATTTGTAAACAATAACAAGACTAGAGCTTTGTTTACAGAACAAAGAATGTCAAAACCTTGTATCTTGCTTATAACTCATTGATTGACATTCAAATTTTGATAAAGCATTAAAAATATTCATATTAACTATTCCAAACATAAGAAATGAAAAAAGATTTTGAGCTCAAACTTTAAAAAAAATACAACATAAACCCAATGGCATTTTAACAATAGCTTAGACGTTTGGTAGTTGTGTCAAACGGCATTGTGACGTAGGCCTGTCTATTTCATTGATGGCCACTCAGCAATGGCTCTTTGAAATCAACAACATTTATCTTGTCTTTTGACGCAAGAAATAGATACATGTACCATTAAGTCCTACCGAAAGTCCAAAGTCCTGTTAAAAATGGTTCTACGTTGAATTTAACACCACCCCCCTTCCTCAATTTTGTAGGAACCAGCCCCGTCAAGGTTTCGTCTTTTACGATCGGGAAGTCTCCCTGTCCGACTCATGGTTCGGTGACTACGCTAGCACCGACGATTACAGCGCAGGCGCACTAGGATTCCAACGAAACAACCAGCACCTTGCCACCCACGGAGCTTTTACCAAGAACCTGTTGTTCGGCTTTGGCGATGTAAGAACGTTTTTATGATCGTTTTTCAATCTAATGGTAAATGGCTGAATGTAGCAATTTCTTTTATGTTTTATTATCTGTTCCAGTTTATCTAATTTAACAAAATTATGCATTTATTATTCAATGACATATTTGGTCTCGTCTATATAGTTACGTACTTTATTTCGATATAATATTGTATTTTTATAAATATTTCCATCACACTTTAACTTTATGCATATACATATAACGAAGAGTGTATGATAATGCTATATATTATCATTTTATCATATATGACATTCGTTATTTGTAGGCTTCACAGGGTAACCGCGTGTTTGATGGAAACGCTACTGACGTCGGCTTTACGTCACTAGATGGTGACGACATCGTATTGTTTGAAGATCTTGACGGGTCTGTGACAGGAAGTGCCGGCAACTTTGTGGTCAAGCCACTTCCGATCCACATGACTGAACAGTGTGAGGAGATCGACAACTGGAAGATGGCCGTCTGCCCGCATCCATTTGGACAGGTTAGAAGATTTTTTTGGTGTTTTTGATTTTTATTTTTGAGGAACGTTTTCAAACTACGGACGATAGGAATGGCATACGTTTCAAAATTTGACACCCATGCAGCAGAAGTGCTTTTGCCTGACGCTCCATTAATGAAAATAGAAATTATATTTCTTGAACGTTTGTCCCTCATTCTGTATTCTCTCTCTCTCTCTCTCTCTCTCTCTCTCTCTCTCTCTCTCTCTCTCTCTCTCTCTCTCTCTCTATCCCGCCACGTGAGAGCATCTTAAACATACAGTCACATAACATTTCACTCAACTAAATTGTCTTTAGGTTCGTAGCAATTTTGCCGGTAAAAATTCTGACCAAATCATCGTCACGCGTGATGACGACAGCGATGACCCAATTATGGCAGACAGGCGATCCTTCGCCCCATTCCTGACCATTCTCGGCGGCACCCACAGTTATCTGGTCCGCAGCAACGCCGCCACGGCACCTGGGTGGTTTCGATTTGAGTTCTTGGGACTCACTTTGTAAGTTAATTTTATCTTTAAATTTGAAAGGTCATCATAAGAAAGAAACTTGACGATTGATTTTTTTCCGACTTGATTCTTTAAACATCATATTTTACGTATTTGTTATTTGTTGTTCATTATGAATAAGCAACCGAAATTTGCATTGTATATGAAATTAAAAGTATTTTTACTAGCACTTAATTTTTATTTTCCAATGTACTGTACATTCATGTTTAATAAGTATTACGTTATATTCATTTTATTATGAATATTGAAATATCAAATATCAGGTGTCCTTTGACGTCTACTTTCACTCCCCACAAAAAAAATAGAAAACCTAATTTCAGATTCCGCCATTTAAATTCAGGGTTAAGACACTATGTGGTCACGTGTTTTATTAATAAGTAAGTTGTACACTGACATATTGAGCTAATTTTGCTTACTTCCTTTTTTCAGATCTAAATATGCTTCCCTAGCTGTCTGTATTCCCCGACAGTCTACCCTTAAAATGGCTATGAAGGATCTGGTGACTGATAAGTGGGAACGAGGAGTGGCGGCCAACTCGTACGATGAATTCACATCAAGCCTTTCTCGAACGAGCTACTTTGTTGACCAGGAAGTCGGGTACGTGACATTTAAACTGATTCACTCGGGATATGAAGGTAGCGACATTGCAGAAAAAATAACCCGCATGGATCATCAAAGAAAACATTCTATTGTTTATATCAACATCTTTCCTTTAAATAATTAATGAATTGATTTTGAAAGTTAAGAAAATTTGCTAAATTACTGTTAATGTACATAAGTGCGTTAGCTAAAAGAACAGCCATATTGTCTCCTGTGAGACTTTGAGTCTGACATCATCATAATTTTTTCGTGCGGTCTATGATTTTTCTAAGGTCGCTGTAGGTTTCGACTAATCGATAAACAGGGCGTGTGCATTTCAGTCCTGTCAGTATCTTGTCAGTTTCAGCCGCTGTAAATTTCGACGACCAATCGATAAATGGGGCGTTTAGATTTCAGTCTGGCTGTTTCTATAGGAATATGAATTTAAAAAAAGTTTCCGTAAGAAATAGAGGAAATAATACTTGGTAGATGTAAATATACCGTAATATATCCTTCATTCCTTTGTTCAGATTCATTACTCTGTTTTTTATTTCATTTGTATTAAGTTAATGTAATACTTTTAGAACTTTTTGTCAAAAATTAAAAAAAACAAAACAAAAAGCAAAATCTGTATATAAGCAAACTCGAGTTACGATGGAGCCATAATTTTTTTTTTAAATCTACAAAACTTTATTCATTTTGTACAATAGAAAACTAACACGTTTGCATGAATCGTAGATATCGCATAGATGAATCAAGCATAGAAAGTTTAGCCAAAAAAAATTTGGACAAAATACTCATTATGTTTATATAATGCAACTACAATATACTTGAAAAAAAAAATCAAAATACTTTACCAATAAAATTAAACACCTTTAATAGTTTAATTACATACATACATGTGTATAATACTGAAACTACGCCATGACATTTATAACTATCCATTCAGCTTAACCAAGCAAACTTTCTATGTCTCTTAGCGTAACTGTATTTTTCTCTGTTTTCTCCTTTTTATCAGCGTTGTTTTCTTCAATGCCATGCATATACGTGAACGAGTTGAATCAGACAGAGGAAATTGTCTGGACGGCAAGTGTCCGTTTGTCGGTTTTAGCAACTCGGGCGGCGATAGAGCGGACACCGACTGCAGTGAGCGGTTCTACGCAAAATACAGCAAGTCACCCGTTCTGGTAAGCTGTCTTGACGTATATATTGATTAAACTACTTGTTCATATTGTTAACACTAATTTTAGTTAAGATATACCGACTGTGATTTAAAGGACATTTTTGGCAAAGTTCTCCGAAATAACAAAAAATCGTAATCAGTCCAAAACTACCGCAATCTTTTTTTGTGCGCCATAATATAAATTGCAGTTTCTTTACAATGGGAGGTAGCTCCCTAATCGTCCATCTGAACTTTTTCAGACCGGAAGCTACTGAGCTCCAGCCAATCAGTTATCAGACTATCATTTTTAAAATCAATTACATGTACTGTTATTAATAGTTTGATCACGAAAGTTTAAACGTTATCTTAAACTAAAGTATATGATTGTACGTAGCTTTCTTTAACAGTATGAAAAATAGCTAAGATTAGTATTTCATACAATTATAACACAAAAATGTATGAAATATTTCCAATATTTTCCAGCCCTCCCGGAAGAAGAGAGCAGTAGGAGTGACTTCCGCCGACAAATTCCCTGCCTCCAGAGCCACCCCTCCACAGGTGTGTATTATTACCTGGAGAGAGAGAGAGAGAGAGAGAGAGAGAGAGAGTCAGTCAGGCAGACAGATAAATTGAATCAGAAATTATAGAAAGAAAAGAAATCGAAAGAGAATGTAGATTTTGATTGTAAAGGAAGATTTTAGTTTTGTAAATCTTGTAAAACCAAATTTATTTTCAGGCCTGGGGAGCTGGAGACACCAAATCTACCGTTTCTATTCAACTTGGAGTGTGAAAGAAGAACTGTTTATTTTTTTTAATAAATGAATTACACGAATTTCAACTTGTTTGATTGAATGGTTTTCGAGAAGAGGTTTTTTAAAAGAATTTTTCTGATTAATTCATACAGTACTGTGGTTTAATCAATATTCGTTGAATACCAATTTTCGTGGATTTCGTTTTTAACTTTATCCATGAAATTAAATGTTCATGGAAGTGCAATTTCTACTATCAATTTGTATTGAAAGGATCATTGGCCACGAATTAACGTATCCTTGAACATGTGAGTTTCACTTTATCCACGAAAATTGATACCCTTATCAATGAAACCACAGTAGTTTATACAAGCCCCATCCTTCCTCCAGGAATAATGGTTTTAACAAACTTGAGTTTACACTACTTTAGGAAGCTTCCACATATTAAGTTTCAACTTTACTGACCAAATGGTATTTGAGAAGAGGATTTTTTTAAAAAAATGTCAATAAGTTTACCTCCTTTAAAAAAGGCGTGATTTTTCAACTTCATTTGAACAAACTTGGAATTTTTATGGCTCGAGAAAGTTTTTGTCATGTTTTATTGAAATTTGCTCAGTGGTTTTGGAGAAAATAAAATTATAAAAAAAAAAATACGACAACGACAACAGACAACGGTCACACTTTTATCACAAAAGCTCACCCGAGCCTTCGGCTCAGGTTAGCTAAAAACTAATGATTCTATTGCTTAAAAGAGATGATCGCTAAACGCACCAATAAGAGAATACATTGATATTTGATGATTTATTTAACACTAAACATATTATCCATTCACGAGCAAAAAGAAAAACAAATCAATCCTTTAAGGGGCATGATCACGATTTTGGTCCAATTCTATTTTTCTGTTTTTATTATTTACAATTCTTTAGCAGTGCATTTTTGATAATCAAATGAAACTTGAGAGTCAATTGTAGAGTTATAAGCAAGATACAGAGCTCGCAATTTTTTGTCATGTAAACAATAATCGTGCCCTGTTTTGTTTACATAGGTTCGATAAACCAGATTAAAATTTGTTTCAAGCTGATTGATTTATCTTTTGACTCTTTTTAAGCATAATTGAACAGTTTCAAGCCTTTGACACATTCATTTATGATCTTACACTGGATTTTTTACTTCAACATTCAGAATGTAAACAAAAGCTTTGTTTACAAAGCAAAGAATTGTAAGCTCTGTAGCTCTCTTAATATAACTCAATGAATGACACTCAAATTTTGGTTGCCTATTAAAATATGCCTTACTAAAGCAGTGTAAACCCTCAAATCGGAAAAATAATTTTTGACCAAAATCATAACCATATTTATGCATTCACGATGACAAAGAAATAAAATTCAACCCTTTAAATTCCTGGAAATGATTTCCATTTAAAAAAACAGTAATATACCTATGGCAATAAGCTGATTTGTTGAGTCAAATTCTTGTCAATAAAATTTGTTCTCTATTTTTCACAAATAAAATTGTTTGCGTCTGCACAGCTGATATCGTCCCAAAAGCCTCCTTGGAGCATACTAACGCAATCTTCTGTCGTTGGAAAGGAGAGGACGTCATTTGGCTGGAGTGGGCCCCAGAAAGCCAGAGTCACTAACCTGTTCTGACGAGTCCAGCTAAATACGCCTTCACTGATAAGGTCGCTGGCACCGATCCAAGCTGAACACGCAAATACATCAGAGCATGACACTACAAATATAATTCATTTCGGTAGAACCAAGGATTATAAGGGTAAAATCATTTTATTTTGCGGTAACACCAATAATATGGATAAGTAAGAAAAAATGAGAAATTTGAGTTCGCCCAGTCTTAAACTAGCCCGCTGACAACGAGAGCGAAAGGGCGAAAAAAAAATCCGGGGGCGAATATTTCTCTGTAAACAGTATTATTAATCAATTTTTTGTACAACATTTCTTTCATCTCTGACAAAAATATATGATGTATGACAAACGATAAGTAAAAATCGGTGATAAGGACTAAACGTACAATATACCGGTACAATAAAATAGTGATAACTATAATGGAGACAATACTGAATACGAGGTTATTTTCGCCTCGTGTAATTTTCACCCTTCTACATTTGCAAACAGTTTCGCCCCGTCTTGAATACGCCCAGATACAGTTAAGTTTATAGAGTGATTATTTGAAACATTGGAATTTGCTCAGTCTTAAAATCGCCCGCTTACAACGAGGGCAAAAGGGGCAAAAATAAAGCGGGGCTAATATTTTCTTGCATACAGTACAGACAATAAGAAATTTTTTGTACCTCCATCAATCGTTTCCAAAAAGTAATATGACAACCACCGGTTCTCATTTAAATCATCGACCTCCACCAAGTATGAAGCATGAGCCTCACATTCTACCTGAAGATTAGAATAAAATATCTTAAAGGGGCAAGGTCACGATTTTGGCCAAATTCTATTTTTCTGTATGTATTATTAACATGTGCTTAAGAAATGATTTTCAATGATCAAATGAACTTTGAGAGTCAGCCAAAGAGTTATAAGCATAATGCAGGGCTTACAATTCTCTGTCAAGTAAACAAGGCTTGTGCACTGTTTTTGTTTACATAGATTCAATATACCTGTAAAAAAAACCTTTTCAAGCTAATTTCTTATACTTTTTTTCATAATAAACATACAGAGACAGTTCAAACGTTTAACACATTAATTTCAGGACTAAAAATGGAATTTTCAGCTTTACATTCAAAATGTAAACAAGAGCTTTGTTTACATAGCAAAGAATTGCAAGATTTGTAACTCGCTTATAACCGAAAGAATGACACTCATATTTTGATTCCCTATTAAAATAGTCTTACTGAAGCATTTTAAACATAAACTCGGAAAAATAATTTTTGACCAAAATCGTGTCCATGCCCCTTTAAAATAACACATGACTTTTTTTGTAGAGTCGTTGATTGTACAAATAATTGCATACTCCTTCCAAACGAATATATAAAAATTGAATGAAACTTTTATAATTATCATTTTTATTGTCATTACTCATTCGACAAAATATTTGAGGCTCATATATTTATAAATCATAGTTCTTTGTCAACCCAAATTTGATCCAAATTTGACTCTTGTGGAAAATGTAGGTAAAACAATGTTTGGGATCAATGTCGTTAAGACAGACTGAATAGTTAGTTTCAGTTAAAATGCACACTGCTTTTAATTTTATGAATTTCTTTTGCAGTTCTAATTCAGGCATACATATTCATGAAAAAACCATATATCTTTTCAGAATGTAAGGATAATAGTTTTAATTGTATAATTCGACCCAATTTGAAAAATAATTTTTGTTTCGTTCACAACTACAGATCTTTTTATACAACATATAAAACACGTTTGGAATACAACTTGAGATTTCAACAATAACCTTTGCTTTGTCCCAAGACATTTTCGATGTACTAAAAAAGTAACAATGAGATCCATAAGGAGACCAGCCTCCTTCACAAACTACAAAAGTGAAAATGGAAAATATAAAGAGTTATGACAAATCATTAAGGTAATTTGGTTGTTAGTGTGTTTGATTTCACAAAAGAAAAGAGACAACTGAGAAACATGAAGTAATATGGTTAAAATGAATTTCATGTAGATTTTATATATTTATACCGTCTGTATTTTAAAAGACAATGAAATACTTATACAAATATGTGCATCTCAAAATTTAAGATATCCTACTAGTGAAAGTCAATCTCAATAACAGAGCATCATTAAATGAAATACTGTATACAGGTTTATTTTCTCTTCTTGTTATTTTTGCCCGACAGTTTCGCTCCGTCTTGAATTCGCCCGCCCAAAATTGTGTTTAAAGGGAGATAATTTGAGCCAATGCAATTTGCCCGTCTTAAAATCGCCCGTAGTCAAGAAGGGGGAAAAGGGCGAAAATAAAACGGGTGCGAATATTTCCCTTAAACAGTATTTCCTTTAATCATGTTCTGTTATTGGGTTTAAATTATATTTTACATGCGACCAAAATTTTTCTCTAAAAATCATTTTCTGTATTACCTGTTTGTTGTGCTGTTGAAGTGTCAAGTTCATTTGTAACAAGCTCACTCGGTGTTGTGTTCTCTGAAATATAACGGTAATGTATAATGTGTTTTCCTTAAAGCTTACTTATAGGCTTTTTGGGGATACAGTATATGTGGGGGTATGGTAAAGAATTCAAACTATGATATAAATAAATTTACTAATTAAAAGTCTTTCCTGACCACTTTGAATGTTTATTTAGAGTTATTTTCATCAAAGTTATTGTACGTATAAATAATATATTTCTATTTCGCCATTGTTGTTAGATTCTCCTGCATGCAACTGTAAAGTAAATGAGTTTCGGAAAGTTTGTTTTCATCATCATGGTCTCTCTTCATAGCCATAGAAATATTGTAATCAACTTTTATTCTAATAAAGATCTAGACTTGTAATGAGTTATTTTTAATCAAGTTGTTTTACTGATTACTGTAAACGTACTATATTTGGCGTGTACGATATTTGGAACAAGTTGGCGTGGATTTGAATTAGCTTATTCCTGAATGTGACTATTCTTATACATATATGCATTGCATTTAGCGATGTACTTGATTTAGCAGAAGCCGCATTCCGCAAAAAAAGCTGAATAGAATACACAGGCAAATGTAATACGTTTACAGTATTTTTTGTGATATTGATTTTTCTGTGAATATTTGTAAATAAAATTTCTTTTTTAAAATTGTAATCACATTCAAATTATAATCAAATTATCGCCCAAAAACTTAGCCATTTAGTTTTTCCATGGACCCTAATTAATAACTGATTATGAATAGCGTTGTTTACATTGAAAAAAAAATAAAATAAAATAAAGATTAGAGTATCTGGAATTTATGGACAATGTATTTACTTTTATAAAATTAGTCCTTTTAATGAACAACTAATATCATTGGCTGATTCATCCTCAGAACAGCTGAAAAATAACTTTCAACGAGTATTTATTGATGAAGCGAAGGTAAAACAAAATGTTTTATTAGTTCAAGGTATGCAACATGAAAGTGTTTCAAAGACCATCAAAGCTTAATGATTGAAATATACGTGTTGCAATGCACTTAACGCCATTTGAAAAATGTTTTTCCAATATATCTTTTGGCTTTCATGGAGCATTAAAATTTATAGGTATTTGAAACGGACTAACCAGAGTTGGAATAAATAGTTCGAAGTTAATAGTATTGCCTGTCTAGCAATGATATAAATGTACAAAAACATTTCTACTTAAAGGAATAATTATCATAAAGTTTAATTGAGTTACATACTTTATACGGAGTTTAAAAGGCTAGCTGGTCAATAAAATACCTTTAGATTTTAGATTTTTTATCATACACTATCGTTTTGAAAAGAAAGAAATCCAAAGATTTTTGACTCAACATCTAAATACTTCTCTGTTTCGTTATACAAAGCTCTTCATCATAGGGAGGTTGTGAAATGAGACTTTTTGTGCGTACACATCCAAACTGAAGAGAAGTGTTGTTTATTATACCTTTGTCCAGTGTATGTTGTCCGGTGGATTTCTCGGGTTCATTTATCGAGGTTCCGTCTGTAGAGATATTGCACATTAGATCCCATAACATTATTAGAAGTAACCCCTTTTAAATATGTGTTTGATTTCATAACAAAAAAAACCATTTGAGAAACATGATGTAATATGGTTAAAATGAATTTTATGTAGAGAAATATATTTATAATGTCTGTATTTTAAATGACAATGAAATGCTATTAAAATTTAAGTTATCTTTTTTTTCATTTAATCATGTTCCGTTATTGAGTTTGAGTTTTTTCCCCATGAAATACATGAAATTACAGAACAACAAATCCTTTACCATTTCTGTATTACCTGTTTGGTGTACTGTTGAAGTGTCAAGATCATATGTCACAGGCTCATTCGATGTTGTATTCTCTAAATTATAACATAGTATAACCTGTAGTTTATAAAGATAAGCAATATCAAATAACATAAGGTGTGCTTTCCTTAAAGCTGACTATATTGGTTTTATGGAGGTTGAGAGGAGGGGAGTGTGGTGGATGGGGGTGGGGTATAGTGGGGATGGTAAAGAGTTTTATCTATGAAATGAGTTAATTTACAATAGTCTTTCAAGCCAAGATTGAATGTTTCCTTAAATATATTTTCATCAAGGTTGTTGTACGGTTAAATGTAGCTATATTTGGGTTTTTGAAAGTTTTTTCTCATCCTTACGATTCAGTTTCATAGTCATTGTGATATCGTAACCAACTTTTATTCTCCTAGACCTACAGTCGTACTGTACGTGGAAATGCTATGTTTTTCTCATTCGAATTGTTTTACTGATGATTTTTAATGATTTAGATATATTTTTTTCCTGTGAATATATGTAAAAAAAAATAATTTATTACATCTAAACTGTAAACAGAATTATTGCCTCTACAACTTAGCCATTTTACTTGTCTATTGACCTTTATTAATAACCAATTACAAATACCGTAATTTACATTATATGTAGAAATGCACAAAGATTAGAGTATTTGAAATTTTTGGATAATGTACTTGGTCCTTATTATGCCCAGTTGATTTAATTGGCTGATTCATCCTCAGAATCGCTGGGAAATGTCTTTCAACGAGTATTTATTGATCAAGCCAAAGTGAAACAAAACGTTGTTTTGTTAGTTCAAATTATGCAACCGTCAATACTTCATGAATAAAACGTTATGTAATGCACTTAGCGCCATTTAAACTTTGTATTTCCAAAAAGTGTTTTGTCTTTGATGGCGCTTCAAAATTTATCGGTATTTGAAACAGAATAACAAGAGTTGGAATAAAATAGTTCGAAGTAAATATTATTGCCTGTCAAAGCGATGATTGTATGCACATTTTTACATACACGAATCATTATCAGAAAGAATAATTAAATTGGATTCTTTGTGCAGGGTTTCAAAAGGCTGGGTGGCCAATTAATTACCAAATAGATCAGGTTATAAAATTTAGATATGAAATTTTTGACCATACACTATTCTTTAGTAAAGAAATAATTCGAAGAATTTTGACTCAACATTTGAATCTTGTCCTGTACCAGGTATACAAATGAGCACAATAATCTAACTCTCTTGTGCTTACACACCAAACTGAAGAGCAGAGTTGTTTACCTTTATCCAGCGTATGATGTCCAGTGGATATCTCAGGTTCATTTGTCGAGGTTCCATCTGTAGAGACATTGTACATTAGATCCCATAGAATTACATATGTATAAGGAATATTATCTTTTAAATATGAGTTGCAGGAGTTTTACTTTGATAGGCTTATATTTCATAATAATAACGCAATAATTTTACGTGAAGGATGAATAAAAGCGAACTTAAATATTCTCGGTCAAATAAAATCTGAATGAATCCTCTCCAAAACCGAGAGTTGTTTTCCATTGACTTAAACTATAGTCAGCAAGTTTCTACAATGATGATGTTTGATAATACTTGGTGACTTGTTTAAATCTTAATCCTAAGCACAGAAAGGGAATTTCCTTACACAGCATCGAACACATGCATATGACGATGAGAGAGAGAGAGAGAGAGAGAGAGAGAGAGAGAGAGAGATTTTAATGCACAATGACTGTTGGAGAGAACAAAGTTTAACATAATTATGTATATTGCCTGCTATCCAATACTTTCTACGGTGTACATATATTTAATATCTAATATGATTCAAACGTTTCAGGAACAAACATTCAATCAATTTTTTTTATCCTCAATTCATTGCCTTTAACAAATGTAAAAAAAAGTTCTCCACCAAGCCTTCATAAAAGTTTGTAAATACTTACAAAAGGTTTCAGATGCAAGTCTGTAATTATAGAAGCCAGGGGCAGCCATCAGCGACTGAGGCCCCTGTTCAGTTGATAAACACACATTCAAAAACTTGTTGTAAAAGTACTCTGGCGCTCCATGAACAAGTACTCCGCATTGTGCAGGACTGTGAACGTCTTCAAAGATTTGTAAAACGCCTGACTCTGGATACTTATCTTTATCAAAGAGTTCATAAGACCTCTCGTTACTGGCCAAATTAAAATGACACACTTCAAATAAGACTCCAAAGAACAGAGTTTTCCAAAATTTCATTTTGATGATGAAGTTTGTAACAATTAGCTAAAGTTGCATTTTGCTTTGCGCTGGGAGTTAATATAGCGTCTCAATTTCCATGAACTGTGACGTATTGCGTGAGCAACTTTTTCTAACAAATTTATTTTAAGCCCGTAATGCAAATTTTATGTTAATCATAAAGTTTGACATGGTGCAATAATAAATGAAACATACGACGTGGTAGGAGACCTGGGTAATGTGTCGGAATATGTTTGAATCGTCAGTAGAATGACGTACACAACATTAAAAAAGGTCACAAATATACATGTAGTACCTGTGAATATTTTACCCGAACAACCGCCATATCTTTGTTCAAATTCAAAAATAGATTTTAAGTATTACTGTAGGATTGATATCCATAATCAATACTTTTTTTATTTTTCACGGGGGGGGGGGGGGGGGGTCATCAAATTATTCATCGATTTCAAATAAACAATTTTAATATGAAGTTTTATGGACCACCAGGAGATCATTGGAGATTTTGACTTTTTTTGTTCAACCTTTGCAGTATTTAATGTTTCTACCTGGTTCTTATAAATGGCTGTACTTAAGCAATATTTTATATAGAAAAAATTAATATATTTTATCTGTTAATTTTTAAGGTATTTTCCTATATTTTCATGAAGAACTCTTCTTTTAAAGAAAACCCAATATAATCAAAAATGTTCATAGAAATATCTTAACTATTTACACATAGAGCACTTATCCTATGTTAACACCAACATTATCATTTGTCGTTTTAATGTGTTAAAATTGGCGTTATGAAATAATAATGCTTTCAAAAACAGATGTTTGAAATTTTACATGGTTACATTACCAAAAAATTGTGATTGGTTTTCATTTTTATGAATTTTCAAAGCAACATCAATTTCGACAGTGCTCTTTCATTTTTTTTACAAGGTAAAGTAAAACACAACGTGTTTCTAATCTTCATCAACATAAAAACTAACGATGAAATTACTGTTTTCTGTAGTTGTTACATAACTACTTAAAACTTAGTGTTTATGAATTTTAACACGTGTCATTATGTATTTTTATTATTAATTATTTATTGTTCTTTGAATGTTATTATGTAGTTGGAATTCGAACCTACAGAACCGTTGATGGACTTTTGCGTACTGTATACAGAGAAATTTTCGCCCCGTTTTATTCCTGCCCCATTCGCTTCGTTGTCAGCGAATATATGACTGAGCAAACTCAAATTTCTCATTTCAACTCTCTTTAAATCAACTCTGTCTTGGTGAATTCAAGACAGGGCGAAAGTGTTTGCAAGTATAGAAGAACGAAAGTAACACGGGGCGAAAATAACCCTGTATACAGTATACAATGAATATTATTTCACTTTCATATTAAATACTGAAATCAAATCTGATTGGTTTAGACGCGTTTCATAATCCGTTCTATTACCTTCAGCGTTAGCAACACACTAAGCAACGGGGTAACACAACGAAATTTTTTATGCGCCTAAAATATGCACGTGTGGTTCGCCGAAGAATTCACGTCATTTCTATATAAAAAAGTAAAAAGTTCTCTAAAATTGAGACATTCAGTAAAATAAAATAAATAGTGCCTGTTTGGGAGGGTAACAGATGAATTTGACACCCCTCGAAAACCATTGTCAACCTCCTTTTCGCGTCGGTTGACAATGGTTTCCTCGGGGTGTCAATTTCAACAGTAACCCTCTCAAACAGGCACTATTTATATATTATGACTTCATATCTATATATATTAAGCATTTTGAAACATTAGGGAGGCTGGCCTATGAACAAATCAACCATCGTATCCACCTTAAAATTTCTGATATGAGTTGTTTGAAAATTCACTATTACTATCAATAAATGAGGGAAAACTCCATATAATTTACTTCACTCTTAAAGCATATATTTTACTATTTGTGGTTTTTTTTTTTTACAATATGTCGAATTTCTTAATATTTTTGAAAATATTGCACTGGAAAATATTGAATTTAGTTTTGTTTAAGGTGCCTCACTACACCTTGAAATAGTTTCTCAAATCAGCAGAAAATTACTTGATTATGATAGAAGGCATGATGGATAAGAAGTATATATGTCAAATAGGCGAACAAATGTGCAATTTTAGATAAAAATGATATTTCAAAAATTTCATTCAGTAAACATAAACACAAGCACCAGCTGGATTCGAACTCATGACCTGCGGTTCACAAGCCTGATACTTTTACCACTGAGCTATGACGATATACATCTGAATCGATTGATACAAACAGTTTAATAAAACATTTAAATCGCCATCTTGTGACGTAGTATCTTAAAAAGTATAAGTCTCGGTGTAGTGAAGTACCTTAAGACATTCAAACAACGTACATGTACGGGTCCAAAAGACCATTCCGTAGAGTTATTTTTCTTTCTACCACATGAACACATAAATCTAAGCACTAAAGTGGATACAATTTTAAATTGAAAGACACAAACTATGAATGCAGACAAGTTTAGCATTTTATTCAATATAGGATCGTTTCAAATATCAACTTTGGTTTTTTTTTAATTATAGTATACATGTACTAGTGTTGTTAAAATATAATCATGTTACATCCTATAAAAAATAACTTCACATCTTATTTTTTTAATCGTTTTATTTCCTTTCAAAGAAAATATGGAGAGCTCTCACTGTCACATTGTAAACGATTGTTATAAACCCCGAGCATGCGCGTTTTGCATGTAGGCCTTGCTAACGATTTCTTTTTTGGAATTTATTTACTTTAATAATCAAAACAAAAGTGAGATTGACCAATTGATTTATCAAACTAAATTTGCATCTAAAACTGATATTGTAAGATGGTTTAACATTCTACATACATCCTTTTTCAAATCAAACTACTATACAGTAGTTTAATCCATTCGTAACTACTCAGCCATTTCCGATGGCGAATATTAATGTTTTTCGCCAACGGAAATGGTTTTGTGATAAGACTGACTGTAGTTTGTTCCTGTGATAAATATACAGTCATCTTAAATCAACAATGTTCTAAATACATTTAATATCAAATTTTTAGGATTATGTAGAAGGTGAAGTGTTCCCATTATTAATGACAAGCTTCTTTTAATAGACAAACGGTCTCAAAATTCTTACTATACAAAGGCAATTCAATTTATTATTCTTTCCTGTTAAATAATGATTTCTGATTGGTTAAGACGCAGCCTATATTCCGTCTCATTAACCTCAGCGTTATCAACACCCTTTACAACGGGTAACACAACAATTTGTTCAATTCGCGTAAATTATGCACGCACGGTTCGACGTAGAATTTACGACATTACAAAAGTACAAAATCTAAAAGCAATGAAGTTTTCTTTAAAATTAACACATTCAGCATAATAAAATAAATATTGCCTGTTTGGTACTATTCATACAATGGAACATGTATATATAATAACTCCATACAGAATCACTAGTGCTTAAGCGGGCTTGATAAGAGAAGAGCATTGTATTAAGGTGAAGGAAACCACTCAAAGTTAAAAGCCAAATTCTTGGAAAATTTCTTGACTTATTAAAAGTTTATAACTTACGTCTAAACACTCATGACTGTAACTTTATGGCAGATCTGATGAATAAAATAATATAAAATTTTCCTTACGAGATAAACTTGAACTTTCAGAACTGACTTGTCTTTTTTAAAGGACAATATTTATCTCCTTCAAAAGAAGAGCTTTGTATTAACAAAATCTCAAACTCTGAAGCTAATATATGGTATTTGTCATTCGTTGTTCAATTATAGTTTATAGTTTTAAAAGTAAGGAAAACTTTTTTAAGGAAAATCTGATGGGTAATTTGTTGACTATCCATTCCCCTCAGTAATCTTGATTTCAGGATGAGAACGGATGGATATTCATATGTAGAAATGAAAGGATCAACGTTCATACTTTAAAGGGTTTAGAAATGTACTTTTAAAGGGGATAGTTCTGAAACAATATTCGGTTATTCAGACTTACGTCAATTGATGATTAATTTGTTCCCATGCCAGATTATTAATGAGTGTTTCCTTCGAATACGTCACACAGCACTTTGTTACTTTAACGTACATGTACATTGATAAACAAAACAAAACGAAAACCTTATGTTTCTGCTGAATACTACCTGTCTGGATAATGGGCTAAAGTTAATTATACACTACATGTATGTTGACAAATGAATATAACATCATATAAATAGTGCCTGTTTGGGAGGGTAACAGTTGAAATTGACACCCCAAGAAAACCATTGCCAACCGATGCGAAGCGGAGGTTGACAATGGTTTCCGAGGGGTGTCAATTTCAACTGTTATCCTCCCAAACAGGCACTATTTATTTTGTTATACTGAATGTCTTAATTTTAAGAAAATTTTACTGCTTTTTTTTATAGGAATAACGTGAATTCTGCAGCGAAGCGTTCGCGCATAATTTTCGCTCATGTAACAATTTGTAATGTTACCCGTTGCTAAGTGCGTTGCTAACGCTGAGGGTAATAGAACGGATTATGAACTGCGTCTTAACCAATCAGATTTCAGTATTTAACATGAAAGTATAACAAAAATATGTCTCATTATTGAAACACACATGCCTGCTTTTACAATATTTACATAACTTTGTTATGTATGATAGTTTTTCAGGTAAATCAATATACCAGAATAAGTCATCGCACTTTTAAATAACTTTGGTGAGGTTTATGATTTATCATTTTAATCTTAAATTCATATAAGTGAATATAATTATTTAACTATATTTCAAATAACACGTTCCCTTTCAACAAATATCAACGTATTCAAGAAGAAATATCAAATGCATGCGTTTTGAAAAATACTTTGAAAGACGATATAAGAGAGAGAGAGAGAGAGAGAGAGAGAGAGAGAGAGAGAGAGAGAGAGAGAGAGAGAGAGAGAGAGAAAGAGAGAGAGAGAGAGAGAGACGTTTACAAATGATAAACCAAGACAATATCGTCAAATATCGGAGAAAAGGTAGAGAGATGGAAAAGTAAACTGCTCCCATGAACCTTATTTCCCTTATGCATGTATTCAAAAGTACATGTACGTATTGCAATATGTTATGAATATTATTTTTTTCATAAACAGTTCAATGGTAATCTCATGGAAACGATGAACGAATGACAAATTTATGTTACAAATGACCAATTCTACTAGATAAATCATTGCATTTGTACTAGTTATTATATCATTTTGTTTTATTTTTACTTAAATATTTCGTTTTTCTAGTAATCAACTGTTGAAGGTCCTCTAACCATTTTCGATGTTATTAATAATGTTTCTATTTTTTGCTCCATTTTTCAATAAATGCCAACATTTCTACGTTTTACTACGCATTACTGTCCCTATTGCATTATAACAAACAGGGTTCATTGTCGGTTGGTCGGTAAATTAGGTTTTAAAAACAAAATATTATCTGACTGCAATCCCAAGTGTTCCCAAGAGAAGAGCGTTGTGAAATTATGGTAAGCGCATGTTATCTGAACCCACATTTTTAAAAGTGAAAGCCGATGAAAACCATTAATTGCAAATGGGTATGAAATTACAAGGAGAACAAAGAGTAATGCCTAACAATATCTGGTTTTAAACTGCAAGAATAGCGCACAATTTCATCCAGGGATAACACTTTACATCTTTTGCATGATTTTCCACGATCAACGTAACCTTTAAATGTTTTTAATCAAACACCAAAATGTTATTTTTGAAATTTTGTGTTAAATTCAGCTGCAACTTTAAACATTGAGGGATAAATGATTCAGATGAATGTAAATATGTTTCACTTTTACTTTTCTCGAAACAATGTTATTACATCTTTAAAAGAAATAAATAACAGAAACAGCAAGATTAAGGTGTCCTTCAAAATAGTTGTTGAAAAGCTTATGCAATGGACATGTATGCGATATTTGTTTGACCAAGAACCAGCTAAGAAGTGTACACTGATGATTTTGTCTTATTTGAATGATGGATATATAATGACAATTGTCCGAAGCACTCGGTTTAAAAATTGCTTGCATTAAGATGTGTTCATGTATCATTCCTCTGACTATTCCGGAAGACACGAAAATTAAATCTCAACATGAACTGTTTTTGCAACTTCCCAGTGGCCATTAGGAAAGAATTAGAATTTGAATCTTGATGACATTTAGTTTTGAAGCATTTTTCTTTCTTCAGGCCTAATGACCAAATGTTCCTTTGATTCGTGTGCACGATTAGGGAGTGCCATCCAAATTGAGTGTGGTACATGTAATTTTTTAAAATAATTGTGTAAAAGATGATTGTCTGTATCTGGTGTCGTTATATTGCACAAATAATGAAAATAGTGCAATTGGGACATTTATTTCTTAATGTTGTCGCGTAAATGAGAATAGTAAAAAAAAATAAAATTTGTGCTACAGTATGTGGGGAAAAATATTTCAAAATTCACTGAAGATTTAATTTGAACATTATATAATAATCATACACGTGACAATGTATATGCAGACATTTTGAAAAAAAAAAAGATTTTTCTCTTTAGAAAAAATTGACATTTATTGATCTATACTTCATAGAGCAGCCGCTCTAATGATAAAGCCATCACGTTTATGTCACATTAGTCATCTAACGGATTTCTCTTTGGAGAAAAATTAAGCAGTGGGACAGATGATATTACACACGCTAACGGACCATCTAATCAATTCAGTCTAGCTGTTACAAAATTAGGTCACATACCACCTTTTAGTTACCTTGCAAGCTGGATTACGTGTAAATTTACAGAAAATTCATTGAATATTAAAAAAATGTTTGTTGATATGATTGTAAATTGTTAATCTTAAAACTTAAGTGAATCAGTTTTTACGTTCTTGTTTTGGTGTTAACCGATTTTCCAAATAAGCAACAGACGAAATCATCTTCGTTTTTTTTTATATATGTTATTTATGTTCTATATTTTTTTACTTCCTATAAGCAAAATCTAAAGTAAATTAAACTAGTATTCAGGATTTTTGGGGATTCTAAATTCAATATTCAACTACGAATGGGAGATTTAAAAAGAGGAAAAAGCAGCAAAAAACTAAGATGAATGAGCATAAAATCTGACGTCCGTCTACCATCGAAAGTTAATGCGCCATAAACTGTAAATACGTCAACAATGTCATCGATTCTAACTGATATCAAAGTTCGAAATAATATGATATGGAAACATATGGCCATTCATTGCGATTTTTCCAAAATTGAAAACATTATCAGTTTTCCAAATTCATTTTACAATAATTTATTACGTCATTTGTGAAAATAACCCACGGTTACGTAAACAAACTCCAACACATTCGGTATAGAGATTCAAAGATTAATTTACCATTTGACATTAAGAGCAAATTTTAAGGGAAGGGTTCTGATCATATTCTTTTTTTTTTTTTTTTTTTTTTTTTTTTTTTTTTTTTTTAGATTTTTAGACGCCAACTAAGCTTTGCATGAAAATGTATAATGATAAAGCTAAATTGATAATATTTTCATAAATAGATTACGTGTATAGTGTGTGAAATTTAATCATAATAATCTTTAAATTCAGATTGTATTTTTTTCTCAGAATGGCAAACCGTCACCAACCCTGTGTTGCAACAATCAGATCTTACCTTGGTGAACACGGATTCCGCCCTTTTAACATCTGGCTCTGACTGCAAATACAATTTGTCCACAAATCAAGTTAAACAGATGCAAAAAAAGTTAAATAAATAATTTTATTGCATGAAAATGTGCATAAACACTGAAGTTTCCACCGAAAAAAACTCCAACAAAACCAATAAACAACCGCCCGTCGCCCAAAATTGACAAAAACCAAAACAAATAAAACTAGAATAAAGTTTGTTGCATAGCAACGAGTGGGTTTTACGTTTAAGTCAAAAGTTTAGTTTGAAGTTCCAAAAGAAGTTAATTTCAAAACTCAAAAGCAAAGTCCTAAAAACTGAAAAAAAATAAATAAAAATCAAATGCTTCATGGTACGGTTTAACAATATCTGAATTATTCTAAATACGAAATGACAAAACAAATTGACCAAAAAAACCCGAATATGATCAAGAATGAAAGAAAAATATTACATGATAACTTTTCGTACTACATTACAACATTTGACTTTAAACGGTATACTCAACCAAGAAAAAAATCCAGAAAAATCAATTTGTCAACTCAAATATATCTTCATTGCATCGTCCGAGTTTAAAACGGATTTAAGATTTAAAAATCTAGAAGGTGCGAAGTATCTATAAAATGATGCCCAGTGCAATAAGGAACTTTAAACTTTCTTATTGCATCGTAAACTGCAAGTTTATGAATGTGCTCAGGTATTCAACAATTCCCTAGAAATGGAATTTATAATTTAGAATGTCTTGTTGGTGTAGCAAAATCAAGTCTTCATAATGATACAATCACATTATTGCTAGTAAAGACGGCTTCCTGATTTACTATTAGAATCTACAGTAGATGTGATATGTTCTGGTAAGAGTAAACAACTGGTACGTGATACAATATAAAGGGAAATCTCACCCCCCCCCCTTTTATTTTCGCCCTTTCGCTATAGTAATCAGTGGACGAATTTAAGACTCGGCAAATTCCCATGTCGTAAATTATCTCTCTTTCAACACATCTGTAACTTGACAAAGTCAAGACGGTGCGAAAATTGTTGTGAATGTGTAAAAGGGCGAAAATTACACGGGGCGAAAATAAGTCTGCATACAGTAATAAACAGCACCATGAGACTCTTTATATATGGTATGCATTTTGAACATCTAACAATTGAGTTATTGAATTATAGGGAATTTGCTCAAGAAAGTTATGAAAAATGAGTACTCTCACTTGATGTAAACCCGCCTGTGTTTTTTCTGTTCTGTCAAGAAACCCTTGGCAATTTTTTTTTAAATAATAAACTAAAGTGCAATTCATTAAGTTAATGACGTGAGTAGGTTGGAAAGGAGTAGTCTTTAAAATTAAATAACGTGTTTGTTAACTGTAGCTGTAAATAACAATGTTTGTAATCATTAGCAAATGTGAAAATAAAAAAATCTACGTTCAACAAATCATCAATGAAATCATCGATTGTTTGACGTCTTGTTTGTATACATTTTCGTCGAAATAAAAAAAAATCTTAGAAAGTGTGTCCCCCTTAATACGAAGCACTCTGATCCAAAAAAGAACTGCAGCACGGGATCAGCTTTTTTTAGGTCAAGTGTCTTAGCTAACGAGGTTTTTCTTCTCCGGGACAAAGATCTTCTTAAAGAGCCTCTGACCACAACGGACATAAGAGATTTATTTTGGTGGATGAAATACCACAGATACAGGAACCTTACAATTAGGGTCTCTGTTCCTAACATTGCTCAGACATCCGAGAGGAAACCCGAACTAAAGCAACAGACTCTAACTCACGCCTGACACATATGAACATGCTACGTCCCGACAAAACCACCGCATACACGTATCAAAAGGTGAAAAATTATGTTTACTTTAATCTTTCAAATACATTTCACTAAAATTGCGTACATGTTCATTCCAAAGTGTGTATTATCTTTTAAAAAAAAACATGTATGTATACGCGTGTGTATTATGGATAATACATATCATTAATACATAATGGATAGACATGATACATTTCTTGCAACGATGAGCTAGTAAAATGAAATGAAAAATTGGAGACAAAAGGTGCTTTACGTAGAAACAAACCTTTGCATATTTCGGCATTATATTTTTATTTAATTTTATTTATTTATTTTATGAGAGGGATTGTATTTTTATGATATTCATTTTTTGGTTATTTTTTAAGTTTAATTTTGATCATTTGAATATTCTACCCTGACTTGAAAAACTGGTAATCGTATAATGCCAATAGCATTCATGTACTTGGCAAAATATGGAAGTAGCTTGTTTACCTGTGTATGAACAGGATCCCCACCAAACGGGCAACTGTATTCATCAGAAGAGGGGACTATTACGAATTCTAATGCCAATACGTTTGCTGTGCATTGTCACTAATTGCTTTCACGTGTCATAGTTTAAAGATCTTTGAAGATCTTTATATAAAAGATACATGTATTCATTATTTAAGTGCTACTTTAATTTGCAATCTTTTTTCTGCAGTAACAGGATTCATAGATGAAAGAATAATAATTCGAAGAAAATGTGTGAGGGACTACAAAAGATATGCGACTAATACTTCAGCATGGGTTCTTAACATTACTTCTCACTTAAATGAATTATAATTAAGTTTTCATTCATATCAATCGCTCTGCAATATACACGCAGTAACAAACAACTTACCAGATTGTTTTTATTTAATTTACGTTGTTCAGAAGCTCTGAATAGTTTTCTTTTAATTGGCACATGCTTTTTGCATATTTTTTATGTTCTTAAGATATGCTTTTACATGGTTATATAAGTTTAAACAATCTCTAACGATTAGCAATAACGAACAAGAATTTGGTGACAATGTGTTAAAATAATAATGCCAATATTTTAAATTTACTAATGATCCTTAAGTTTTATTTCATTCGTTTTCTAATTAACCAAGAATGTAAACGTCTTTATTTCTTGATATCATGATTATATGCATTCTAAAAGAAACATTACAATGAAAATGGAATTTTCAAGCAATCTACCTTAACTTAAAAAGTATAAGATTAAATTAAAAATATAGCATTGTTAGATATCATTTTAACTTCAATTGTTTCAACATTTTTTGAAATCATACAAAATTGAAACTTTACACAAAGTAGTCTATAGCTGGTTAATAATCTAAAATTTAAGAAACAAAACGTTGTTACGTCAAGCAAAACTAACCGTATATCATTTTAGATTTGTTTCCATAGAATAATCCCCTTAGAATCCTGATGTAATCTAACATTGTACAGCACATTATGTCATTGCATGCAAAAAATGCTTAAAAATAAAAAAAAAATGATAAATACCATAAATGTTGACTTTGTGTGCCAAGTAAGATTTTCGGTTTTCAGAAAGTTGATAACGAGAAAAAATGGAATCGAGAAAAAATCCATATTTTTAACAGTCAATTTCTATGTAATATGAAGGAAATAAGTAACAATTCTCGGAAGAATGAAATATATCTAGAATGCTTACAATATCTTCAAAAACGACATTTGAACAAGTTCTAAACCCTCTCTTTAAAATGATGTCAAATTTGATATAGGTATCGGGGTTACTTTTTCTGTACTTTGATTTAAAAAAGTGAAGAACACTTAAATATTCTACATAATTCTTTTAAAGACGTAAAATACAGAAAAATTTTCATTAAATCTATTATGACGTCATGATGGTTGTAGCACCAAAAAAGACACTCTGGAATCATTCCCTAGATCTTGACCTTGCACGCAGTTCTTTGTCTATTTTTATCCCAATGTTTATCAAATTTTTTCAATTAAAACATGTTTAAACTACACAATTCTCTTTTCTTTTAATAAAATAATCAGATAAGTAATCTTGATTTTATCTCTTGAACCCACGCTTTTTTTCCTTTTCTTTTTCTTTTGACCACAAGGGCCAGGAAACATGACTTCATAATCATCACTAACACTTCCCGTCGAAGGAAAAACTTTGCTCCAAAGAGGCAACCCGCCCCTTGACATTTTTCCTGTTTACATCCAGTGTCTCTGTATGATATTTAACAAGCCAAAAAACATATACATTTTTCTATAACGATGAGATAGTTGCTCTTAAGACAGTTTGACTAAAAAAAATATCAGGAAAACTGCATTGAGAGGTAAGATGAACAGTGGATTTCCATACAAATAGATTCTCAGCCAGACAAAAGAGGAAAAAACCGGAAGCCATTGATCAATAACACTAAACTGTCATTTTCTTTCCGAAAAGCAGCATTTGAGTGATGGAATCTGAATGTGAATCATTGTGCCTTGTATATTGCTAGCTGCATTCTCCGGCCATGTTGCATCTGACTATATGTCTGACCCATCTGGAGTTGTACAATATCGTAACTTCCTTGTTTTGTTATCGGCTCTTGTTACCTCACCTGAGTGAACAATCAAAGGTATACTGGGAAACCGATATCTTAAAGACGCGTGCTTTGAAAGCTACGGATGAAAACCAACTGTTTCCGTCAGGATTTTCATTTGTGCCTGATGTTAATAACAGGACTAGTGTGGATATTGCGTGCAGCGGTTTGATCGAAAATGACTGTGAAAGATGGGTCAAGTGCTCCAAAATGGCCACGAAATGCTGTGAGGAGTATATTTCGTCTAATGCATCGTTTGAAAAACTGGGAGCAAACTGTCCCTCTATTTGGGACGGAATGTCCTGTATTAGTTCCATTCCCAATGGAACAGTGGTATCCTTGGACTGTCCGTCATATTATATTCCAACGTTTCAGCCAGGTATGTGTTACAGAGAGAGATAGAGAGAAAGAGAGAAAGAGAGAGAGAAGAAGAGAACCTAAAGAGAAAGAATAGACAGACATACAGACAGACAGACAGTCAGAGGGGGTGTGATCATTTGAAACGAATGGGTTTGTTTCAATTAGAGAATAGGTTCCTGTTTATATATATTTTCGACAGGTTTTGTCTTTGACTAAACTTCCTATTCCTAGCGATGATATATTATAAGTTAGAATTTAGTTTATATGAACTGAGTTTTAATGCTGCAATCATATAAGCTGAATAGTTTACATTTTTAAAAGGTTACTTAATCGATGAATGAATGAAATATGTTGTCATTCAACAAACTACTTTAAAACTTATCTCTTTTCCCGTTCAAAGTGTTTGCACCGCTCCTAAAAATGAATATAAAACTTGTAATATGAATTCGATATCATAAGGATTGTCTAAATAGCTGTTTTACACTTAGATACAGTCAACTATTGTAAATTTTTCATGGAAATAAAGTTAATCCCATTACTGAAATGGAATTACGTCAAAAACATGACTCCAGTTTTGCAAAAATATGGCAGATGATGGAGCTGACAACAGATAGACAAAATAATTGATAAATTTGAAACTGAGGCTCCTTTAATTAATTTTCAATGATTGGGTTTAACATCTTGACCGCCGATATGTTGTTAATTAAGTTTAGACCTTGTCTTTAAAAAAAAAATTTTGTATTTCTGAATGAATACATTAATCTAATGTCTTGTAAACATGTCAAAATCCTATCAGTTGCGTTTCTTTGATAGAAAAATAAGAATTACAGTAATTTCTGAATACATATGCATTTCTATTTCATTAGGCCAGAACTTAATTTAAGCGGAATAAGGAAATTGATCAAAATCCGATTTATTTCCTGTTTTGAAATGTTTTAAAATGATCTTTTATATTTTGTGACTTGTATGTTTTATGATTAATAGTACATCTTAAATCTTGATTTTATAAAAACCATATCAGTTTTTACTATTCAATCCCATAAACTTGCTTTTATATATTGTAAGTTCCCTTTTAAGTGTATAAGGCAGTGGGTCTAAATGTTTGCGCTCTTATGTTTGCATTCTCACTGTGAAATTCTTTTATGGATGTTACGTTAACCAATAGCAAATAATAGCCACTTTTAAAAGAAACCTTTCAAAGTTTAAACAAAAAGTACCTACATTGACTCGTAACTTTGGACGCATCCTTTTATCCTTTATGTTTGCATAGATACTGTACCTTCAACAAAACTTTCCTCTCTTTGTAAGTCTCTGCATAACTCCGAATCAACGGGGCAACAAATGTGTCCATGGGTCTTCTGTTGAACGCCATTTTTTGGAAACTGTAACAAAAGTAAAAAAAGATAACCCATTATTAAATTACAGAAGTAAAGTTGATCCCTTTGCAACTATTTGCATTACCAAATATGGCTTGCGTCTTGCACAGGTAAAAATAAATGGCAAATTGTGTAATTTTGGAATGACAAACTGACAGAGACACGAAAGTTGATTAGATTCAAACTGAGCATGTCACTGAATATTCTGTCAATGAAAAGAAGTAGTCTCTAAATTGTCATGTCAGAATTTTAACTCAAATGTTTAAAGAATAATATGTCTGAATATTAAGAAATTAATACCTTATGAGAATTATAAATGAAAACATAAAACTGATCAAAACCAATTTATCTGTGACTTTACCTTTATAGTAAATAATTATGTCAAAAATAGTTGATTGAAAATATTTTCCCTGTTATAAGATGATCTAAATTACGGACACTTTTCTTTTTTATTTTATTATGTGTAAGGTTTGTTTTTCTTTTTTTTTTTTTTTTTTTCTTGTTTTTTTTTTTTGTAAATCCGTTCAAAGCAAACTTTTTTTTTCAAAATTTTTAAATTAATGTAAAACAAAATAATAAAAACCATAAGCACCGCTACTTCTGAAAAGATCTTTATATTACTCTACATTTGCCAAAAAACCTATTATATGAGAATACAAATCTGCCTTACATTTATCAATTGACGAAAAGTCCTCAAGTGTCTGAGGTTTGCTACACTAAAAAAAGCATTAAAAGTAACTCCGTAACTTACGTTAGCAAAACTTGTGTGGATTATGCTACAGTCAAAAAGCATTTTTTTCCCCTAGAATATTCAAGTGAGTCACAATGAATAGAAAAAAATCAATTTAATTCATTCAAAACAAGAGTGGATGATATTTTGCAAATATAGATATTAATCTCTAGGCATCAACTAGTGAGTTGATTTTATACCAAAAGCAAGAAAATTGTATTTCAATTGATTTTTTCCAGTAATCTAAAATACAATAACTAAAAACAGAGATTACGCAATTTTTAGATATTTTCAATCCATTCTGCTAGTCAATTTGAATTGCCTAAACAATTGTTACATTGTTTTTGGTCCTTTAAACTTGATAGATTTGAAAAAAGGTCATAAACTTAAGCGACAAATGCATTAAACGTTTCACAATAGGAATGATTTTTTAAAAGTATAAGAAGTTTGATAACTTTTCGTTACTGCACTTTTTTCTTTTTGTAGCAAAATTCACGAAAACATGTTTGTCAAACGGTACCTGGGAAAAAAAAGCCAAATTTGAAGTAGATGGAGCTCATGTTTTGTACAACTACACCACCTGTAAGGAAGCTGGCAAGCAGGTGAGAGTTATTATTTTCTTAGTTATTACGTTGCCGAGTTTAGTAAAATGTTAGTTGTTGGAAAGTCATGCTTTTCATAAACTAAACTAGCAAATTTACTTTCCGTTATTTGAATTTTTGACATCCTATGATTGTTATTTACTTTCGGGAATACATGTGACAATCATGTGACAAAGCATGTAGGACAGCATCTATAAAAAGAAACCGAAACATGATAAAAACGGCAAAAGTAATATGATTTAAGCGAGTCAATGAGAAAAAATCCTTTACTTATTAAATCTGTAATGCACAAAACGCAACATGTTATATAAAATAAACGGATGAAAAGTGCTGTGATTTTGATGTGGGGCGAGAGTATGTGGAATAACGCAGCATCGATTAAAAATAGAGAAGCCATAATGCATTGGACTTTTACATTTAACACCCCTTCCCCCCACAAAAATAAGCATACCTTGTTTAAATTAAATTACTCATCAGATTTGTCAATTATCAATTATCCCAGATTACATCCTATTAAGTACAACAGTCTGTAATAAATTTAAAAAAAAAACGTTTATTTTGTGCATTTATTATCTCTTAAATCCGTTATTTTTTTCATATCACAGACATTAGTGGTCGGTAAGGAGGAGTTCCGAATACACACCTTGGTTACCTTGGTCACAAACGTAATCAGTCTGGCCTTTCTGCTTCCCTCTATTGTCATCGTTGCCCTATTTAGGTAACTATTTCTACCAAAAAAAATCCTCATCGTCTTTTTGGGAGCATATCATATAAAAGAGGTATTTTGTGTTATATTGAGTTATATTGTAATAATTATGTTCAATTTGTGGACAAACTTTCTGTTCACAAAAAAATATGTAGTTTTCTAGCTGCTGTGACTTTTGTAATATAACTGTCCAAATATAGGCAAAATGGATATGGAATGTGCAGATAACGTTGTCTTTTTGTGAATTTATGAAAATAAACACAGAAATATTACCTTCCTATCTGGGTAAAAGCGAAAAACATCTTAAATTTTCAAAAAAACTTATCAAAAGTTTTATTTGAAAGTTTTTGCTATTTATATAGATTTTCATATCAGCTATTATTTCGAATCATTCATTTCTGTTTCGCTAAATTTTGTAAATCTTCAATATATTGTGAAGGTTTATTGTTGGTTAAATGGTAATACTAATAGATACACTTCATGTATCATAATTCGCCTTTATGTAGAATCCCCTTTTTAATCGATCAAGGCAACGTTGAATCGAAGCTGATTTGTTTCCATCTATCGTTATCCTACTAAACACAGGAAAACACAGTAATTTAAAAAATATAGTTATTCATTTAGTCTTTAATTCTTCCATGGTCAATTCCTAATGGTTTTCCAATTTCCAATACTTCAATACATTTCATGCCTCTCCAGGTATTCCGGAAGTTTAGACTCTGGGACAAGGCGGATGTTCCGAATACGGTTCCACTTCCTGTCATCTCTAATCCTTGTGAGTGTTGTCACGCTGGCCTGGGACTGGGTCGTTGGCAAGGAACACGTCGACAAACTCCACAAAGAAGACAGTCTTATAGAAAAGAACTCGGTAGGGAGAATTTGAATATCATTGAATGAAATCTTTTACACAAGAATTTGGTAGGGAGAATTTGAATATCATTGAATGCAGTCTTATAGACAAGAATTCAGTAGGGAAGGTTTGAATATCATTGAATGTAGTTGATTATTTTTTTTATAAAAACCATTGACTCTTGGATTAGAGAAACAGTATCACAAGACCTTCTTATATGTTAATGAACAGTTCTTTTTAACTTAAGTTAAATTCAAGTTAAAGTTAAACTTAAATTAAATTCCCATCATGTTTCATTGAGAATTCTCTTAAAATAAAGAATCAATTTATCTTGTTACAAATCGCACAAACATTAGATTACTAAATTTATTGTTCGTTTTATAGTAATCTAGAGAAGATTTTGTACTGACATATGTCTTATTAACTCATATAAATTACAAAACTCAACAATGGTTTTGTATAGTTATTTCTTCTATTGTGTGCAGCCTATTTGTAAGGTACTGATCATCCTACAGCTGTATCTTAGATCCGCCACTTATTTCTGGATGTTCGTAGAGGGACTCAACATACTGGTTCCTCTACGTCATAGCTTTCAGGGGAAAATCCGGATGTCGTGGTTCTATTTTATTGGATGGGGTGTGTAATTCTTTTCAAGTGTCAAACATTTAGTTAGATTTTAGCTCTTTTATAGCATATTATTGATTATAATTTTTTTCTAAATATATATGAAAGATGTGTGTAATTCTTTTCACTTGTCAATTTTTTCGTTAGATTTTAGCTTTTTTATAGCATTTTATTGATTTAAAAAGTTTTTCAATTTATAAATGAAAGGGGTGTGTAATTCTTTTAACTTTTAACTTTAATAGTTCTTTTTTTACAGGCATTCCATTAATAACAATTTCCATCTACGCACTACTAAGATCAACAATACAGAAATATAATTTCAAGTAAGTATTCCTTATGTTATAAGTTTTTCATTATTACTATTCCTTTTTTAACTAAAATGTAACTGTAAACCGATTTAGTTTTGACTATTTTGTAGATTTTCACTTATCTTAAGACAAAGGACCTATAGTAGGTCTCAAGGTACATGTGTGGATCAATTCTTTCTTTCAAAGGAAAATCAGATTTTAGGACATGTGAAAAATGTTACTTTAACATTCACCAAATATTAAAACTTTTTCCTATAACCCCCTCCCTTTCATTCATCGTTCTTGTTCCGTGCTTGCTGATTCCTTCATATTGCTATAAAAACAACAGCATTACTTAGAGGTTTTCTGTTTCAGATGTTGGATTTATCACTTCAAAGAAATAGAGTGGATTGTATATGTGCCAAATTACGTGACTGTTATTGTAAGTAAAAAGAAATACTATCCTTTTTTCTGTATTTGAGTAAATTCCAATAAAAAACGAAGCTAAAAACAAGAAAATAAATAAACTCGGACCAAAATAAATGCAGTACTGTTGAGGGATAAGCAAAACACGTAATAAATTGATTGAGACAGTTGTGAATATTCCTATTACCGAATTTAAATACACCATAGCCTATTTACAATTTAAAAAAATAAAAAGTTTTTTGATTAAAACCTTGAATCGATCTTAAAGGGGCGTGGTCACGATTTTGGTCAAAAATTATTTTTTTGATTTTAATGTTTACCATGCTTCAGTAATGCATTTTTAATAGGCAATCAAAATTTGAGTGTCATTTGATGAGATATAAGCGAGTTACAGAGCTTACAATTCGTCGCTATGTAAACAAAGCGTTTGTTTACATTTCGAATTTTGAAGTGAAAATTCCAGTTTTAGACCTAGAATAAATGTGTCAATCGATAGGAACTCTTTATTTATGCTTAAAATGAATAATTAAACAAACCAGCTTTAAAAAGATTTTTTACTGATATATTGAACACATGTAAACAAAAACAGCACACGAGCCTTGTTTACATTACGAAGAATTGTGAGCCCTGTATCTTGCTTAAAACTAAACGACTGGCACTCAAATTTCATTTGATCCTTAAAGCATTGCAAATAATAAAAACAGAAAAATAAAATTTGACCAAAATCGTGACCATGCCCCTTTAAAACAGGAATTACAAACATATTTTTGATTAGCATCATGCTGTATTTTTATCATGTAATATTTTTGATACCATGAAAAATTAATTCTAACCATATGATAAAACCTCGTAAAAATATTTAACATAAGGAAGTTATTTATATTTTTGTACAAAATTGATACAGAATATTACCATTGAAGTAAATTGAGTATTTTTTTCCCTTTCAACCTGAAATATTACGGGTAAAGAAAAATAATGATTGATGGCGGTAAAATACTTTTAATTTTTCGATTGTTGAACGCACCAAATATTTGTGTTGATTAACTTACAATCAGATAATTCGCGAGAATATTTTATTTTTTTTTTCATTTTTTTTGTTTATGTTTTTGTTTTGGCAGTGCAATATTGTTTTTCTGATCGTGATTATGACGGAGATTGTCGTAAAACACCGGAATACTCAGTCGCCATCCAGCTATATACCGTAAGGTTCTATAATTACATTTATTATCAAAGATACTTGAACGTCAAAACTCTACTTTAAAATGTTCACAAGAGTTGCCTCTCTTTTTTTCGCATATGGGTTTTTCGTTTTTGTTTTGCTTGTCAGTTTTTTTTTGTCTTGTTTATTTGTTTTGTTTTTTTATTTTTATATTGAAAGATTGTGTATTATCTGCTTTTGTAGTTTTACTTTTTTATTTATTCAATTATCTATTTATTTAATTGTAAAAATAAGATATTTAAGACTCAATTATTTATCAGAATATCATTTGAACTAAATTTAAAAAAGATAATAATATGTAAAATCAAATGAAATAAATCAAATAGTTAGACAGCAACGCAGAACAATAATATTAAGTTAGGTCTCATTGAGACATGCATTGCTAACTACAAAATGAATGAAGTTATATGATATTATCTTTTATTTTCCAGAAAATCCATTCGTTCTTTTATCTTTCTCGTTCTTCTTTTTGGCATAAACTTTATTTTCACGTGGATGTTTTACGCCATATACACGGATATTCTTGTTCCTTACATCATTAACAGAGTAGTGGATGGATTACAGGTAATTAAAGCTTACAGGTATATTTTACATGTATTTATGGGTTTTTTTTTAAGAATCTCAATTCATTTTGTAAAGGTCATAATCATATCTAATGCTTTCAGTTATATGTATTAATATTAGGTTTTTAGAGGATCTCTAATGATTTCGTTAATGTCAACTTGTATTATCCGTCTTCTAATGACTTTGAATTTTGTCCCTGTGTAATAAGTTTCACTAACCGCGGGTTTCAGTATTATATAAAGAATGGATTAAACATGGTATTTCAGGAAATATTAACAGATACTTAAATTAAAAAAGGGTATAAGTTGTGTTAATCGTTTTATTATAGGGAGTGTTCGTCTGTATACTGTGGGTATTCTGCAGCAAACAGGTCGGTATCAACTTATTTAATTTAGATATTCATTTCACTCTTACAACAAAGTGAATACTTTAATTTAAATGCGTTTTTGAATTCTAATGTGTAATACATTTATAGTAATATCCTTTTATAGTTTTTTTAACACCAACCATGTTGAAAACAGTTTTGATAAAATAATTCAATAAACATCGATATAATAATTTAAAAATCATCAAATGTGCGTGAACATGTATAATTAAAAGTAAACTACAGTCTACAAAATGAATGTAGGTATAACTTTTTTCGTTCAAGGTACAGCAAAACTTCAAAAGAGCGGTCAGCAGGAAATGGTCTCACGTTTTTGTGCGCTTCCACGCCCGGAAGTTCAGCACCACCTCCAGCACCCACCTGACTCAGGCTATTCACCCTATGTCCGTCACACCTATTGTCCTGGACAACGCCAAGGTCTCAGAACATCTCAAGACCACCCGGGAAGTTCCGGAAGTTCCGGAAATGGAAAGACTTTCCCAGGACGAAGATCGACTCTAAAAGTAGATTTAACGAGTGGAAAAGGCACTAGTCACATGTATGTTATACAGACCCTAAAACGTGCTACTACACTAGTTGCACGGTTCCGTTTGTTACACTTTGTGAACTGTATGGTTCGCTTTTTGAACGGTACGGTACAGTTCGTTTTAGAGATGTAGTAGTACGTATCAGGGTCCGTATCTGAAAGAAAATAATGGCACTAATATTTATATGCTTTTATATTTTCTCGATATCAATCTTGTTGGTTTTTTTCGTATTTAACATTTTGTTATTCTTCTCAACTACGGGTTAATCTATGATTTTTTTTCTTCAGAAATCTGTAGAGCATATATTGGCTATATGTATAAAGAAGTTGTTTACATCATTTTATATACTTATCCATGTAGTTTGACGTCAGTATAAATCTACAGCTTTCATACATGTATGTGACATACTGTGCGTCCTTATACATATTCTTTCAAGTGCTGTTTAAAAAGTTAATGTCTTCGATATAACATCGTAGTTTCTTTTAAAGATATCCGGGTGGTACGTAATTGCCGTTTTAATACTGAATCAACCTTTTTCACAGAAGGGGGAATCAGCATAAAAATACAAAGAAATGCTCTTAGACCAGTTTTAAAGTTAAAAGATGTTTATTTTAGTGATTAAATAGTACATGTAGTTTATGGCTAATAAGTTTTAAGATAATCCATTAAATTGATTACAGCCTTTTTGAATACCACAAGACTACCAATAGAAGCATATTTTGATTTTTACACAGGATGAAGCTCTGTTATTCAGTCAAGTGAATGATAACTATATGGTCCTAAAAGGTGACTGAATGGCACAGATATGCCATTCAGTCATATTTCAGTTACCTTTTAGTCACCTTTCAATTGACGGAATGGCAGAGATTCATTTAGTGTTAAATTAAACAATGTTTTATGTTTGCGAAGTGTACACATGTTCATGTATTTGTATTTGTTCAAACAGTGTTTGGTCATAATATTTTTCATCTTATGTGCTTTTATATCGAATTTCTGCAATCTGTGTTTGGAAATGTTTTGTTTTGACTTTTATCAGTTTTATCTTTTAAATCATAAAAAGCTTTCTTTGGTGATTCATGTGGGTATGAAGGTAGCGACAATGCAAACACAATACATTACCAGCTAACGCGCTTTTCTAGAACTATATTGCTATCTTCAAATTCTGCATAAGTTTATTAATATATATATGAATTTTATTGTTAACATTCTTATCTTCCTTTTTACAACTTATTGATTTGATAGAGTATATAGTCTGACATTGTCATGATATTTCGTGCAATCCGTGTTTTTTCATAGGAATTTTTAAGGTTTTGACCGATCGTTAAAGTGGTTAGAACCGGATATTGTAGATTTCAGCCCTTTCAGTGTCTAAAGAGCTGTGAAAAACAATCAGTTTTCTTACAAAATATAGAAGAATGTACCTGATGTATATAAATCATTTGATTTGCCAAAAAAATCAACTTTTATAGCCCAAGGAGGTCACTTGAAATGTAGTTCATTTAAAATTGTTCAACATATGATTATATTGTTTAGAATGTATTATTTATTAATAAAAAAATTAACTAATTTCTAGTGAAAGTATATATTTTTTTGTTTTATAAACAAATGTCCATTTCACTCATATACGTGTTTCATAGTCTCAAATTTTAATAACTAGGTGCTTACATATTTATCTTTTGGTAGTTTAAAATGCCCCTAATTAACTACGCTTTTGAATTTCATTTTCTTGGTTTTTTTGTTTTTATTAGCATTCAATATTGTATGTAAATGTATTTTTGAAAATATATTGGGTATTTTATAGAATTTGTATATGCAGAGTGGTTTTTTGTGTCACATGTAAAACTTTAGATGTTTTTGTAAGGTATATGCATAAATTCAGTTTGAGATCAATTACTGTGCTGAAAGAATACTTTACATTTGTATTATGAATCTGCAGTGCATTTCTATTGTTAATAAATATTAACATGTTAAATATCCTATGTGATGTTTTTCCTTATTTGTGTTATACATGTACCTATTAAAGATAAATGAAGTTATCGCAAATCCTATGCTTTTCCCCCCTAACGTTTTGTAGATAAAATGGAAGAAAAAATAAAGTAACAGAACTCGATGTATTTTTTGGGGCATGGAACGTTGTACATAAAGTAGTGCAAAATTTCCCCTGGACAGTTTGTACTAAGTTTTATAGGAGAATGAAATAAATTTGATAGTGGATACACAGACAAATGTGCCAGATTCCACGTTTTATAAAAAGGGGAATCCTCACTGTTGTGACAAACTGCCTCTTTGATATAAAAATAGCTAATTCCCAACGTTTGAAGTCACGCAATGTCTTTAAAACTGCGATTTCCGGGTTTTTTTTCAAAGAGGGATATTTTTAAATGATGAAAATTTTGAAGAGAAAAAAAAATACTTTCTTTTTAAATGAAAGAACGCTGTTTACCTGATATTAGTCATGTCTAGAATATAGAGTGGTGACATACAATGTTGGCTATGTCAGACTCTTTTGATTGGGGTCTAATCTCAAAAGAGCTGGAAGTTTTTTTTAAAGATATTTCTTTAAATCGCATGGAAAGGTCATTTATGTAATAAAATTTCTGAATATCAGAATAAAGTTTTTTTTAAAGGTTTGTCGATGTAATACTTTGCATGCATGCAAAGAATATTTTAACATTATTTACTGTGTAAAGTCTCCGTTATAAACTTGAACTATAAACATTTTCTTCAGAACAAGGGATTTCAAAATAATGTTTGCATGCGCATCAATGTAGAAAATTGTTTGATTGGTTTTGTTTCCTTTTTAGTGAGGAACCAGGTATGTCGTTTTCAAAGATAACGCTTTTTTTGTCTACGATAACGCAATTTGTCTACCCATCCTTGATGTGTTATAGGACTGACGGCATCCAAAAAGAAGCATCCAATGCTTAAATGCAAGAACTATCTTATTAACACTCACACTTGGGCATGAATGTAGATAAAGGCGTTAGGGCTGTGTACAGGTTCAATGACAACGAACTTTATTCTCATTACTGAATTCATAGTGTAGAGAAGATAATTATAAACAGTATGTACAAACAACAATATATTAGATGAAAATCATTGGTACAGGCATGATGAAGGGATAACACATAATTGGTTTAAGTAAACCAAGGGAACTAACTCTCTCTCAAATATAGTATCTAATAGTTTATCTATACTGCTATATTAAAATAATAAACTCGAATTTTTTAGCTTTAATACTTAGAAATCGGAAGAGTACTGTCCTTTGTTTTAAATATTTTAAATATCATTGGTACTTGAGAATTACCATTTTGTTTTTAGTTCTTCTCAATCAAGCTTCGCTAATTAATAATCAACGAAAACTACTTTAAAAATCCGGATATCATCTGAATTTTTTGCATTTAACAATCTTGCGCATGCGCATTACATTCACGCTAAATCACGGGAGTTTATGTTTCCACAATATCACATTTGCATGGATAAACTCAAAAACGATAATACAAATACATGTAAATTTTCATTGAAAATTTGTCATATATTCTGTTCACCAAAGGAAATACGGGAGATACTTCTAAATCAGTGCATTTAATATGAAAAATCCAGAGAGTTTCGAATGTCAGCATGGTGTGCAAATTCGAAGCGAGTAAAAAACAGTGGTGAAAAAGTGTTTAATTCTTCATTAATATGAATAAAAATTTTTAATTGAAATGTATTTACAGCCTCAAAATGGTTTGTTATGAATAATAAACTGTTATTGTCAATGTAGCTTCGTTAATTTTTTCCAAAATCGTTTCGAAGCGATTCTGCATTTTTTACAGGTATATGGGACGCATAAAAACTGTGGTGAATGCCTGTCCCGAGACACAGTTAGATTATTTTAACTAAGAAGAGTGTAGTGAAATCAAAAGCATTATTGTAGGCTGAAAGCTTAATTATTTGAATGTCAACACTCGGTGTGTCGATGTATCTATTTCGTAAATGTCTGATGTCTAGTATTTATTTCTTTATATTGATAAATTGGTTTATGTTTGTGACATTGATCAGTGTTTCCAATTTTACAACATTTGGATTTGTTATGAAATATTTTGGTAAACATATAACTCTTGAGTTGGATATATACAACGAATACACCAGTACATTTAATATGATAGTGAAATTCATCCCCAATTTCATTGTAGGCACATAATTTACAAGTTCTGTTTCCTCTAAGAATATTAAACCATCTACCTGTCTCAATAGGTTATTAGCATTGCCTGTTCTAAAATTACGATATTTCTAACATTATAGTTTTGATGCCAATATTTATTCAGGCGACACTTGTTACGACAGCTGAAAACTGATCGATGATTGATCACTTAAAGTCAGCTGAAATTCGGTAGCAAGTTACACTGTGTGTAAACCTTCCTCTGAAACGTGAAATGATTACATTTGTTGATGTACATAATGAATGTCTTTTAACAGTGTAATACAAGAAATACTACAAACATTAAGTTACCTTCAAAAAATGAAATGGTTTTTAAGTAAACTGCTCCGTGTCCTGCCTTGTCTTTAAATGCACAACACATAACATCAGGTTACCACAGTGGGGTTTAAACCATCGACCCTTACTCGGAGAACTTTACTTTGATAACGCAAAACGACCACTGATATAATCGATGACGATTATGCAACACATTTTCAACGTCAAATGTAATAAAGAGAAAAACAGCGAGAAATTGAAAAATCAGCTTATTATTAGTATTTAATTTATGAATATAATATAATATAATATAATATAATATAATATAATATAATATAATATAATATAATATAATATAATATAATATAAATATAGATATTTAATATAAATATTGAGGTGAACAGTAAAGCTGAGGACAGATGTCCTCTTTCTTCTTTAATTTCAGACAAATAACACTGAAAAACTAAACCAAACCAAATCTATCTATGTATTAGATATAAAGAGCAAATTAAGTAAAAATTATAAAAGAAAATTAAATTCTCGTAATAATCTCTGCACGAATGTGTTAATATATTTTTCTTTATTGCAAATAAAGAAACAAAAGACAGATAGTTAAATATTAAAATTATATAAAATCCCATTAAATTCGAGAAAAAAATAAAATGTTTACCCATGTATTGTACTGATAAAATGAATACATATATTTTTTACTTGTCAATTTGTTTTTAACGTAACTAATTAAGGATGCTGATTTGGGGGGGGGGGTGCGGAAAAACTACAATAGCAAAACTCTTAAGTTTATAACCATATGTAATTTGAACCAACTTTAGTTTATTTGCGAAGCTTCAAGAAAATCGACCGTCTGGTTCTTTTTAGGGACCATCTCAAAGTAGAGGTACATTTACCATTAAAGGGGTAGGGTCACGATTTTGGTCAAATTTAATTTTTCTGTATTTATTATTTACAATGTCTTAGGGATGGATTTCTAATGATCAAATGAAATTTGTGTGCCAGTCGATGAGTTTTTAGCAAGATACAGGGTTCACAATTCTTCGTCAGTAAACAAGGCTCGTGCCCTGTTTTTGATTACATAGGTTATATATACCAGTAAAAAATCTTCCAAGCTGATTTGTCTATCTTCTTATTCATTTTAAGCATAATTAAACAGTTCCTAACGATTAACACATTCGAGGTCTAAAACTGGAATTTCCACTTCAACATTCAAAATATAAACAAAAACTTTGTTTACATGGCGTAGAATTGTAAGCTCTGTAACTCGCTTATAACTCAACAAATGACACTCAAATATTGGTTGCCGAATGAAAATGCCTTAATGAAGCAATGTAAACATTAAAATTGGAAAAATAATTTTCGACCAAAATCGTGGCCATGTCCCTTTAAAGGTATATTAGGAACTTGTCATTTTCCGCACATCAAAGCAGATTAAAAAAATACTACAAAAGCATTTTTTTCCTCAAATTGTTAATATATGATTAGTATTATCATTTCCGACCTTATATGTAAAAAAAATACTAAATTCTATTGTCTGGTTTTTAATGAGGAATATCTCAAAATATCAAAATGCTCCAAATTTTACTTTATATTTTGATCATTATGAATGAAGATTGGTAAAATGGATTCATTCAAAAAATAAGGAAAATGTCCTCGAGGATGGCATCATTCTGTATGTAAAATTTCAACGGCGTACAATTTTTACTCTTTCTTCTATTTTATTTCTTATAACGTACTCCTATAAAGCTTCATTTTTTCATGACGTCATAAAAGCACAATTGCAACGCTTCCCTACCCCACAACGGAAAAATCGTTTAAAAAATAAAAAATTCTTTTGTATTTTATTTATTGTGTTTTTTATTTTATAAACGATATTGAAAAATCTCATAAGAAGTATTAATCAACTGTATTATACTAGAATGCGCAAAAACATGCGCAATGAAACTAAAGTCGGCCTCCTTATATGATTTGATTCAGAAACGCTACACCATGGCCACTTAGCTGAATATGGCCTTTAGTTACTTAATGACGTGTAAGAAAGAGAATACTCATAAAATTATTCACTGTGAAAGTACCGAAAGAAAGCTGTTGTCATCTAATCAACCTTCAGATAAACCTTAAGATCTTAAAATATGATTTTACAGCTATAAACTGTTAATTGGTTATTAAGTAAAATTCCAAATACCGTAGCTTTAAAATCTGAATATATTCCTACATTTCTATACAGAGCTCTTCTTTTTGAGGAGGTAAAAAAGACCAGTACCATCCAGTCCACTTATCAACCCACCAAATGCAGAGAATAAAGTTATTCACGTTCAGGTTCTTAGCAACAGCATTGTTAATATAGAACCTAACTGCGATTTGGTACAATGTTTGAATGACAACTGCTTTATTATATTTTATGAACACATCAATTAATTACATTCGCCTCTGCTAGTTCATACACAGTACACAAGGGGCAGTCCGTGGGTTATTGATTATAAAAAATAAACTAGATTTGATACACAATACACAAAAGTGTTTTATGTTCCTCCCTTTATTTTCTTTATATATTGCAAATAAAGAAACAACAAACGCAGATAGCAGAATATTTGAATTATATGAATCCTATGAAAATCGAGAAAATAAAATGTTTACGTAAGTATTGTATTGAAAAAATGAATATATATCTTTTTTACTTGTCAATTTGTTTTTAACGTAACGTGATTAAATGATTTGATTCAGAAACGCTACATCCTGGCCACTTAGCTGAATGGCCTTTAGTAACTCATGTAAGAAAAAGATTACACATAAACTATTGCACTGTGAAAGTACCCACAGAAGGCTGTGGTCATCTTATCAATCTTCAGATAAACCTTAAATTTTTAAAATATGATTTAACAGTCATAAACTGTTAATTGGTTAAGTAAATATTCATGTACCTTAGCTTTGAAATCTGAATATTTTCCTACATTTTTACACAGAGCTTTTTTTAAGGAATTAAAAAAGACCAGTATTATCCAGTCCACCCTACAACCCTACAAATGTACAGAATCAAATTATTTACATTTTGGTTCTCAGCACCAGCATTGTTGTAATAGAACCTAACTGTGTTTTGGTACAATGTTTGAATAACAACTGCTTTATCATATATCATTAGCACATCAATGAATTACATTCGCCTCTGCTAGATCATACACAGTACACAAGGGGCAGTCCGTCGGTCATCGGTTATTGATTATATAAAATGTACATGATTTGATACACAATGGACAAAAGTGTTTTATCGTCCCCCCCCCCTTAATTTTTTGCTTATGTTGAGTGTTTTTAATTTCACGTGAAATTTAAACATGAAGTAAGGCTTACGAATATAAGAAATAACGTTTATAACGAAGCATAATCGCGCGCTCCGGGTACTACGTCACTCATAAGCGTGTTTGACTGTATGATCAATCATATTTCACAAAGATAAACTTTAAAAAAAACCATTAGCTATACATTTGACAAAAAAATAAATAGCTTTTAAGATTTATCATAAGCAGCATTTAATAAATATAAAATTATTTGATGTATTATGTGTTCGAATTCGAATATAACTTTCTTCAATGCAAAAAAATAAACAACAAATGCAGCTGCAGCTTATTCTTATTATAAAAATCGAGAAAATAAAATGTCTACCCAAGTATTGTATTGAGAAAATGAATACAATCATATTTTTTTTACTTGACAATTTGTATTTAATGTAACAGAAAATGATTTGATTCAGAAACGCTACACCATGGCCACTTAGCTGAATGGCCTTTAGTTACTCGTGTAAGAAAGAGATTACACCTAAAATTATACAGTGTGAAAATACCACAAAAAAGGCTGGATCATTTTATCAACCGTCAGATTTACATGTACCTTAAATTTTTAAGATATGATATTAAAGCCATAAACTGTTAAGTGAAAATCCGTGTACCGTAGCTTTAAAATATGAATATTTCCCTACATTTCTATACAGAGCTCTTCTTTTAGAGGAGTTAAAAAAGACCAGTACCATCCAGTCCAATTAATCCTCTCCAAGTAGAGAATAATGGAATTTACGTTCAGGTTTACAGCATTAGCATTGTTGTTATTGAACCTAACTGTGATTTGGTATACAGTATAAATGACAACTTCTTTATCGTGTTTTCTCAACACATCAATTAATTACATTCAAACTCTACAGTTTGCCTCTGCTAGTACAAAAGGGTCAGTCCGTGGGTTATTGAATATAAAAAAATATAGATTTGATACACAATACACAAAGGTGTTTTATGGTACCCCCCCCCCTTCCTTTGTTTTTTTTTTGTTTTTTTGTTTTTTTGTTTTTTTTGCTTATATGAAGTGTTCTTAATTCCCAGTGACATTTAAACATAAAGTAAAACGAACGGATAAAAGAAATAACATTGACAACAAAGCAAATTTGTGCGTCACGGGTACTTTTTATGAGCGTGTTTAAATGTATGCTCTATCATATATTACAAAGAAGATAAACTTAAAAAAAACATTAATTACACATTTGAAAAAAAAATAGTTTCAAGATTTATCATAAGCAGCATTAAATTAATAAACATAACATTATTTGATGTATTATGGGTTGACAGTGCACATTCAACACGAATTAACTTGCAGTATTTATGACATCTGATTATCATGTAATTTGTTGACCCCAGAGCCTCCAAAACCACGCATGACCATGACCTTAACATTTATTAAATAGAGCACACAACAAGATTGGTTGTATAAAAGGCAGACTAGCAAATGATTGCTAATGAAATGTACTATTTAGGAGCCAATCAATGACCCATCTAAACGAAGGAGGCATATATTGGAACAATGTCAAAGCAATTTCCTGTTATGCATACAATAAGTGTTAACATCATCCGCTGACAAAGAAATAATATAATAACCTGCTTAAAGTACCCTCAAATCTCTACAAAAGGTACATGTACATGTCTCATTTAATGCATTAAACGCATTTGACAGGTATGTTATATTTGTGTACAATTTCCTTTCAATTGCATGCACTTAGTATCGGGTAAAATGAAGTCAACAAAATAGACCCTTAAAATAAAGTCTTGGAAATTAAACAAATTATGAATTTTCGAATGAATAATACAGTCGGTGACTGGCCTTGCCTCAATGTTTTATTACAATAAATCCTTTTGTGCAAGATTGATTGCATCTACAGTATCTCATAAAAAACTATTTGATTTAAAAATTCCAAAACAAAACATACGGAACAGCCGAGTTCGTTGTTTAGCGGTTTTTTATAATCATCCCTAATCATATGAAAAAGAATTCTACCACACATATAAAAAATTGAAACAGTTATGGTATAAAAACTTAAACAACATGAATAACCCTTTTAAAAAAATCATATTTGCAAGCATACGTTACCATCCCATATTTAATGAAAACCGATATTGTTAATAAGGAATATGAAAATACATATAAGAGTTCATAACGGTCTGTTTAGTGTGAAAAAAATACTTGAGATGAGATATTATGGTTAATTCCAATAAAATAAGATATTGGTTGGCTAAACAAACTGAACAAAAAAGATTTATTTAATAATTATATAATGTTTAATAAATTTCATATAAGACCTAATATTGCCAAAAAAGTATATGATCTAGATTTACAACCGAGGTGTATTTTCAGCTGTTTTATAAGAAATTCGATTTTAATTCATACAGCTTAAAGTGGTATCACACACCTGTCGTTATTAACTTGGATAAATGTACGCCATAATCAAAATACTCATACAGACTTAGAGTTTTCAAATTTTACAATATTTGACCAAAAAATCAGCTTTGAATTTTTTTTATGAAAGGTAGACATTGTAATAGCACCGTCGGGATTCGAACTCATGACTTACAAAGTTAAAGTGAAGGCTCAAACCCATTGCGTTACGATTATACATAATAATTTTGAGAAAAGAATTATTTTTAAAATTATACTAGACACTACTGTTTATTCGATAAGAAAAACGTCATCATATGTCTTATACCATTTTTATAGAGCTGGATGGTAGTAGCCATTTTACTAGGTTGGTTTTTGGGAGTTGATTTTAATCAAATCTCCTATGAAGTTACTCTGGCAAACCGAAACTGAAACAGTGTTTGGACCTAAGCACAAATTATCACCGCTGACAAGAGTTAGTTCTTGAAAATAATCGATAAATTCGATGTAATGTACGCTGAAGCATTTTTTTAAAGGAAACTTATTTATAAATACCTAAGAAATAGTCAGATTTTAAATAGTACGAACAATTTAGACGTTTTTTTGCAGTCGTATGTATTCCTACGCCAGAGTTCAATATAGTCTCATTCAACCATCGGATGTCTCCGTACATCTCCGACAAGCAGAGATTCAGTCTATATTTAGTGGTCGCATCATCAAGCTATCACGTGACGTTGTATCTCTTACTTGTCGGAGATTAACGGAGACAGCCGAGCATCTGGTTGAACGAGACTAGAGTTTATTATGGTTTGATCCATACACTTTTTGAAATATTTCAAATACCGATACATAGTTTGATGAAATCAATTCTATTTTTAAATATTACACAAAAAGATTCTCGAAATTCTTGTCGGAAAAGTCCGAGGATCCATATTATAAAAATGTGCGTAATTCAAATAGAGATTATAAACTACTTGCCAAGATAAATAACGTATCGTTGATTTTAAGATAAATAATAATCGATAAAATCAACTACCGTCAGTACTTCAGTACCTTGATTAAACATTGACCTTATTTAGCGTTGGTATGCTGCAATGTTTGCTATACATATGGATTCGTCACCCGAGTGAATCACCAAGCAATTAACTGTTTACATCTAATTCTACTTAAAATCATTTACTAGTAATTCATTGTCCGATAAAACTGAGTAAAAGTGGGAATTCATTATAATTATTGTCGACTATTGACGTTTTAAAAAGTGAAATCCAGTATACCATTTTGAGAGGGTTACTATCATAATGGTAACTGCAACAACTTGGAAGCTTGTTGTATTTCTGTGCATGGATATGGAATGCATTTATTAAGATTGCCCTGGTTTAGTTTCAATCGATCAAGATATATATATATATATATATATATATATATATATATATATATATATATATATATATATATATATATATATATTTGGCTCTGTATTCTTTTTAGTGCATTGGTGGAAATCGGTGTCCGCTAAATCAAGTACACCGTCAAATGCAAAATATATAAGTAGATAAATAGGTACATTCAGAAATGCACTAATTCAAATCCATTCTAACTTAATGAAAATTCATATTCCGCCAAATATAGTACGTTTACAGAATTAACTGGTAATATTTTCATCTACATATTGTGTCCTAAATACCCCAAAATATCCTAAAATTCTCGAAACTGGTCAGAAGAAAAAGAAAGAAAACGGGTCAAAAAACACTATTTCGATATCAAACATACTGGAAAGTGCAAAAATAGATATAGATTACTAAAGACTTTATTGTGTTTGGTCTTTATTTGACTAATACGCTGCAAGTCTTAGTTAACGCCTACTATTCAGGTCATTTTTCTTTAATTGACATTCCAAAAGCTTTAGAAGCAAACATTGCTAATCATTATAGTCACAGCCAAGGCCTCCGACCCCTAGGTAAGTTTCAAAATTGTTTGCATTAGTTAAGGTTAATGCAGATTCATGAAAATCGGGGCACCCTTTTTAAAAATGCAAACAGTGAAAGTCAAATATAAATTATATCAAACTCTGTTCTGAATTAACGTAATTAATATAAGGCTTGCATAGCAATTACGTGTTCATGTGAATAACGCTTGATAACCATATCCTTAACAGTTGGAAGAAATCTAATTATTCAGCATTCTGTATATCCAATAATACATTTAGCACCGTAGTTTTTTTTTATTGAAATCCAATAAAAAGGCGAGTCTGGCTAATGTACTAAGTGACGTTGTCAGTGTTTCCGATTTGTATGAGTATATATATAATTGGCTGAGAACATCCTCATTTAGGTTGATTTTTCATTTTGTCGCAGACGTTAACATTTCTATTTCATTTCTCTGTTGTCCTGCTTTTGGATCACCACTGTCAACTGATTTACGTGTTTTCTCTTTCTTTTGTTTAACAAAAATTATTCTTAGTTATCAATGGACCGGAATAATGTGAGAGTTTGAGGCTGGACAAGGAATGCACAAATGACCGAAGCAGAAATGGATCTGTTGTTAAGTCATTTATACGGAGCTCTATACTTGTTCATAAGTTTAGCCTCTATTCTTATGAATGGGATTTTGATCATCCTTCTAGTCAGACAAAAATCGAGAAACACTTTCGCTGTTCTTCTACTTGGGCTGTGCAGTGTGGATTTTTTCATGTCTGCCTCGGGAACATTCATCACAGGTCTTGCTTATCTTGTCGGTTCTTATCTTCTCCGTTTTCCAGTCTGCCAAGTCCAAGGGGTTGTAATGACATTTTCGGGATTGTCGCAGATCGCTGTTCTTTCCTCCATCTCGTTTACTCGTTACGTCATAATCACCAACCCGAACTTTAAACTGCGGGCATGTCATGCCCGAAGGATATTATATGGATGCTATGGGTACTGCCTTGCTGTAGCTCTTTGTCCAGTTTTAGGATGGAATACATACCTGCCAAATGAAGCCGGAGTGTCTTGCGAGCCAGTATGGGACAGCAATTCGCGAGGGGACAGGTCCTTCAACATATTCATGATTGTGACCTGTTTCCTTTTCCCGCTTCTTATCATCTGTGTATCGTACTCAAAGATCATCTTAGCGGTAAGGCTGTTTTTTAAAAGACAACTTAAGGAAATTATAGAACCACTTTAACAAGACCTTGGACTTTCACACGGATGTAACCATCTATTTCTTGCGTCAGAACAAGTTAAAATGGCGCTGGTTTCAAGCGAAATATACACCGATTGCGTAGTTTTTGCTCAAAAACCAGACAAATCCTGTGGCCTACAATGAAATAGACAAGTCTACGTCACAATGCCCTTTGACTCAACTACCCAAGGTCCAAGTTCTTGTTAAAATGGTTCTAATTATTTGCCAATATAATGTCCTCATAATTATGTTCTCTATTTGTTTGTTGCTAATCGATTTTGTTGTTTTTCATTAAATTTGATAAAGAACTTATTGCACGAATACTACTGTAGGCGACTTACACTGTAAATATCCAGTATTGCAGACTAAAAGTTTTATTTATGCATGTACAAAAAGCTTGTCAAAAAAAGTATATGCAATACAGTTATGTTGACCCGATATTTGGATATATATTTACAACATTATGACAAAAAAGGCTTTAGACTATGATGGAAACGGATTGCCTAGATCATTTAAATCTATTTTGTGGAGAATATTTGAAAAAATAATAATAAAACATAACTGCTTTAAATTTAAACATTCAAACAATCGTTACAGAAAAAAAAATATTTTTTGAAAACGTAGCAAATTAGATGTTAAAACAATTTAATACAATGATTTTGGAACGCTCTTTTTTAATTTATTTCAATTCAGATATTTAGATATTATCCATTTTAAAACATTTTTTGAATCATTTTCAGGTAAAAAGACAATCAAAGTTCCATACTCGCAGCAGGAAAGTACATGTCAGCTACACGATCTTGATCATGATAGGTAATTTTTTATCATTTTGTTGCAAATGACATTAGATTGGCGAATTACTGTATCTCTTTATAAAAGCCTTTGACTGCACATAACTGTACTCTTCATTATTTTCTGCAACACGGTAACAAAAATCAATATTGTCAGTGTCGTCCATTTGGGTTTTAGCTGATATATAATAAGTACCTTGACCGATGGATGTCCAAGAAAGAAAAGGAAACCAAAAACACCCGAATAACCGTGGTGTTAATTGACTTAAATGACGAAGCTTATGAATCTAACATTAGCTGTGATGTACAGCTAAATGTAATTAGTTCGTTAGCTAGTAAGATGTTTGGTGGATTGTATCAAAAGAGCTCACAATACCCGCTCCAATAATCAACCCCCAAGCACTCCGACCTCTGACCGAATTGTTTATGTTTAAATTTTCATTGTATAGTAAGAAAACCAAACGTTCTCATATATTATTACGATATTTATTACGAAAGCAAATGCAAACTTCAAGAAAGGAAAGAAACAAAAATGAACAATCTTAGTGAACATGGACTCAAATGCCAAAACTAATTAGCTGTGATATACATGTACATTCAACCTCTCAAGAACACCCACTCACCCGCCTAACCTCCCACCGAGCTGCCTTCGTTTACATTCCTGGATCAAAACTTTCCATTGTTTGTCACAAACAAACAGTATGGAGACCTTAAATGAACTCATTATCTGTATCATCTTTACTACTTAACAAAAAATATTTTTTCTTTAGTCATAAACATTTGAACAAACATTAATTATGCCTATCGCGAATTACTCTTTTTCTACTAGTATTTAATATTTAATTATCAAATATCAGCAAACTGATATGAGTACTAAAAATACTACATATAGCATAGAAATTGAACCAGAATAAATTTAAACCTTGCAAACACCAAAACTTTTACGCTATACGTAGTGTTTAGTAAAGAGAACAGATCCACAAGTTATACATTTTAAAGGGCATGGTCACGATTTTGGTCAGAATTTTTTTCCCGATTTTATTTATTACAACGCTTCAGAGAGGCATTTTAATAGGCAACCGAAATTTGAGTGTCATTTTTGAATTATTAGCGAGTTACAGAGCTTGAAATTCTTAACTATGTAAACAAAGCGTTTGTTTACATTTTGAACGTTGAAGTAAAAATTCCAGTTTTAAACCTAAAACGAATATGTTAAACGTTAGGAACTGCTTATCTATGCTTAAAATAAATAAGAAAAATAGACAAAAAAGCTGGGAATAGGTTTTTTACTGGTATATTGAACCTATGTAAACAAAAACAGGGCACGAGCCTTGTTTACATGACAGAGAATTGTGAGCCCCGTACCTTGCTTATAACTCTATGAATGAATCTCAAATTTTATTTGATCATTAGAAATGCATTTCTAAAGCAATGGATATGATAAAAACATCAAAATAGAATTTGACCAAAATCGTGACCATGCCCCTTTAAAAGAACTGTACAAGTTTTATAAAAGATCTTGCTAGCCGTCAAAGAAAAAAAAGATTTTTTTTAAAATCATTAAGATTAGGAAAAAGCTACTCCATTATAAGACAGCGCATTAATAATTTCTTTAAATGCACCTACATGTCCATGCATAAGAATTGTATATCCGGTTTGAGTGAACGAATCATCTCAAAACATGGAACAAATTGTGTCCCTTTGATTTGATATACATATGGAAATAAAGTTTCAAATCATGAAATCATTCTCCTTCCTCCTCGAGTTGCATACACTTCCTAAAATACTATTTTCAGTGGCCTATAGTGACATCGAATCCCATTTAAGTTTGAAGAAATGTCTCTTGAACTTTGGCAATTTGAAAAGTGGTCGAAAATGGATAAAATATCACAAAATGCACAAAAATTACTAGTTCAACAAAAATTACTATTTTAAACTGTAGAAATGATATTTGCCTATAAAAATCAAGAGACTGATACACCTAGAAAAATCTTTTCGAAAGAAAGGAAGAAGGGGTAGTGGTAAAACGGCCAGGGTTGTAAAAATGTTTTAATTATCCTCTTCTTGAATTCTGTCTCTTTAACTCGACCAATCCTGTGCAAGTAGGTTTAATCTAGTATATTATATGACTACAAAAAAAAAACGAACGCAAAAGAGGTCGCAAAATTAAAATCTTGGTCGAAAAAGCATTGTCAGCGCAAACAAAGATGTGTGAGAAACATCAATGTCATTAGTGTCATCAAAGCTAGATTTATCGTAAGATACATGTAGGTTCACATGAAGATGAATCAACAATGATATCCTTTAATTTAAATAATATTCTATTATGCGATAGATCACATAAACGGTGGGATAGCAGGCATTGCCTACATAAATCCTGTCCGATATACAATGATACCCTTCACATAAATATCATATTAAGAAGTTAAAGATAAATCTGATTAATAGGTTAATTTGTTGACCACAAAGGATAAAATTCACAGGATGAAGCTGACTGTGTCATTCAGTCAACTAAATGTTAACTAAAAGGTCTGGAAAGGTGACTGAATGGCAGAGGTATACCATTCAGTCGTATTTCGGTTACCTGTCAGTCATATTTCGGTTACCTTTCAGTCATATTTCGGTTACCTTTCAGACATATTTCAGTTTCCTGAATGACAGAGCTTCATCCTGTGATAAAAAGTGATAATTACTTTGCCGAGAATTATTCCGTTCGTCAATTATATATAATAAACATTCATTGTACGTATAGCAGGCATCAACCCTAGCATCACGGGCTTTACATGTATTTAGATTATTTATTTTACTAAATATGAAAAAAGGGACAAACAAGGATAATAATAATGTTTCCCAATATTTTCACCCGTCAGATTTATACCTATTTTTTTTTGGTCTGATACTAATATTAAGTTTAAAAAAATCTAATATTTTTTTTAAACGCTGATTTCCTATATTTTCATATAGAGCTCTCTTTTTTAAGGAGATTAATACAGTCTAAAAAATGGTCACGACCATCTAGCTGTCTTATACAATAAAATGCTTCTTACTCTTGGTGTTTCATACGGATAATGGTTGCGACCAGAGAAATATATTAATACGTGTGGATATTTTTCTTCAATGATCGCCAAATTAAGAGCATGTACATGTGCATGAATGAAAAATTTCAAGAAAAATATATGATTAATATGTACATGTATAACTGAATCTTCTTTTTTTTCAATTACCAATAAAAGATAAGCAAATATAGTTACACAAACTGTCAATATGGACGTTACACAAAAGGAACAGCCATCCGTTCCATTTAATATGTAAAAGATTTGATATAGTTATAATTACAACTACTTGGAAGTCTGTGGTCAAATCGTTCAAGTGGAGAGTTCGTGCTCTCAATTATGCAATGCTTACATTTTCCAAGGCCAGTCTGTAATCACACTACAAATCGATCTTGTAATGAAAAGACTTTTTTGGAATATTTAATTAATCCTACAATTAATGAAAATTTCACATATATTAGTAAAGTATCATTCTTTGGAAATTAAGAGACGATGAAATACGGTCAGGTTCAAATCTATCATAAATGAAGCCTTTTCATGCTTTATTGGATTTGATCCCTTTCCCCCCCCCCCCCCCCGACCGGATTTTATCACCTTATAAAACTCAGAGAACGATTCTTTTTTTCCTGAAATAATTCATACAATGTAAACGTCAAACGTACATGTATAAAACTAGAAACCGGCTATCGATGCAAACAAAATACCTTAATATAGGCGTTCAAATAAACGTCACAGTTGAGATTTTTCTATGAAATAAACAAAACAAAAGTCATTTGAATGCACTTTTAAATAATAAAAAGAATGTATAGATTAACGAATTCACTTAATACTTATGTGATTTAAATGAGATAAATATCAAAATCTCTAATTTTCTGTATTCAGGTTTAATCTTTATATATATTTTAATCAAATTAAGATGCATCAAATTTTTGTTTTATTCATGTAAGCACATACATGTATCTTCTTTTACGAACCAGCGAACTGCAAATATACAAGATTTGTTTAAAATGAATTCAGGTTGAATGATTTTAAAATTTGTTCATTGCAGCCTTTTTTCTGTTGTCCTGGGCTCCTTACACTATTTACGCTGTACATCAAATGGCAACGAATACACTGTCTATGGGTTATAAAACCGTTAGTGTACCTGGGCTATTCGCCAAGTCGTCCGCCATGTGGAACCCAATCATTTACTTTCTGCGCGATTCTGAATTCCGGAAAATGTGTCGGCAACGTTGTGGATTCTACAATTTTTTCTTCGCCAAACGAAGATCGGTTAACCTTGCCAGAAAGGATACAACTCTTCAAACTTTGGTATCTTCCCCGGATAGGAAGTCCCAAGTGTAAATTGGTGCTTGCTTTTTTCATGTTTATAAGCTTAATCAGTTTTTGGTACTTTTTCCCGATCGAACGTCTCAAGTGTAAATTGGTGCTTGTTTTTTCATGTTTATAAGCTTACGATCAGGTTTTTTTGGCGTCTTCTCCGAATCGAGAGTATCAAGTGTAAATTGGTGCCTACTTTTTTTCAGATTTTTATGCTTACGATCAGTTTTTTTGGTATCTTCTCCCGATCAGGAGTCTTAGGTGTAAATTGGTGCTTGTTTTTTTTTCATGTTTATAAACCTACGACCAGGTTCTTGTTATCTTCTCCGAATCGAGAGTCTCTAGTGTAAATTGGTGCTTATTTTTTTTTTCAGGTTTTTAAGCTTACGATTAGTTTTTCAGTATGATCTTCTCCCTATCGGGAGTCTTAGTTGTTAATTGGTGCTTGTTTATTTCATGTTTATAAACCTACGATCAGGTTCTTGATATCTTCTTTCGATCGGTAGTCTTAAGTGTAAATTGGTGCTTGTTTATTTCATGTTTATAAGCTTACAATAAGGTTTTGTTGAGTCAAGAATTACATATGTACATATTTTTCTTATTTTATCAAATTTTGAAATGATATTCATTATCTTTATCCATCTAACAACATCTTGGGTTTGTTATAATTGTCATTTTTCCAAATTTAAGATGTGTGAATATTTTTGTTTATTTCATGTATTATATTAATAATTAATTAGCTTCATCATTTAAACCAACAACTTGATGATCATAATTGATCTTAACTGAATTATAACTGAATATACATTACCTAGCAAATTCAGTTCATGATCTTAAGGTACTCGTAAATAACACGACGAAATGAGATATCTGGATCTGTGTCTGTCTTCAGTGTGTAGTGATCGCAAGAATGACATGTCTTAATATGATCGTTAGTATGTCAATGAAATTGAAAACACTTTCGCATCGTGATTGTAAGATTGTCAACAAAATATGAATAAATTTTATAGTAAATGAACCTCTATAATCATGATTAATAGATTGATATAGTATGCGAAATGTGTTTTTTATTATTATTTTTTTAATATTCTTTTTATTTATTTTTTTTGCACTGGATAAGTACAGTTACGTAAATAAGTCCATAGATATCAAATAACAAACCTTTGCCTCGATAGTATATGGCAACTTTTTTAATTGATTAACATTGCCTAAAAGGTGAGATATTTTAATTCAGAATTTTATTCAGACAGGTATATATAGTTATTTCCCACGGGTTATAAAGATTGTCTATCGGATTTTGAAATCTTTCAGAATTTTTGTTTAAATTCCATCGGAATTAAAAATCCTGTAGGAAGCTCTTTTATTTCAATAGTACATTTTTCAGATCCTATACGTTTTTTTTCATTCGGGATATAAATCCCGTAGGAAAAAGTGTTCAAAGGTAGATATCTCATCTGACAGGCTGACGGTGAAATCAATATCAATAACAAATGACTAATACAAACATGTATATACACTCTATTCATTGGTCTATTTTTTGTATTATATGAATGAATTTTCATGAAAAGAAAGCATCTTTAGCGGGTGCAAACAAGCCACATTGGCTTTGGCATAATTATTGGACAGAGTGTGTTGAATAACACTGGTTTATAGGTTTTTTTCAACAAGATTAAAAAAACTGTGATTTAATTGATTAGCTGAAGGTACCGGCTTTAAGCCGGCTTATCGTTAGGTGAAAATAAATAGTTTGTGTCAGCTAACACATCGACGACTAATTTTCGCGACCAAACCTTATCCAGATCCGTATTTTGTTATCATAACCATACGACAAAGACTGGTTCGCGGTGAGAAATATTCGCGACGACGAGGCTCTCGCGAACCTCTCGAAAATTTCTCGCACGCGAATAAAAGTTGGTTTGCAGTAAATCAACGAGTACTCGTATAACGGTAAAAAATAGCATTCAAGTATATCAGCTTTAAAATTGTAGCCTTTTCCTTAATACAAGACTCTTCATCCAAAAAATGGTTACTAATGTCTAAAATTTGCCACGACTATCAAACCCTCCAAAGGTGGTATAGGACACCTCCATGTTTTGACGTACTTCCTATAGAAATAAACAATATAGTCTAGTATAACTTTACAAATGTTTTCTTTTCCAAAATTGTTACCTAACAGCAAAGTGCAATTGATCAGAGCGTACATATAATTTACGAATCTGCAAATCAGTAGGAGGAATCCTGCTTTGGCTTTTAAATTTTTGCTTTTCTAAAGAATTTGAAAACCGTATGTTTTGGTCAAATATTGTAAAATTGTAAAATTTGAAATAGGTAAGGATATGGACTTTTTCTTTTATAAATCAGTAAAACTCGTTTAGTATGAACTCTCGGATATAGCGAACTTTTTTTGAGTCCCCGGTAAAATTCTTAAGAAATCTTTGCAAAACTTTACGGTTAACGAATTCAGATATAATGAAATAACTGATAAAGCAAACTGATTTTGAGTCCTGTAGAGGTGAATAATAACGAAATTTACCACTTTAATAACGAATTTGCTTACAGTTTAAAAAGTACATGTATGTACTACCATTTAACATAATAGTTTAAATGAATTTATTTTTGCATAAATTCTTCAGTTTACAATCCCATTTTTAAAGGTATCAAAAGAATGGGTTTTTTTATCATTCTAAGCCTCAATTAGCAAAAATTATAGTCTGGTGAAAGAAAACATAGATTGAATTCGCGATAGCTAATATTACGAAATCGTTATATGGATATTAAGGATATAAAGAAGTATTTCCATTGTGTCAAACAGCAACGTGACGTAGACTTGTCTATTTTATGGCTGGCCACTTAGCCATGGCTCTTTGAAATCAACAAGACTTGTCTGGCTTTTTAGCTAAGACCACGCAATCGGGTGTATATTTCTCTGGAAACCAACGTCATTATTAAATTGTTTTTACGCAAGAAATAGATAGTTACGTCCTATTGAAAGTCCAAGGCCTTGTTAAAATGGTTCTGCAAACCTAATGACTTCGGTAATTCAGGATTAATGAAATACCCTCAGAATAGCTTAACAGTATAGTACATTACTTTAATTAGCAAAATCCTATTGTTTAAAGAATGACAACTCGAATATATTATTTTAACATAAAATAGTAATATATTTTTAAAAATTGTTTTTTTTAATTTTGGAATAAGTGATAAAGTTAAATACAACGTATCTTGAATTTGGAGTACATTAGTAGATTTGTTCTTTTACGGAGTAATTCTTCGATTCTGTCATTTTAATCAAACACAAGAATATAAACTTATAAAAAAAAAAAACCTGTGTATTTGATATTATAGTTTTATTTGTAGTTCATAGATTTCTAAAAATCCTGCATAATGTGCTTCTCAAGATTTAAAGGGGCATGGTCAGTACTTTGGTCAAATTCTATTTTTATGTTTTGATTTTTTACAATGCTTAAGAAATGCATTTCTAATGATCAAATAAAATTTGAGAGTCATTTGTAGAGATATAAGATACAGGGCTCACAATTCCTTGTCATGTAAACAAGGCTCGTGCCCTGTTTTTGTTTACATAGGTTGAGTATACCAGTAAAAATATTTTTCCAGCTTATTTTTCTATCTTTTTATTTATTTTAAGCATAGATAAACAGTTCCTAATGTTTAACGTATTCGTTTTAGGTTTAAAACTGACATTTTTACTTCAACGTTCAAAATGTAAACAAACGCTTTGTTTACATAGCGAAGAACTTCAAGATTTGTACCTCGCTCATAACCTAACAAATGACACTCAAATTTCGGTTGCTTATTAAAAATGCCTTTCTGAAGCATTGTAAATATTGAAATAGGAAAAAATTTTTTTAACCAAAATCGAGACCATGCCCCTTTAACTTGGATATTTTAATTTCTGGCGTTTGTTTAAAAATCTACAGTATATGGGAATAACTGTATCTTAAATGATTAGGGCCAGTCTGTAATATATACATTTTAGTGTCTTTAGTATGTCTGTGTATGGGATCAACTTTGGATCAAATCTACAGTCCAAATTCAAATGATGTATTGTTGGGGGGGGGGGGGGGCGAGGTTAGCACTATCAAAAGAAATGAAAATCACATAAATATGCCAATATTCTAATACAGGGGAAATGAAATCTCAGTAGAATTTCTATTAAAATCTTATTTGATTTATTATTGTAGATATTTACATGTACTCTTGTGTTAATTAATTTAGCAGCATGAGGCGCATAACGTGAGTGGTATGATTGATTGGCAGGTTGAGTCGAATAAAAAAATCCCACTGACAAAAAAACCCACTGTGATTTAATTAAAATGAATCTCTCTCTCTCTCTCTCTCTCTCTCTCTCTCTCTCTCTCTCTCTGATTGATGAAACAAGTATAAGTAGGGCATAGCTTTTTATTCATGTTAGAATAAAAATAGTTTCATTCTTTTAATTTTCACAACACTGTGAATAGCTAGTAACTTCTTGGTAAATTAATGTAAACATGTACTGTATACATGACTAAACGGCCAAGTATTGTTACAATTACTCAACTGTGAAGTACTCTACGAAGTGGCACAACAACCAACAACTCTATAAAAAGATTTATTCACAGGGGCCAAGCCCGTTTTCACATTAATTTCAATGTAACCATAAATAAATAATGATCTTCTTCCATTGATCTGAACCGAAATCTACATGTTATAATAGGCAAAATCAAGTGATTGGTTCTTAATTGTGTAATAAGTATCGGGTATCGGATAAGCTGATTTTGTTAGATTAGTGGGTATTTTTTAATTCATTAGGAAATATGAATTACTCTCTTCAAGTCTTTCCTAGGTTTTCACGCATTAGTTGAAATCGAGTCTTACAGGCTTGTGTGTGTGAAAGTAGTTCACATCAGTGTTGTGTAGTACCCTCTCCCCCTATTCACCCCCCCCCCTCCCCCCGGTAAAACGGCCATTTAGCACACCCCCCCCCAAAAAAAAATGACTAGATAGTAGATTTTCTCTCACGGGAAGCTGACTATATTGTTGTATTTCCCCCTTTTTAGAGCCAGTTTCCCCCACCCTCGGAAAGCCAACTATATACATCAAGAAGTAAAGATTTTACTTTCTTCCATTATGAAGCGAATGGTATGAATCCAGGTAAATAACTGAGATTAAGCATGATGTTATATACGTATCATTTATACCTGCCCTTAAAATGTAAAATCAAACCACATGGCAACAAAATGACGTACTCTACAGATATTTTGTCAATTTGTTTATAACATTCGACAATGCTGTTTTGCTTTCGAACTTGAAATGTTTACTAATTACCGTTCAACAGTAAAAATTACTGTTCGACATAGCTGCAGAACTGTAGCTCTCCGAGAAAAAAAATATTGACAGACCGGAGAGCTACAGGGCCACCCATTGAAAAAATTGTATATTTATTGCGCAGAAAAACGTGCGCTAGTTTTGGACTGATTTACCTTATTTATACGCAAATTCTGTGAAAACAATTAGTACCATTAAATTCTTCATGCAATTTACTACCTACACGCTACCGACCTCGGAAAATCAAGTATGTTGAATTTACATCGAGATCGAGAGTCGCCATTTTTACATGTAAACAAAGTGGACTACATGAATTTACGGGACTGGTGATGCATGGTGTTTAAAAGACTATCCGATGCAAGTGAAGAGAGGATATCAATAGTAAATTGCATGAAGAATTTAATGAATTTAATGAATCTCCGGTCTGTCATTATTTTTTTTCCCGGAGAGCTACAGTTCTGCAGCTATGTTCGACAGTGTTGCTTTCCTTTCTAACATTATAAAAACTTGAAATGTTTACTAATTTCTGCTCAAAAAAAAGAAAGTCCGCTATCAAAATGATTAGGTACAGAAAACAGGAAAGAAAACAAAACAAAAACGGTTAACAAATGTATTGTTAAACCAACTCACTTTTCATTACATGTACTTTCTGAACGAAATTCAAGATTTTATTTTGTTGATTGTACGTGTCATGTTTGTAATTCAAATCTCGCTCTTTCTTCACAAAAAAACATCTAATTATTTAGTTATTTATTCAAATGCTATTTGGTGCTGCATTTCTTTTCTGTGAAACCAGTGAATTTTTTCATAACCAATTAGTGAAAAATGCATAAATAGTGATATAGTTTCGTTATCTTCCGACGACAATAGCAGAAACAGTTTTAATTTTATTATTTTGTAGTACAAAACACAACAACATCATTTTAAGGATTCATGCTTCAATAAAACCGCTTTAAAACCGTCATGCGTTTAAAACTATCTTTGTGATATCCTTTCATTTTAATACATGATTTTCTAGAATGTAAACAATGTTAAAGTCTTTATTTGATGGCTCTGAAATAAAAAAAAAATGACAAAACACTAACATTGCAGTTATTCATTCTTTTTAATAATAAGACAGAACTTGCTTTCCATTAAAATGGACAAACTGCGTCATCCAGTTTGTGAAACCTTAGTCAGTATATATAAGGACTCCTGTGAATCCTGAATACAGGTAAGGATGTATGTAACCGTTCTTTACACCATTTTCAATTTTGACATGGTCCCCAGACTTCAACTTCACAATGACTGTTCTGCTTATTTGACTTGTTGAGTTTCCGTTGTGCCCAGAAGACACATGAAGACTACCGACTGTTTTCTTGTTGACTTTCACATGTAACCAGATTCCTGGAAAAGATAAGGAATCGACAACAAACATATAGGTTCCCGCCACAGGACACGTGAACACTCCCGTTCTGTCGTCATATCCGTTGCCATCATTTGTCAAGACTGCGTCATATTTTACCGTTTGTCCAGCTCCAAGCCTAAGTTCCTTTGATCTTAAGGCGACTGAAAAACTGACTTGCCGTAGAGTGTTCGAAGAATCTAGAATTACATCACACCAAACATGTTATAAATATTATATGACATAAAGTAAACAATTTGATTTGAAATTTGATCTTTTATGTATATTTACTTGAAGACAGTTCCATTAGTAGTTTTAGAGCTGAGGAATCCAGGGTTATCGTTCCTTTGGTATTGTCGAAGATCAACGATTTTATCCAATCAGATTCTGCCCGTTTGTCTGTCTGTACATCAATACCGCTGGGTTTCAGGCTCAGTACACCTATAGCTAACATCGACGCAAACAGAAGGGCCAGTAGCATTTTCTTAAAATTCCAAATGAACAATGGTGAGGCTCATTTCTGTCGGTTTTTATAAAAACAGATATTAACAACACCTGTCACATCATATTATCATGCAATAACTACATTATTTTCTCATTTCACCTAACATAACAGCTTGAATGTGAAGACTATTATGCATTATTTAGGACTAGAGTGGCTTTCAGATAATTAAAGTCCTTTTTTTATTTAAAAACTATCAATTAATACAGATAATAACATTGTATATATTCCAAAAATCGATGCGTTAAGGTGGTTTGAGACATCTGTTGATATTTTAATGTGGATTAAAGTACATTATAATTGAAATCATTTCACCGGTTAAGAATTTTCATATTTTACAACATTTAACCAAAAATAGCTTTTAAAAAATATTTGGAGAGGTAAAAATTTGTAAAACCCTAAGCGGGATTCGAACTCGAATTCGAATTTGAAGTACACCCTCCAACCCACTACACTATTGGGTGATAATACTGGGAAAGAAACTACGAACATAATTACACTTGATTTTATTGTTTATTTCGATAAACAATACGTCACAACATGGAAGTGTCCCATACAACTTAAACTGATAGGATATCACAAAGGTAGGTTTACATGCATTAACTTTTTAAAGCGGATAAATTATAAAAGGATTGGTATTTTTAAAATGACAGTGTTGTGTTCTGTTGACATAGATAAACACATATTTTTGTGCTACAAGATGATAAGATTAAAACTGTTTCTTCTTTTATCGTCGGAAGATGAGTAAACTAATATCATATGCATTTCATTGGTTTCACAGAACTGGAATACCGCACCAAATAGCATTTGAAGAAATAACATAGATTATAGACTTGCTTAACATTCTAGTTTGAGAAATAAAAACAATATAAACACATAATTGTGGTAAATGGGAACATGTTTTTGCGGTGTGAGCTATTACATGATATTTGTGAAGAAAGCGGTTTAAGTTACAGACACCAAACGTATAGACAACAAAATAAAATCTTGAATTTTGTTTAAAAAGTTATAAAAGACATGAGTTAGATAAACAATATATTTGTGAAACGTATTTGTCTTGTCTTCTTTCTGTCTCTTTTTAATTTTGGTAGCTGACTTAAATTTTAAAACAGTAATTAGTAAACATTTTAAAGCTTGCCATTGTTAGGAAGCAAAGCAGCACTGTCGAATTTTGTAAACAATTTGAATGTCATGTAGAGAGATTTTACATCTTAGGAGCATGAATAAATGATAAAATTGGATCCTCAATTTTGCACCACCCTTCTCCTCGAGGTTTTGATTTGAATCTACATTATCTGCAGTTGCTTTCAGTTAAGTTTCACCTTTTCTAGGCAAATAGTTTTTTAGAAAAAAGATTTTTCTCTTCATATTCCTATGTAAAAAAAAAATTGACCACCACGCTCTGCCATTTTGTCTCCACTCTACCCCTCAAGGAATCATAATTTCAACAAAATTAAATCTACCATGCCTAAGAATGCTTTCAAACAAGCTTAAGCTTTCCTGGCTGAATGATTTTTTAGAAAAACATCTTTAAAGATTTACTCCATACATCTCTATGTTAAGATTAACCCCCATTGTGGCCCCATCCTACCCCTGGCAATCATAGTTTGAACAATATTCAATCTACACTATATTAGGATACCTCCACACAAGTTTCAGCTTTCCTGGCTGATTGGTTTCTGAGAAGATCTTTAAAGATTTACTCTATATATTCCTATGTAAAACTTCGACCATCCACCATTGGGGCCCCATATCCTACCCCCGGGATCATGATTTTCACAACTCTAAATCTACACTAACTGAGGATGCTTTCACACAAGTTTCAGCTTTCCTGGCTGATTAGATTCTGGGAAGATCTTTGAAGATTTACTCTACATCTGTATATTCTTATGTAAAAATTCGTTCCCCATTGTGGTCCCAACCACCGGCCCGAGGGACATTGTTTTCAAAACTTTGAATCTTCATTACCTGAGGATGCTTTCACTCGAGTTTCAGTTTTCCTGGCTGATTAGTTTCTGAGAAAAAAACCTTTAAAGATTGACTTTACATATCCGACCCCCATTGTGCCCCCCTATATTCGGGGGTCACGATTTTCACAACTTTGAGTTAACACTATTAGCAGATGCTTCCACACAAGTTTCAGCTTTCCTGCATGACCAAATGTTTCTTAAGAAGAAGATTTCTGAAAATTTACAAAAATTTTCAATAATTCCTAATAACTCCCCTTGAAAAAGGGCGGGATCCTTAATTTTCACAACGTTGAATCCCCTTTGTCTATGGTACTTTGTGTCACGTTTTGATGAAATTGGCCTAGTGGTTCTGGAGAATATGTTTAAAATGTGAAAATGTTACAGACAAACGGACAGACAGACGGACGACAAACAAAGCTCACTTGAGCTTTCATCTTTAATATCAGGGGCGGATCCAGGATTTGAAATTAGAGGGAGCGCCAGTTTAAGGCAGGGGGTCTGATGGCCGCCTTGAGGCCCCCAATGGGTCCAGGGCAAAGCCCTTGAGGGGGCACGGGGTGGGATAAAAATGAATTCTTTATATTTAGATTTTTGTGCTATTTCTTCTCGTGATTATACTCAAAATCTATAAAATTATTTATAATTTTTAAAGGTTTGTAGATTTAGGACCAGTGTTAATCATATCAAAATCCTCTGCTTTGCAGAAATATAAAAAAAAACATTTCATTTTATTTTTATTGGGGTCCAGGGGGCTTCGCCCCCGGAATGTCCAGTATTCTAAAGACTTTGCATGGTAAAGATAATATCTTCATGTTTAGATTTTTGGGATATATCTTCTCGTGGTTATACTAAAAAGTAATAACATTATTTAATATAATTTTTAAAGGTTTGTAAATGTAAGACCTTCAGTAATCCCATCAAAATTCTATCTCTAGCAGAAATATAGTAATCATTTCATTTTAGTTTTTCCCCTAAGCTTTTAAGAATTATTCAGTTATAAAAATTCAAGTTCAATTGGATGATGCAATGAAGTTTTACAGAAGATAACCATGCCAGCCTGAATTATGATAAACATGGAAGATAAAAAAAAAACCAGCAAGCTAACATAACCAATTAAGGTAGCTCGTGGGTTTACCTACTTGTGAGAAAACCTACCTTGAAAATTTGTCCACGTGATCCATAGGTTTTATAGTTTTATTTCTAAAATTTATTTAAAGCAATATGAGCCGCAATTTTTTGATGAAATTTTTTCGGGTGCGCCCCACTTGAATCCGCCACTAGCAATGAAAAAAAATCGCTATTTCGGATTTCAACAAAGTTAATTTTGTAAATCAATCATAAGAAGTCATTTTGTTTGTAGTTTGCTCAAAATAAGTATCCAACTCTCGATTATTATAAACCAAATATCAAACTTAAAAATTACATGGCAATATTTTGTCATAGTTTTGAAAAAACGCATTGAATTGTCGTCTCAGATACTTTACATTGATTTTTATTCAATTTTTATATTAAAATTAAAATTTACACTAAAACTGACTTGTACGCAAAGCTCAGTGTTGACTTCATGTTTTCTCCTTTTTAAGGAGAGCTGGATGGTCGTGACATTTATAGATTATATTGCCCTCCTTTGGAGGGAGAGTTTTGTACAAGATACAGGAAAATATTTAAATTTTCAAGCCAAAATATCAGAAATTTTTCATTCCTAAATAAAACTTAATGACCAAAGAAATTCCATTTAAATTTTCAAAGAAGATTTGATGATTAATCTGTTGACCACCCAGCTTCCTTAAAACCCAAATCTTTATGAAAAAAAATAATTTCTGATCCATATGGATTACATAAATGACATCTTGTTGTGTTTTGTATTACAAGATATTTATTTCGTATAAAATTGTATGCAGTTTACATCAAGAGTGGAAGCACATAAACAATAAAATTACTAAAAGATGAATGACTCAGATCCAAACCCTTCATCTGTATAAATGCACATCAAATGACTTGTATATTAACTTTTGAATTGAAAATTTTGAATTTCTTGCAAAGAGTTTATTCTATATACTTTCCATTGAAATTTGAAAACTTAATTAAAAAAAAAAGTTCATATCATATGTCTACTGGCCAAAACATATGTACATAATGTAGATATTGTCTGCATAGTACAGTGTATTAATAACCTTAATCTCTTATTTTTACAGAATCTTGCTCTCATCGTTCACTCTCGCATAGAAAAAAAAATTCCTTCTAAAATATACACAACCTTGGTACTGAAAACACGAAATAAAAGCGCAAAATAACAACATATAATATATATACACATGTATGAAAAACCATCAACATTTGCACCCATTTCAAATGCTTTATAAACGAATACATTAAATCACTCAAATGACTATCAATATAACATTGAAGCAGCATCCTAAAAAATGGCATAGAAATGATTGTGTAGCATAAAATAATAAGGTCCTATATTCTTCTATAACATACATGTATATAATCAACGATTTCATTATACAATTGTACAATTATTATAGTGATTTTAGGATAGAGTTTTTTTGAATTGTCAGTATCAATTTCTAATAATTTAAATGTGGCTTTACTTATAGATTTGTTTTCTAAATACATATATACAACAATGTATGATTTAACATTTCGTTACAACATTTTATAGGTATGATTGTTTTACAACAATACTAAAATTAACTGAAACGTTATGTCTGAACCTTTAAAAAATATCATTATATCATACAAATAAGTGGATAAGAAAAGTCGAATCAAACAATTATATCCTAAAAATGAATAACTTTTTGGTGAGTAATGGACTTTAACTATTCTTTCTAGCCATCATGCACAAAGTAGGCCTATACCATTTTGAGCTGAATATCTTAGTTAGCGATAACACATGTAAGCAAAAGCCTACAAATAAATGAACCTCATTTACTGCAATGTTCTGATGTGTTAGACATAAAAAGTTTAAAATGAAATGAGTATTTATCATTTGAATCCAATTTTTAATTAATATTAACTTCTCATCTCTAAACCTTTCAAGTAGGTAATTTCTCATTCATGCATCTTAGAAAATGTTTTGAAAAAAAAACAACATTATTCTCTTTTTAAGTTTTCCAGTCATTTGTACTATTTAATTCCATTCGATAGAATACCAAAATTTCTTTGCCTTCACATTGATTTGAACACCAGATTAACACTTCGATTTTAGGCAGCAAGGCGTTGACAACTAAACAATGGATTTCACAATTATTTTGAAATTGGCTACTAATCATTACTCATCATTTTTTTACACAAAAAAAAAAATCAGATAAAGGACACCTTCTATGCTTACTCAAAAACCAAAAAAACCCCAAAACACTCACTTAAATTGAAACAACACTGTTATAAAAAAATTGAAATCCAAAATGTAACATTGATTTTCATGGAAAAAAACATGTACAATTCACATCTTTAAAAAAACATCTAAAAATCTTTACACAGCAATGAAATTCGCATTTCAAATCTCAATTCTCACGACAGCTTTCTCACTTCACTACAATAATTTATCAACCAATTGTGCTGTTTGACAATGTATTTCAACCTGTTACAATCTCTTTCAGATCTAAAAAGGCACATTTGTTATCGGGTTTTGTTTTGACTGCTAATAAACAATGTTTAAACTTTATATGAGGACATTACATGTCCGTAAACATAAAAAATAAATACATGACTGAACAGGTATGTACATGTAATAGGAATACAATCATAGAAATTATATGTACCTTTAAATAATAGTATTATATATGTACATGCATACATAAGATTCCATTTTACACAGAGAAGAAAATTATGAAAATCAAATATGTATGTGTACAACACATTTCAGACTGTTCAATCAACTTTTTAAAAAAAAATAGATATAAGGTTTCCAGTTGATTTTTCTGAGAATTCAAAATTATTTGTGTTCACAAAATAATCCAAATGTGAATTTGCAAATTCAACAAGAAACTTTCTATTTTTAAGCACAATCCAAATGAAGAGTACACGAAGTAGTAACCAAAAAGATTAAACTGTTAAAATGCTGCGAGTAAAGTTGTTCCAACAGCAAAATGGCGTTGAAATTTTGGTGTTCTAGATAATATCATCCAGCGTAAGGTTTTTTTCCCCTCTCTTTCTTCAATGGCACACAACAAGGTGGGGGGAAAATACCCAACAAATCAGAAAACGCAACATAGAATGATCTCTGATACATGTCGGCCATTTTGTATGACTACATCAAAGACAAGGGAGTTAATCCATGCATCAAGCCAGCACTACACACCTTCTAAGACAACCCAGTAGTAGGTGAGGCTTGAAAGTCATGACATCGGAAAATCAAGACCTTCTCCAGCTAGAAGATAACATGCAGTAAGAAGGAAAAAAATCATGCTTGTCCAATGCTTCCTCCCTGCCCCTCCAATCAACCCCCCCCCCCCCCTCCCTTGACCTTTTTTTTTTTTACCCATCACCCCCCCCCCCCCCCAATCTTTTATATTATGTCTATATTAATTACACTCATAAAAGTAAAGTGAGTAAACTTTAGAGAAAGTTACATGTTAAGTTAATTAAGTCAATAAGAAAGAAGTCTACTTGTCATGCAGTATTAATGATTAGTATCATGCTACCCCACTTCATGATGCTCGCTTCAAGTAAGAGTTAGCATAGTAATTGTTAAGAGTTTTTCCTCCCTCCTAAAAAACAAAACAAAATAAACAAAAACAAACAAACACCATCCCTCAATAAACATCTACTATACTAACCCGGCTGCTACCAAAATAAATAAATAAAAAAGTTTGTAACACTTAAAGTTTTCAGAGGAAAAAAAATTTTCGCTTTCTTTTTATTCCTGCCTAGCTGCATGTTATAATCTCCTTGGCTGTTCTGGGTTCTTGATTTCCCCCCTCTGCTGTAAAAGAGGGATCTCACTGCCTGTAGGTGGGGTTGACAAAGGTGGATGTAGCCTGCTTGTAGATAGGATTTTCTCCCTGTAATGCAGAATCGTTTGAGATTTGTTTAAATGAGTACATTATCTGTCTATCTATCTATCTATCTATCTATCTATCTAACATCTTTGGTACATGCTAACATGACGAACATATTATGATACGAATGGCACGAGAGCCGGCCTTCACTTCTTTCCGTACACCGGGTTTTGGTACGTGGAGGTAGCTTTTTTATAGATTGGGTTCTCTCCCTGGATCAAGTAAAGAGAAAAGAAACATGCATTGATTTTGTTTACAAAGTCAAGCAATTTATTTTTCAAAATTAAGACCTAAAATTTTCAAAATTAACACTTACAACTTGCATGATAAATACCACCTATCTTAAAAATTCCAATTTTCAAAATTAACACATGCAATATCAAATATGTTCTATCTTCAAAATTAACACATTCTACTTGCAGCACCTACATTCATGAAAAATGACAATTTCAAAATTATCACCAACAATATTAAAAATTTACATTCGTCAAAATTACCACTTACAATTCTAAGACAATTCTTCCATAGAAACACTATTAAATTTATACAACATACATGCTCACGCAAAAAAAATGTATGTGTAAAACTAAATGTGTATATTTTTGCATGATTTGGATAAAGCCAACTGATAACTAGAAATATGTAGGCCTGACAGGTGGGTATTGATAATTTACAAAAATAAAGGCTATTGAAATACATGTACTACTGTATATACAAAGTTATAGCCTTCTTAGTTTTAATAGGTAGAGTTATATTTGCTCAATTAAATTTAACCATGTTTAAAATTTGCCCTTTCAGAATGGTGCTTAAATTTAAATAACTTGCATCAAAAACATTTTATTTTTCAAAATAACAATTCGATTTTTAATTTGCTAAATTGCTGGCTGACAATGAGCCTAAGAAGGGTAGTTATGTATACAAAACACTGAGGCAAAATCATCCCTGCATACTGCAGTTTAATTCAGATTTCACGTACAAACTAGATACCCTAAAAAAGCGTTACAAATAAAATAGTTTTCCTACCGTATCCCATCGGGCGTTCATGGCCTCCTTTTCAAACCTGGCCAACTCTCTCTTATCACTGATGGTGGTGAATAGTTTCCAGATCAGGAGGAGGATGATCCCAAAGAACACGATACCCGCTATCACCCCCAGGACTATGGCAAGGACGTTGACCTCGGGGGGACACTCTGAAGATTGCGCAATAAATATGCAAAATCAAATCTCATATAGTTTAACAGTTTATCTTTGAGTGATACAGTTTGACACACATAAAATAAATTGTTGGGTAAAATTTTTCATTAAAAATTTGTACCAATTAAAGAAAAAAAAAAAAAAAATATTTATTTAGCATTATCATTTTGTTTTCAAATTGTTTTTTTTTTTACATACTCATTTTTGAAATGAAATTGAATCACAAAAAGTACAGGTATGTGTCTTTATAACAAGTCTACACAAATAAGCATTTATCAACTGAAATAACCTAACAATAAATAATGAAGGGGGGGGGGGGGGGATATGAAACCCACCTGGCTCTTTTTGGACTTCTACCCTCAGTGTGCCATCATCGTCATAGAAATAGGTAAAGTATATGAAGCAGCCATTCTGGTCTACATATTCGCAATTAGTGATGCCATCTGTAAAATTAATTAAATCAGGGAATATTTTAATTACATTTATGATCAAATTTCATTACTGTAAATTCCTAATTAAATGCGAGGAATTAATCTCCGCGAAAAAAATCGCAAGAGGTACCCTTCGCGAATTTAAAAATCTCGGCATTATTTTTCTTAGAGTTGAGAACTGTAGGAAAAAAGGATAAAAATTCCGCGTTCGTGATTTTATATTCTCGTGATTTGATACAAAACAGAGGGTTCGCGGATTTAAGTAATTAAGAAATATAAGGAATTTACAGTAGTCAAATTTTAAACAGTCATGTTTCATTCAAACCTACATTAATTTCATTACCCATTTTTCAATTAGTCACATTATATATTATTGAATAATACTGAACTCCATTTGCAATCAATTCACTTATTAGCTAATCTCTATTTGTACTGCACTATACATCTGCTATATATAGAACAAATTTTGACATGTATGAGAAAAAAAACAACAGATTTTTAAGCATGAAAAATTATTATTAGAATACAGTATTACAAGTAGGAATGAACTCAGTAGCTAAGAAATCCATTCTAATATCAACAGAATAAGAGCAATGAAAAACTTTTCATGAATCTCTTTAAAATATAATGTAGTCTTTAGAAGTTACTGTAGGTTCCTAAATAAACCCAAGGAATTAATATTTGCGTAAAATCGCGAGAAGGACCTTCGCAGATTTTTAAATCTCGCTATTATTTTCTAAGAGTTGTAAAGTATAAGAAATAAGGATGGAAATTCCGTGTTCGCAATTTTATATTCTCGCAATTTGATCCGAAATCACGGAATTAAGTTCTCTCGTAAAATAAGGAATTTACAGTATTCCGATTTTTTTTCTTAATTGCATAGCTACTGCTTTCTCCGCACATCCTCAGATTTTTTCTTTAATACAGTACACTGATATAATATCTATAGATGCACGAAGAAAAAAACTCTGCTTGAATTTTAATACTCACTTCTGATTTTGTCGACGGCAGTGGTATGGGAGCACTCTTTTTCACACTGTTCCTTGGTCAGTACCCCGGCGTTGGTTCTGTTACACAGCGCACAGTCCTGGTGGGTACGACATTGCTCCTGGCCACAGTTCTACAATTAAGGAACAAAAATATCTCTGTTTAAACACAGAATTCACCTTAGAATCTGGGCTGCATTTTCCAAAAGAACTTGCATTGAATATCCAAAAGAACCAAATTTATAAAAGCTCATTTTTAATAAGCTACCAACTGTTTTCAAACTTGATCCAAGTAAAACATACTTTCAAGAATAAGCATTTTTTTAATACAAATTGTTATGTATCGGTATACATTTTGCATGTTATGAGACTGAAAAAATTCACAACTTTGTTGTAAGTTCTTTTGTAAAACACAACCCTGGAGAGTATATTTTACAGATATACATGTAATTCTGTTATCATTTATCAGATATGATTTGCAGATTCAAATTAGTTTTCATGGTAATAACCCCCCCCCCCTCCAAAATAATTTTTTTAATAAAAAAAATCTTCAGTAAATCAACCTGACAATCATAATTATATTTACGGAACATTTAGTATTGGCATTTTTCAATGACAAATGGGAGTAACTCAATTTCCTTTTTTTTTCAACTTTAAAAAAAAATATAGGGTTGCCTTTGTTTCAAATTGACACCGATTTGGGGGCTTAGAAACTGAACTTTATTTTTTTGGTCTAATGAGACCACCCCCCCTTCCCCACCCCCCTTTGTTGTGTGTACTTCAGGGTTGTCTCTAAAAATTGAAGTAGAAGGAAGAAATAAAAAAGTAGAAGGGGGGGGGGGGGGGGTCAGGGGGTCTTGCTTATACATGTAGATACATTGTGTTGAAATGCAATAATAGCCGGGTAATTAAGGCATTATAGGTGGGGGAATTCCCTGCCTCCCGGGTCTTAAAGACAACTCTGGTACTTACATCACATTCCTGACACTGGGGTCCAAAGTACTTAGGATCAGTACATGTGCACTTGCCACACTCACAAGTTCCTTTATCATTACACAGCAACTAAAAAAAACAATAAATCACATTTACAATTAGCATATTATAATTACTGTAAATTCCTAAATTAACGCAAGGAATTAATATCTGCGTAAAATCGCGAAAAACACCCTACGCTGATTTTTCGAATCTCACCATTTTTTTCAGAGTTTTAAACAATAAGAAATAAGGTAAAGAGTTTCGCGTTCGCCATTTTACATTCTCACGATTTGATACAAAACAGCAGGATCGGGAAATTAAGTACTCGCGTAATATAAGGAATTTACAGTATGTATAGCAGGACCTTGTTTGATTTTCATTTCAGAGAGGAGAGATGGGGCATAATAATAATGCTAAGCATAAAAATCTTTTAAACCATGCACACATTATACAACAGGATCAGATTCTTATGTAACAGAGTTGGAAGTAGACACTCTGTATTTATGGAATATAACAGGTCATATACAGGGAAGTTCAAAAATCACTTACTCCATTGTACATACAGGTAGAGTTGTCGGTGTTACATCCGCAGTTCGTGCCATTGAAACCGGCGTTACACTTACAGTTTCCACAGTCACACTGTCCGCGACCCAGACCTGAAAGATTTTATATTTACATCATCATCATGTGTCCTTTATAATTATGCATATTTCTTAGAAAAAAAATTTGCGGTACACAATTAATGAATGATTTTGTACGTTTTTATTTTAAATATTTTAAATGTAGTGCCTGTAGATTATTACTGAACCATCAACATGGCTTCAGTCACTATTCTTTGAACTATCCTTTGGAAAGCAAACATTAGCAGATGCTCTGTGCTACATTTAATTATTAAATGATGGAAACCAACCCTTCAACCTTACAACTCTTCTATACTAAACTAAAAAGGGTGAAATGGAACATTAACTCTGCGCTGCTATACAGACCTCCACAGATCAGCCCAGCATAGTAGGGACAGCTGTAATCATCACACTCGCAGTATCTGCCTGTGTAGAAGTGGTTGGTGCCCTTCTGTCGCTCCCGACACGTGCACGTTCCGCAGTTACACTCTCCCCGACCGTTACAGATGATGGTCGTGTTCTTGTCCCTGATTAAAAGCAAAGGTATAACCATATATCCTGTAATTTCCGCGATGAACTAATTTTCGCATTTTTCGCGATCTCTTTAAAATCGCAAAATATTGAATACGCAGAAATTATATCCTTCATTATTTTCTATAAGACACTTTTAAAATTGAAAAAAAATGACTGACGCAAATTAAAAATCCTTCATATTTTCCCCATTTTCGCAAATTTTGTCGAATACTTACTAAATACACCCACTGTCCTTGTTGGATACTTACTGGATACTCTCACTCTCCTTGTTGGATACTTACTGAATACAGTGACTCTTCACTAGATACTTACTGCAGGATATAGTGACTCTCTTCATTAGATACTTACTGGATACATAAACTCTCTTCATTAGATTCTTACTAAATTCACCCTCTCTCTTAATAAGATATTTTATGGATACATTCAATCTCTTTATTGGATACTTACTGGATACATAAACTCTCTTCATTAGATTCTTACTAAATTCACCCTCTCTCTTAATAAGATATTTTATGGATACATTCAATCTCTTTATTGGATACTTACTGGATACATAAACTCTCTTCATTAGATTCTTACTAAATTCACCCTCTCTCTTTATAAGATGTTTTATGGATACATTCAATCTCTTTATTGGATACTTACTGGATACACTCAGACTCCTTGTCAGCGATGGTCCCGGTGCCCTTGTCACAGTCACAATAGTCCCCAAAGTACGGCTCGTTACACACGCACATTCCACAAACGTACGTCCCGTTTCCATTACACTTCTCGTGGTTCTTGTTGTCTTCCTTTAAGCAGAATGAAAAAAAAAATGTCTAATTTACTTTTGACAGGAAAAGAAGCCCATGAGCTTAAATGGTCACCTGAACATAATTATAATTTATCATCTGAAATTTGGGCCTCAGAGCTCTCATTATTGTAAACAAATTTTCATTTGTGTGCAAGAAATTTTCACAAGGTTTGCAAGAGCATTAATTGTTGTTGTGAATATTTCTTGCAGTCAATTCTTGCCATGTACAACTCCTTGAAGAGTATTTAAGATAATCTACATCTTGAGTGTGAAAATTAGTAGCTGCAAAACAGCTTTAATCTCTGGTAAATTGCAAAATAAAGTGGCAGCAAATAAAAGTTGATTTACAGTATAAGATTCTTTAAGGTGTTTGGATAAGCCTACAATATTACCAACACTGTTGTAAACCCATCACTTTAAACAAACAATGTATAACAATGGACAAAATGTATGTAGTCATTAGGTCATCACATTCTCTATGGTGAGGTTAAAGGGGCATGGTCACGATTTTGGTCAAAATTTATTTTTCTGATTTTAATGTTGACAATGCTTCAGTAAGGCATCTTTAATAGGAATCCAAAATTTGAGTGTCATTTGTTGAGTAATAAGCGAGTTACAGAGCTCACAACTCTTTGCTATGTAAACAAAGCTTTTCTTTACATTTTGAATCTTGATGTAAAAATTCAAGTTTTAGACCTAAAAAGAATGTGTAGAATTTTAGGAACTATTTATTTATGATTAAAATGAATAAGAAGATAGACAAATCAGATTGAAAAAGATTTTTTACAGGTATATTGAACCTATGTACAAACAAAAACAGGGCACAAGCCTTGTTTAGTACATGACAAAGAATTTTGAGCCCTGTATCTTGCTTAAAACTCTATCACTGACTTTTAAATTTCATTTGATCATTAGAAATGCATTCCTAAAGCATTGTAAATAATAACAACAGAAAAATAGAATTTGACCAAAATCGTGACCATGCCCCTTTAATAGAAGAAAATTTCCAACTGACCATTTGCTTTGGGGACTCGCAGTCACACTGACACATGAGCTTCAGTTTGACAGTCAAATCATCATACAGTCCCACTGGTTTGATCCTGAGGGTCCTCTCCTCTTCACCTTTGGGGGGGCAACTCTTCACTTCCACTGTCACACTGAAATCCACCTACAAATATGCCCCTAAGTTTTAACCACAAGAAATACTTGTATTAATATCGCCTAGGTTTTTAATTACTTTCAAAGCAAAAACTCTGTTCCATAGGAATACGAATTATTCATTAATGGAGTATTTTTGTTAAACATTCACTGAACCTGTCCTCATATTTAATAGATTAAACGAATAAAAAGATTCAGTAAAACAACTGAAAATAAACTGCAATTCATAATGGAGAATCTATTAATGAACACTGTTAATTGCTTTTTAAAAATACTCACAGATTCTCCAATGGCCAAGTTCTCACACTTGTTTGTCTCTTTCTCTTCAGTTCTGTAATCATTTGGATTAAATCATTTACTTGTAATAATTAATTCTAACGAGCTGAACCTCAAAATCAGAGAAATAATCATATCCATATACTGTAGATTCCCAATTTAAAAATGAAAAGAATTAATATCTATGTTAAATCAAGAGAAGCACACCATTCTGACAAATGTGAACTATAGACTCTAGATTCCTTATTTTACTCAAGTGCTAAATTCCGCGACTCAACCGCTTTGCATCCAATCAAAAGAATATAAAATCCAGAACAACAAATTTTAATCATAGTTTCATTAAGTTAACATCTGTTCTAAAAACAAAAGCAAGATTTTGATATGTGGGAGATATACTCCTAACAATTTTACATGAATATTAATCCTTACGTTTATTTATATTCATGTTTCAGTCTTCACCATTTTATTTTCTTGTGTTTGATGCAAAATAAAAGAATCGAAGAATTACTGTAATTTAAGTACTTGCGTAAATAAGGAATCTACTGTACACATGTATTCCAAATTCATAATATTTACCCTTTACATTTTGTCCTAAATTTCACCTCCAAATTGTCTGAGTTTTCAACGATCATTTCTACTTTTGATGTGATGGCCTGAGAAGAAAACAAAAATTTTAAACATGAAAATGTGATACAGGAGTTATCATTCTTTAAGGTTCTCCAATCCTCAGCATCAAAGTATTTTTTTTTATCATAAAAATGTTATTTTTCTTTCAAACTTTATAAATGAAATAAAATGATATTTTTAGATGGCATCCATGCATTTTAAAAAGTTATTACAAATTTGCCTAAAATGGATATACATATAATGGAATAAATAAACAAGTGGAGTTTGAAAAAAAAAAAAGTACCGGCGCATAAGTGGCTCAAACTCTTTACCAACATGTAAAAGAATAGTAGTTCTCCGTGGTTCCACTACACTAGGCATGTAGTTGTGTGACTGATTGTAATGCTAACACTAAAGTACTAATTCGAATTGTTTGTATAGAAGTCAGATTTATGGTACGATCAAAAGAAATCCAGATAATTTAGAGTTATGGAACATTGCTGAGGATCTGAGTTCCTTAATCAGTAGGATGCTGCTAAACCAAAGCGATGTTCTTCAGTTTAATTATATTATTTAATAATCTATAAAATGAAGCTAAACAATCTGATGATATTTGTTTTCATTATTGGAAATGCAATGCCTTCATAATACTAATAACTATGAAGAGAAATTTTATTTTAATAAAAATTATAATAAATCTTGGTACATTTAGATTGCAATAATGGTAAGTGTTATTTTGGTGAAATATAAAATTATCATTTTTGAGTGACTGCGTTTTAGGGTATGGTGTACTGATGATATTTGCATATCACACCTGCCCTACACGAAAAAAAAAAAGAAACTTTTTAATTCAGACAAGAATTTTGAATATTTCCTCTTACCAAATAGTTGTCTCTGACTAGCTTGACAACGTTCTGTGAGTCTGACGCCAAAACTCCCGTTTCCGATCCCGCAATGATTGGCTTGAGCTGATCATAAATGTTCTTTTGATCGTTGGTGACGGCGAAAATGATGTTGACATTCTTTTCCTTGGCTTTCACCGCGACTTGACTAATAGAGGGGTAGTCCTGAATTTTAAAAAGAGAAATACTAACTTTCTTTGAATTTTTCTAAACTGGTCCAAAATTGACCTCAGTAAACCTTATCATATACACAGAATTTTTTTAGCACATAACAAATTGGTTTTGTTTTGATATATTTTACCCAACCTGATTAGAACTTTCTGTGTACATTCCGTCTGGGCTAAGATGACAGTTTCCATCATTGGGTTGAATGATGCCTCCAAGCTGCAATCAGAAACAAAACAGTGGTAACTTTAAGTCTATTAATGCTGCTCTATAAACCAACTCTCATTCATGGCAACAGAGGAATTATCAAAATTCTTGAGGGTCAGTTTACCAGTATTTTGATAGCCAATTTTTTAATTTTTTTTTTGTGAATATGGGAACTTAGTGTTATGGCTTTTAGAACCAAGGAATAAAATAATGACTGCGTTTCGTAATTTGTTGAGGATGTACATTTTGTTGGTGCAGTGGATTTCCCATGATATCCACAAAAATTGAGCAACGTAGCTGAATTCTAGTGAATGTACTTTTCCATCCCCCATGGGCGTAGTGTTTGAGGACGTGAATTTGTGGGTGTGTGGTACTCACCAGTTCAAAGACAAAACTGAGCCAAAACGAGTGCTAGTGAACTTACTTTTTCATCCCCCAAGAGATGAAATTTGAGGAGGATGTTAATTTGTAGGTGTGTACTAATGAACTTACTTTTCCGTCCCCAGCGTAATGAAATCCAGCGTCTGTGGAGAACAGCAACATTCTTCTGGATCGGTTCCTCCACCCAATCTCTGTCTGTATGCAAAACACAAGTAACATACTTATCAACTATGAATAACATTGAATAACAATTTTTTCACACCTTGAGATAGAAAAGAGGCAAAATATACTAAAGACCCTGGAAACTGTTGTCCCACGATGTAGGCCAAGGACAACAGTTTCCGTGAGTACATACCAGATCGATTTTCCTATCTATTTTCAATACCCTAATCAAAGCTTAGTAAAAATTTGAAGATGCTGTGAATATTCAGATTCTAATCTTACGAGGGACAATAATTTGACCTGTTATCTCTACCAGGCATAAAATAACAGTTATTTTATCGCCTGCTCTAATTTTACAAATTGTCAGGGAAAAGTTTGGCTATTAAGTTCCTGTAAACCAACTTTTATTAATATGCATGATTTTTTTTGCGAGGTTCATGAGAGCCTCAAAGACACCTCAAACCAGTCCTCAAAAATGTTTCTAAAATTTCATTTTCCTGGTAATCTTCATCTTTACAGCATATTAAATTAGTCACTTGTGTAAACAAGTTTTTAACCAGTAAATCATGAAATAAAGTCATTGTGAACAAAGGTTGGTTTACAGTAATAGAAAAAAGTTCCATGACCATGCAACAATAAATCTGGAAATCTGGCATACCTCACAAGCTATGGCCTGCATGATGGCGTCGAACCCACCCTCGGGAGCATCAAGGTTACCAGATACCTTGGCTGCATTGACTTTGTCCTGAAAAGAAAAAACAATAAATGTCAAATATTCTGTATACTGTGTATCAATATGTTTATTTTTTTTTTCATTAGGGGTTCATAACTTGAAAGAGTAAACTAAATTCTTGCATTCCATTTTTCCTTGAATGTTTTTATTTCAAAAAATGAATACTCTGATATGTACAAACTGCACGCCCACAAATTGTCAATCTAAATTACAACCCCACACAATTCTTATACATGTAGAACAAAAATGTGTAAGCCTGTGGTTAATTAACTTGCTGCTTTCATCTGTCACTTCTATCTTCAATTCTGGTTACTGCAAAATTGATTTTGTAACATCATCATAAACTTACCCTGAACAGTGTAGCATTTGGGTCCAATGGGTGAACGTTTCTAAATCCATAAGCCTTCTCACATCCTGGACAAGGACTGTTAATTCTGCGGAAAAAGAATATCATTCAATTAACATTGTACTTCAATAAGCTGTGCACAGTGACTACCCTTTAACAAATCAGCCTACAATAGTCATGCATATGTACATAAGGCATTTGTTTTATGTATTTATAAAAATCTAAAAATCAAAATTATTTTGATAATCGGGGTGAATCTGGTTTGGTTTGTCGCATCTAATTACAGTTCTAGTGCGTTTCTGTGCAGATTGAGAAATCTAGACACCAGTTGTGTTTTGAGTTTGTTTGTGCCACCAAAAGATTCAGTCTGAGATTAAAAAAGCCTTAGACCTTATTTTAGAGCCAGTGCCTGCAGTGTGAAAATTTACTTTTCGTTCTACTGTCAAGATAACTTCAACTGGCCGAAGTCCAATTCTCCATCACGAAGCATCGTTTCTCGCTAGAGCATTAATATTGTTTCAGTCACAATAACAACTCATAAACTTTTATGTAATAAAATGATGTAACAATACATCGTTCTTATGGTACTTGGCGAGAATCGGTCTTCGGCCAGTTTTACAATTTCAAATATCGTTCTCCATGTGTATTCAAAACATGTATTTTAAATACCTGTGCTCATAGCTACACATCAATACATGTGTATCTTGTAATGAGATGACCCCCCCCCTCCCCCTTTTTTCCCATTCCCAAAATGTGCCTCTGTTGAATGAATTAATCAAATGCAATCATTTTGTGGATGTGAAATCATCACACGTGTGTGTTAATCCACATGTCAAGTGAAAATCTACATGTTAGTAACCACTCAAAGCAAAAAAATGAAGATCAGTAAAAGTTAAAGGGAAATTGATACGGGGGCAAAACAGTCCATGGATTTGAGGGATAAAAAAATCCTAAGCAGGGAAAAGAAGGAGGGCAGTCTTTTTCTATTAATTCATAATTATGTGAGGTACATGTTTATCTAAAGCTAAAAAACAGAAATGACCTTGTCCTGTCAGGACAAGATCAAGGGTCAAGGTTCAAGGTCATTTCTAGGTGGGATTTTTTTCTGACTGATACAGATCTGGTATTTCTTACAAAAGTATAAACTACAAAAGAACGGAAAACTGTAAGCAATCTGATTTTATAAATCAAAAGGGTATGGGATAAAAGCAATATGCAAATAATATTTTCACATTAAAGAAACAAATTATGACATTTAAAAAGCTGTCTTATGAACACATACACACATAATCAGACACACTTCACATTCTGTCATTCTCACAAACCAGTTTTTTCAAAGCAAAATTGAGGAAATTCTGATTGGTTTTTTTTTTAATTTGCTCTGAAACAAGAACATTGTACACTTAGATCTTTTTAAGAAATTCAAATCAGGAAGTTTTAACTGCAACCAAATTCAGTTTTGCATAGAAGTAGTATGTAGGGGGTCGTCTCAAAAGAGCTTATCTGAATAGATGACACCTGGTGTGAATTAACATCAATCTACTTAAGAGGTTATATCTACCAGTATATAACTAAGATTTCATTAAACCTTAAGTGACTTTATAGAGCTATGATCATCACACAAAATCAACTGATTAGTAATTGTACATGTGTAATAAGCATGTTAATCATCTCAATTCAGTGGCATAGTGATATTTATTTTATTCCAAATTAAATATCTGGAAAACTTCACATCATATTCAATTAATTGGCATAATATATTGTTAATTTGATGTTTTTTCTACTTTTTGTATTTTCTTATCATCAAAAGAAATATTTTCAACTCTATAAGTTTTGAGACAGCCCCTATGTTATTTTTTTTTCACAAAAAGCCAGGGTGAGGTGGAGAATGGTTAATTGAGGTGGGTGATCCACTTACGATCCGTCATTTGCCGTCCTGCCATGTGTATAAACAACAAAATGTGATGTCACAACAACAATAACAAACAACAAACATCATGCGTTCACAGAACCAACAAATATAATTATGGCATTCAACATGTACATTGCTATACAGTGTTAGGCCAAAAAATTTCAAGTAAAAATTAAGAGTGACTTATTTTTTTCTTCATACACCAATACATATGAACTTGGGTATTACAAATAAATTACTTATTACCCTTTTTATTAAAACTAATCTGGAGCTCTCAGGATATTTCAAAAGAGATTCAAAATCCTGAAAAATAATATCATTCTTACCTTAAGAACATGGTGTACAACTGTTACATGCAGTATAATAATCAATGACTAAACATATGAGCATAACAAATTAAAAGTGATTATATTAAACTAACTATAGACTTAATATTTGATATAAATTTTGTTTTCATTCAATGCTTTCTCTCTCTCTCTTCTCTCTCTCTCTCTCTCTCTCTCTCTCTCTCTCTCTCTCTCTCTCTCTCTCTCTTGTAACTAAATGTTGTTGTACACATAATTAATTAATATCTTCTCCCTTAATCATGCTAATCATCTTTGCTAGCCAAGGGTTTCTGATCCATTCTGCTTTTGGCTAACGAAGATGCTTTCTTAATATTCTTGAAAGTACAATTTGTTCCAACCCCCTTTGTCAAAATTACAGCTGTAACACTGAAATGCAAGCACTTACACCATTTCACCATATGACAAGATGCAAAAATACATGCTGACATAAGTTCTTTTTTTTTACATGCAACATGCTGTGGTTGTTGAAAATTATGTCAGAAAAGCTGTGGTTTTGATTGTAACCACAACAATGACCTACTCATTATCTCAAAATCCTGAGTTGCATTTTATGGTAAAATGAACGTCAGCCAAAATTAGGGCTTAATTGTTAAATGAACATTAGCACTTGAGAGCTTATTTATGAATATTAAGCATTTACGTAACATGAATTGGCTCGGAAGTTCGTGAATTAATAAAAAGGCAGCTGCAAGCTCAGCATGTGGATCGTGCATAGGACTTGGAACAGCTTTCCACCAAAACATATTTTCCACCACAACACAATATAACATGATACATTGTTATATCACATCCTTAAAACTAAAATGTCTTAGTTTTCCAAAAAATATTATCAGTTAGTTTTATCATAACAAAGAAAGCGAATTAAAAAAAAGTTAGAAATGCGTAAGGAATAAACAAAAATTAAAGAAAAACATGGTTTATAATTAAGCAAAAAAATTATCATGTCATACTTGACAGAAAATACAAATTTAATGGTCATGATAAGACAGATTTGAAATATCAATTTCCAAAACAAATCATTTTGGGCTCCCCTCCCCCAACCAACCCAAAAACCACTGAAAGTACATATCAATATATTGATTAATTACTAGCAAGCTCGGCTCATTTCCCTTTTCAAAAATAACAGACAAATCCCCGCCCATGCAGACACCTTTATAGTTATATACAATCTATTTACAATTAACAGTACAATACTAATTAATTTCTGACTGCATATGTAAACCAATTATCACACCATTGACACATATTCCTGTTGAAATTTCCTCTTAATAATTAACGGCATGCAAATTGCTGACTTCATTGTTGAAAACCGCGCTTTTGTTTTGTTCAAGTGGGAGAGGATGTTTTGTAAGACTGTATGTTTACTTACTTATTTGGGGCTGTACTGACGTAGGGCATGACAACCTTGTCCACAAAGGATCCAAAACCCAGCTTGAAGTTCTTAGTGATGGTGCTCATGTCTTCAGCTGCAAGCAACAAAAACAACAAATTGTTTATTAAACAATATCCTAATATATCCTATTTAATTAAGAGAGCCAGATGGTCTTGGCTATTTTTAGACTACCAGGTAATTTTGATCTACTCGAAAAGAGCACTGTACATAAAAGTTATGGGAAAATAATAAAGTTTTTAAAAAGTTTTAAGTTTTTGAATTTTTTTCCTTCACAAAATGATATACTGTGGAATCATTTAAATTCATGGGGGTCAATTTTTGTGGATTGTGGTTTTTTTTTCTTATTTGTAGGGATGTAGTTTCATGGATGTATCGGTTTTCAATTTCAGTAAGAAGCATAACTCTTTACAATTTTAAGTGGTGGTGGTTGGGGGGGGGGGGGGGGGGGGTGGGGGTGTGGAGCTACCCCCAAATACCACAAAAATTGAGCCACCATGAATTCTAATGATTCCACAGTAGTTTATGGCTAAAAAATTATGATTAAAATTCTAAGGTAGATCTGATGGATAATAATTTTATCCAGCCTCCTTAACTCAATTGATCTACATAAACGTTGTGTACTGTTAAGCATGAATATTTCTGAATTAGCATGTTTTTAACTATGCATAATTACACAATTTCAAGACAAAATAGTTTACCTAGGTGATATTTTCGTAATAATCTGGGTAAATATATATTTCTTAAAGAAATACTATGTACAAATTTTAAAATTTGCAGAAAATGGTTTTGGTGATATTTTCGTAATAATCTGGGTAAATAATATTTCTTACAGAAACACACCGTGCAAATCTTAAAATTTGCAGGAAATGGTTTCATGGAGAAAAAAAAATTTCTTACATGTATATAGAGTAAATAAATAAACCAGCACAATGACAACAAACCTATCTTGACTCCAAGACTGGCCAGTTTTTCTTTGTCGTCTGCCATGGAGTTTGAGAGGTCCATAAGGTAGTAGAGGTCGACTGGGTAGTTCTCAGCCAATCGGAACGTCAGATTAAACGTCTGAGGGTCATCTAAAACGAACATGATCGTGTAAATAAGCCATACAAGAATTTCAATCATGATGCACATTTATTAACAATACAGTTCCATAAAAAAATTAATATCCATTTGTCTATGTATGCTAGAAATTTTCAATATTTCTTCATCAATTTCAAATATAATGCACATTTATTAACAATAAAGCTCCATAATTTTTTTTTTCAAGAAAATATCCATGTACAGGTACATGTATGTTTAGTATGTTAAATATTTTCAACATTTCTTCATCAAAAATAGGCCTACATGTATTTTTCCAAGCAGGTGTTGATGACAATTTTTATTAAAAATGTGTGGCACATTTTTATTGGGTGTCTGTGAAAACGTGAACAACAACGTGAAGAAATGGTTTTTCCTTTTTTCCATTAACACGTATGGTGACATACTTGGTCATAACACTAGGTCAATTCCCTGGGGTCTATATATGCCAGTTTCTTAATATTTTTGCACTTTTTCTGAACACAAAAGGTTTCCCTTGTCTAATACATATATTATATAGTAAAAGTGCACAAACAGGTTTTCTCTTGTCTATACATATATTGTAGTCAAAGTGCACATACTTGGACGTAACTCCAGGTCGATTTGCTGGGGTCTGATCTGTACAGCATATCTGTCCCTATCGCCATCAATCAGTCTGTCATCCTGTTAAAATAAAACAAACAATAAACTACGGTACACAAATGAAACACATAAAGCTTCTTCACCGGTCAATTTTAAGAGGGCTCGATGGCCGTGGCCATTTTTAGACTGTATTGACCTCCTTCAAAAAAAGAGGTTTCTAAAAAAGACAGGAAAAAACCCACATGTGCTCAAGAGGACTGGATAAATGTGGCATCATTTTAGACTAATGTAATCCTCTTGAGACTCACAGGAAGAGCTCTTTTATATTACGATCATAGGGAAACTGTCTAAATTTGAAAGCAAATAAAACATTTGCATATATTTTCTTCACTATATAATCGTTTCCAGCTAAAGAAATAATCCCTTAAAACTTTGAGGTACATGTAGGTCAGATAGGTATACATAGTTTGTTGAGCACCAAGCCTCCTAAAATTTAATTAATTAATAGTTCATTAATTTAGCCACCTCTTCCCCCCCCAAACCCCAACACATCCACCCCTTTTCCCAACTACTTTCCATTGCTAACATAACACTTTACAAGCTCATTACATAGTACATGATGGACGACAATAAAACAGTAATTACGAGAATAATACAGTAATTACGACAATAAAACAGTGATTACGCCTACCCTGCTCTTTACGAGGGTTGATGACGGATTGACGATGTCTTTACACCTGGGCTTGTTGTTGATGAGTTTCTGATGAGTGGTCAGAAGGTCACACCTGGGGTAATTATTGGCGTCATACTCCTGATGATGAGCGAAAGAATTAAAAATAAAGTTAAATAAAGATATTCATCTCAATGGACGTTGGGTGACGATGTGTGATAAAGTTTGCAAATCAGTTTTGGAAATCGTAAATGGTTTTGTTGTGATTTAATCTTAAAGTTCAGAATACAGAACTCATGTATTTTTTTTTTAAATCAAGGTTTAACTTTGTGAGGAATTTATTTTCGTTGATTATAATAAAGGAATTTAATCCCTTCAACGAATTTCTTTTTTCCGGATTTTACAGTTAAATCCATTTGACATGCAATAAAAAGTGTAACAATAATCATTACTGCTTAAAAACAGTACATCTACCAAAGTAAAATATTAATCAGAAAATTCTCAGTCACATTAAAGAAAGCAAAATAAACATGTAGGCTGAAAATAATATACTGTAAACATTGTAGATGCCCATATTTTCATTAGGTGGGCAGAGTTAGAATTTTTAATTTTTTAAATATCTCTCATTGTCTCCTCCTTTCTCTCTTTCCATTACAATGATGGACTTACAGCGTCAGTACAGAATGCACACAGGGTAGATATTGCTATACACTCCCCACATGTTGTGGTCTTTTCCTTCAGGCATGGGTTTTCCTGAGTAGGGGTCAAAGTATCAGTTCCTGACAAAGACGGACAAGAATTCATTCAAAAACATATATACCATAATTACCAAATGCCTGAATAATATTACATAATTGATATATGATTATACCCCCCCCACCGGAAGAATAGCTGAGGCATGTTCAACAGAGTGCTTGCAAGAATTTGTGTTGCAGGCATAGGGAATTTTGGCGAGAGCTTGGGAGCGCTAGCTCTAGCTGTCGAACACGTGTCTGGGATTAATGGAGGACTAGTTGATAGTATGAGATGACTAACAGTACCGGACATTTTCAGTTTTTAGTTTATACTTATATAGAATGTTTCACTTTGAATTCCCACTTTTCAAACCGAATATAAATATGTAACAGCTGTATCATTTGAAAATGTTTTATGGCTTTTTTGTCTCAATTTTTGGGTGGAATCGACACCCTTTCATCTTTCATTGAGACTCTTAACATGATGGGATTGTTATATCTGAGTTATCATATACATATAACTGATGATTTACAAAACAAACATTTTTCCAGTGGATACTTAAGAGGATACTTGAGAGATCATTTAGACTGACTTGACAAATTCTTAAGATTTTTTTTGTAAAACTGCTGAATGTGCTTATATGCTTGTGTGATGTACAATATACATGTAACATATACATGTATACAATTCATGTACATATCACACTTAAGATATTTTAAGTACTTTTAAAACACTTAATCATTCTTAATGTCGTGTCAAAAGGGGGTAACTACCGGTATATACTATGTAGAGATACAGAGCTAAAAAATTCAGAAGTACAGATGAAGAACATTATACCTAAGTTGAAAGGCTGGGATTTTTTTAAAATCCTAAAATACTTTCCAGATTTTTTTTTGGATTTCAAAATTTGATTTCTTATTATGTGGTTTCATTATAATCTATGGTTATCCTAAGGTTGCTCTTGCTCTAAAAATATACATGTATATAATAATGCACTACACTTGAACTCAAACATGTACTGATAGGTAAATAAGAGAACAAACAAAATGTCCTGTTTATTGATTCTAACAATGTGTGTACAGTATATATACATTCAACTTTCCTTCTGTATAGACAAAGTATTCAAACGTTTTAACCCTATATTTCATGACCATGATACAAAAAGTTGACGTAATTGCATAGCTAACACACATTTTGTAGTTTAAGCTTTAAATTGATTCATGGTACACAATCAGCTTCTTATTCTTAATTTGAGAATTACTTCTATTAGATGATGAACAAGTTTGGGTTTGGTTTTTTTTCCATGTTTAAAGTATTTTTTCATGATCATGAGTACAAATCTGAACTCAGTTTAAGTCAGACAGCAGTTGGTTTAAACATTTGAGAGAGAGAGAGAGAGAGAGAGAGAGAGAGAGAGAGAGAGAGAGAGAGAGAGAGAGAGAGAGAGAGAGAGTCTAAATTGATTGAAAATCAACAAAACAGGATTTTCATCACAATCAATCTCATTGATGGACGGTGTAAGTGCAGCAGAATACAGGGGCGCTGATGACACACAAAGGATCTCTCATGTAACTTGTGTGAAAGTATATACAGTATACAGTTGTTTATTCAATGGTTCATGTGTTTTGGATCCTGTAATTTTTTTTGTATATACCATACTTTTCAAAATTCTTTTCTAAACAAATCTTATTATTTACTTTAATTATCTACATGAACAGCAGTGTCTTCTCGATAATATTGAAAATGTTAACTTAGTAAATTCAGGTGCAGATCTCTATTCACCAAATTTTTATTAATTTTTTTTTTACATGTATATTATAAACAAACTACACTACTTCATGTTATGGGGCTGGTGATGGTGTTTAAAAGAGCAAAAGGCAAGTTACTAGTAATTGAGATACGGTCCCTGAAACATTCTACTTTCCCATTTTTCCGTGTGTTCACAGTGCTTTCAGTCGTTCACCATGTGTTCACTTGCACTTTCAGGTACGCTTTGTTCACAAAGCGCTCACCGTTTGTTCACAATGTGCTCACCGTTTGTTCAGCATTTACTTACCGTTCAGTCAGATATTATATTTAGGCTGATAGAAATACATAAATGTAGTTTATTTGTTAAATTTTCCAGTTTACTGACGAAACACATTATAATATAAGGATAACTCCCTAGGCACTCTGAATAAATCGTTCATCTTGCATTAATATAGCGTTCAAAGTACATTCACCTTTCTCTTTGAGATCCGTTTGGTTTCTGCATTCGCTCACTGTTTATAAGCGCCCACCAAATTCTGTTCAGTTTGCAATCACCTTTCACTCGGCGCTCACTCACTTTTTAAGTGGAATAGTAGAACGTTTCAGGGACGGTATCTGTAGCTAAATGTCAGTGGATTTTTTTTTAATTGAATACTTGTACCGAACGTGTTTGAAAATACTATATATATCAGTCCAAAACTACATACGCAGCCCAAGTTTTGGTGCACAATAAATATGTAACAACTTTTAACACATAAGGAACTGTACGTAGCTCTCACCGGGTTGTGGATATCCACTTGCCCACTCGCCAATGCAAGTAGAATTTTATGTGGGCAGTAAGAAATTCAAAATCTGGTCATCCAATGATCAATAAAAATGTTCAAGAGCTTTAGAAATACGACTTCATGTCGTAAATCTGTCGAAATAAGGTTGTACGGACATTGAACAAATTAAAGATTTCCAGTCATAAGTTATTTGAACGACTTGATAATTTGACGATATAAGACATAGACGTTTCTTCACAACATTAATTTTTTAAAATAGAGTTTATTGATGTAGTATGTGGGCCCGTAAGTTTAGCCTTGGGCCCATAGACTTTAAAAAGTAAGGGGCCCAAATGGCCCCTAAAGTTTCAATTGTTAACCACGACCCTGTCCCAGGTGTCTATCAAAATGAGAGCTCTACAGACCTTACCATGAGCTAAGGTTTTGGAAGATCATATGTTCACTACCAAATGGAACCGAAAATGTTGCAAGAAGTTACATGTGTAGCCCACATGAAAATGAAAGCTGTCATCTCATTAAACAATTGACAAAAAAAAGTATAGCTGACTTAATCAATAGTCATCACCTAAAGTTGGATAGGGGGATATTGTCTCCCCAAGATAATATATAATGCCAGATTCTTAAATTGTTGCACTTCAATTTGTATAAAATTGATTCATCATAGTGAACTTTTTTTTAACAGAATATGATTCAATGCATTAAACCAAATCAACATTGAGAACTTGTTTATGACACATAAAATACTTACGTAAATCTTGTGCACTCAATTTCCCGATAGGATTTAGGGAACAGAAAATTGTTGTAAAACATAAAAACCAAACCGTCGATACCATTCTTTCTCCAGCAACTAAAAATATAAATACAACTTACAAGCCTTTGACATAAAACTTTATTTCTAATAGATTTTTTTGGCAATATACAGTAATTTCGATATTTAGAGGAATATATTAAAAGATAATCTCAAGAATGAAACAGAGATGAAGAGAAAAATTAATTTGAAAAAAAAAGATCACATCTGTTTTCATTTGGAGGGTTCAGTTCATAACTGACTACTCGTAAATGAGATTAAATTTTGATTGCTAACCTTGTCCGATTATCCCTTGAGAATACCTGTTTAACGTGTTGATGGAAATATAATTTACTGAACGGGTGATTCATATAACAAAAGCGAAAGAAAGGAGTCACCTCTTTCATACCATTGGTGTGAACAGTCACAGAGGGATTGCCCCAGCAGCCCCACGTAAAAATAAAAGCATTGTGGCTTTAGTACAAGATTTTTCCTGCATAATTAGGATAAAATCTAACTTACCTGTACAATCAAAATTACATTTAACGGCGAATCAACGATAAGAGAACACTTTGTTGGTGAAGTTTGTAAGAATATTATTCATGTAACCCAACCTAATAAGGCATTTCCGGTATGTGACGTCATATTTTCTTAGATAGATCGTACTTGAAATCTCGAAATGTGCATGTACGAGTTATCGTTCCCGTGGAATGCGGGACGTTTCGCCCCGAGTGTTTTTCAGTCTGATTAAAATCAAACCTTCCACTAGCTCCTTTATTTTGATGGTCGCGTGGTCCACGCGACCATCAAAATAAAGGAGCTAGTGGAAGATTTGATTTTAATCAGACTGGAGTGATTTTGCACCTCTAATTAAAAAATCGAGTTTTGAAATTAGAAAAAAAAGTCTGATTATTTAGTTTTTTACTTTTTACCTATACCTGTTTATGATTTTTCTCATAAAATCATTAGTTTGGCAACATGCAAATCAGTTGAAGCGTAAATAATTCTTGTTTCACAATCTCAATAAAACTAATTTAGTGAAATAAAATTCGGTAAACAAAATTACATGTATGATAGTGATTTACAGTGTACTTTTTTTTGGGGGGGGGGGGTGGCATTATTAGGAAGTTTATTCAGGTGTGGAAAAAAAAATTTGATCGACACTTAAAACGTACATATGTACAGTTAATCTTCTTTTTTTTTCCTTTTTAACAAAGTGCGTTGGCTTGGTCCCAAATTTATATTTTTGCAGTATGATTTTTTTTCTTCAAAATACATATCTATTTTAAATTGTGTTGACACATGGCTCAGAACTGAAAAATAATGCCGCACTACACCGTAAATACTTTTATAAAATTCACTTTGGCGAAAATATTATATTTTTTATATATTTACTATGGCGCTTGTACACAGCAATTCGCTAAAACGATTGACATTCAACCAAGATACGGGTATCAATCCGGTTAAAACGTTAATTGAATTACAGGGGCTTGTGTGGGATAAAAAGTCGTTAAAAAAGGTGGGTACCTCGGAGAAAAAATAGCCTCCGAGGTACCCACTTTTTTAACGATTTTTTATGTACACAATCCCCTATGCTTGAACTTAAATGCCGAGTTTGAGACTCGAGATATGCCTCTGAGTTTCTATCAATAATTAAGCCGCTAAATGTAGCAGTGGAAAGGGCCGAGGGGTACAATATATATATATATATATATATATATATATATATATATATATATATATATATATATATATATATATATATATATATATATATATATATTTATACCATATTCATACATAAAATACATATAAAGTAGGTCCTGTGCTGAGAGAGACTAACACGAGTTTTCGTACATGAATGATAATTTAACTAAAGTCACTTATCTTTCATAATTCTCTACATCGTAAGATTTTTCCAATCGCGACATTCAGTTTGAGCAATATAAATATTCCTAGAGTGTCACATTTTACAAAGTTGACCCAGACTATCACCCAATCTCACCATTAGCTTTCGGTAATGAATCCCTTTTTGTGAAAAACAAAAGCGCTGTTACAGTACTGCAATACTCATGTATCTTCAAGATGTTTATACTTTAATACAGATGAATATATACAGTGAAAACGGCGATCATTTAATTAAAGAGATTTGAAATTTATATGCTTTTAATTGCAAATCTCGTACAATTTTCTTTTTGGTGGTTACTGACGAAACAATCAGCTGGTTATGTTTTCATGGCACAGAAGGCAAATCGATGGGCTAAATCTGCTCAGGTTTACTTGGGTGGCCTACTGTCGAATAAAACTTTTAATTTATACATGTATGTACTTAAATGCTGCCACCAAACGTTTAATAAACTTAGATCTTATATAGCTACTATCCCAGGATTTACTCCAAATGCACTGATTGTTGAAAATTCCAGTCACGCAATTGTACTGGAATTAATTGCAATTTGGGTACCGGTACTTCCTGTATAATTACAAACTTCCCAAATCAAACAAAATTTGCACTGTGTTGTCGAAAACTGACAATATGTTGATTACCAAAACATAAAATATGATTGTCTAACACATGCGCGGATCTGGTGGGGGCTCCAAGAAAAATTCAAATTAATTAATTTCATCACCTCGTAACATTCCCTGAAACAGGTGTTGGGAATCCCTCTTCTCCCTTGGAAATCAAACGTTGTCATAGCGGTAGAATGTAAATTAATATAGAAGCATAAAAGGAAAAATTTCAAAATTTTAACGTAGCTCGTACTAATCTTTTTTTCCGTTGATGACATTGTTCGTATACATGAGGCTCATAAAGATTTCTGAAACATGTTTAATACAATTCTTTATTACAGACATAGCCATTAAATTACAGTCTAAAGAAAGAAAAAACTAAAATCAGAGATTTCGATTTTTTCCTCTTAGATTTAAAAACTACACAACTACAAAAACTACAAATAGCAAATATTTACATGTAGATATGTTCATAAAAGGTTAATACATATATATATGAAAGTACGAAAGACATGAAAATGGATACTACATGCATTTCAAAATACAACATATTTCATCAATCGTTGCTGCACCTGTTTTCTGAATATTTTAATTTTATATTGTTCATACAATAAATCAAAGATAAATCAAATTGTTCATAAAATAAATCAAAGAACAAAACAACGAAATGCACATTAAACTAAACAAACAAAAATAATTATCTGAAATAATCTGACATTATTATACATTTACAATTAAAGCATGTTAATTACATGTAATCTTTGTACGAACCAAATGTACACGTAAGAAGAACTTTTCTAATATAAAACAGAATCAGACTACTCGTACTGCTTTGAATCAACATGCCCATCAGCATTTTATCAAGAAGAAAATCAGATATCGTTTCATTGATCAAGCTCTGAAACAGATCCGTAGGAATGTATCAATTAAGACAAGGGAGTTAATCCATGCATCAAGCCAGAACTACAGACCTTTTAAGACAACCCTGTTGTACACTGGGCTTGTGAGTCATGCCACTGAGTGGAAAATCAAGACCTCGCTCAGCTGGAAGATAGCATGCAATAAAACGGAAACAATCATGCCGCCACCCCTCCAACATTCTAACAGCCATGTCCTCCCTGCCACGGAATGGCTACATTCTACATGTATCTGAACTTCTTTTACTCTGACTGCGATATTTGTTTAAGAAAAGTTAGTAAATTTTGAAGAAGACTTAAAGTTCAGGAAAAAAGAAACTTCTCATGCAGATTCAAAAGTTACAAGTAAACATGCATCTTTAACTATAGTCTGTCCCAAGATATCCTGAATACAGATTTTGCTTAATTGCTTGGTATCTATAAATACCTTAGGGTATGAAAACTTTCCAAGATTTCTCAGTCGAAACGCCCTTGTAAGCTTATCAGGTTTCAATACAATGCTAAAAAATGTGATGTCTACGAAAATTTTCAATTGCAGCAAGCCCGGATGATAACGTTGAAACGTTGCGCGATGTATTCCGAGTGTATCCCGAATAGAGGAAAGATTCCCATTATAAATCTCTGTAAGGAACATGTTTTTGTTCCTGACAATTTTTCCGAGTGAAAGATGATAATTGTGTCAATGAAATTATCTTGGAAATTATCCCATTCAACTATTTCAATAGCACTTCTTTCACAGGTATGTGCAATTTTTTTTAATTAAAAATCGTCCAAATGTGCTGCATAAATATCTTGGGACAGACTATAAGATCGTAGATTCTTTGCAGAGGAGGTAGCTCAAGAGGAGGTAGCTCAAGAGTTACATATGTAACAGTAAAAATTTTGAGTTTCCCCCTAAAAAACAGAAAAAAAATTAAAAAATGACATTTCAGTACCCATTAGATTTTTCTCTAAGACGAAACTACAAATGAACTGTTCGCAGGGGAAACAATTTGTTCTGTTTCTTTGATTTTTTCTTGCTGCCCGTTATAATTATAACCTCCTCCGCTGTTCTGAGGTCGTGAATTCACCTCTAAGTAACAGGGTGACTCTTTTGCCCAAATGTAGGGTTGTTAAAGGTCGAAGTAGCTGGCTTGTAGAGAGGATTGTATGCCTGCAATACAAAATATATCGAGATTCTTTAAAAAAAATAATCATTATTTAACCATAATAACATCTGTTGTATAATGTACATGCAAACATTACAAACTTATGATACGATCGATGAAACATGCCGTGGCTTCAATGGAATGGTGTCACCGCTGATTTTTATACATTGGGTTGTGTTTATTTTATAAAGTTCATCATTTAACCATAATAACATCCGTACATCTACACGTAAACATGACAAACTCATGATACAAACGAGATGAAACATGCTGTGGCTTCAATGGAATGGCGTCACTGCTGATTTTCATACATTGGGTTGTGGTTTTTTTTTAAAGTTCAATATTTAACAATAATAACATCTATTGTACATGTAAACATGACAAACTCATAATACGATTTAGATGGAGCATGCTGTGGCTTCAGTGAAATGGTGACACTACTGATTTTCATACATTGGGTTCTTGTACTGTACTTTCGGGTTTTTGTAAATAGGATTTCCAGACTGTATCACATATAATAGAAAGAAACATGCACTAATAAAACATGCAATGTTATACATATATAAAATATTTACAATCTTAAAATAAAATTCTGTAAAATTCAAAGAAAACGTGTTCATGGAAGCAATATTGAATGCACATTCACATTAACTAATATTAAACTTAAATATTAATACTCAGTATATTTTCTCTTTGTTTTAAGATATGCCAATTCAAGTTAACAACAAGTTATCTATTCTAATGACTGTTATATAACATGCAATTGTACCCAATTACCATCTCAATATCAAATTATTCGTACAATAAACTGTCTTACCGTTTCCCATTTGGCGTTTTCGAGCGACTTCAAAAACGCAAAATATTCTCTTCTGTCTTTAAGGGTGATGAGAACTTTCCAGGCAATAAGGATTCCGATCCCAATGAGCAAAATGGCCGCTAATACCCCTCCAACTATAGCACCTACGTTGGGCTTAGTGGGACACACTAAAAGAAAGACAGAAACGAATAAACTTATAATCTTTAAGGACAGCGTATTTCTTTTTTGGGAGGCAAAATATGATTGAGTATTTGTCGAATAATAATTCAGTGTGAATTATTTTAGAGACAGCATTCTAACAAAAAACAAAACTTAATAATCTGTTTAATAGTAGAAGTTACCGGTATTATTTCCAGACATTCGGTGTTTTTATTTCATTTCTAAAATTCTTATTTTGTACGTAAATCGAATGACGTGTAAGTATATTAAGATCAATTTGCTGCAAAATAGTTTTATCATGAAAAATAACCTCATAATGCTGAAAGATCATAAAACCCACCTGGTTCTCGTTGGACTTCAACTCTTATATTGTTATCAGCGTCGTAGAAATAGGTAAAGTAAACAAAGCAGTCTTCCTTGTCCAGCGTCTCGCAACGAGTTGTGTCCTCTGACATAAATCAATTAAAATTATCAATGATATTTATAACCAAAGTTTTTTTTGTTACTAATGAATGAACCAGTAGTATAATACTGAAAAATCTAATTCTAGCATTAATGCGTTATTGATTTTATATAAAAACCAACTTTTAGAACCTTTTTAAACAAGACCTTGGACTTTCGGTAAGTTTTGACCATCTTTTTCTTGCGTCAAAACAAGTTAGGATGACGCTGGTTTCCAGCGATATATACAACGATTGCGTAGTCATAACTCAAAAGCCAGACAAATCTTGTTGATTTTAAAAAGCAATGTCTGAGTTGCCAACAATGAAATAGACAGGCCTACGTCACATTGCCGTTTGACACAACTACCCAGTTACAAAGTCCAGGCTCTTGTTAAAATGGTTTTATAAGTATGTCTTGTTCTTCCCAAGTAGCCCAATGACTAGCAAACAACTTGTATTTTTTGTATCTTTCCCTTTTTTTAACTCACCTGAGCCAAAGGCTCAAGTGAGCTTTTCTGATCAAAATTTGTCCGTTGTCTGTCGTTGTCGTCGTCGTGGTCGTTGTCGTCGTTGTAAACTTTTCACATTTTCATCTTCTTCTCAAGAACCACTTGGCAGATTTCAACCAAATTTGGCACAAAGCACCACTAGGTGAAGGGGATTCAAGTTTTTCAAATGAAGGGCCACGCCCTCTTTAAAGGGGAGATAATTGAGAATTATTGAAAATTTGTTGGTATTTTTCAAAAATCTTCTTCTCAAAAACTATTCAGCCTGAAAAGCTTAAACTTGTGTGGAGGCATCCTCAGGTAGTGTAAATTTAAGTTTGTTCCAATCATGGTCCCCGGGAGTAGGGTGAGGCCACAATTGGGGGATCAAGTTTTACATAGGAATATATAGAGAACATCTTTAAAAATCTTCTTCTCAAAAACTATTAGGCCAGAAAAGTTCAAATTAAAGTGGAAGCATCCTCAGGTAGTGTAGATTCAAGTTTGTTCAAATCATAGTCCCTGGTGGTATGGTGGGGCCACAATGGGGGAATGGATTTTTACATAGGAATATATAGAGAAAATCTTTAAAAATCTTCTTCTCAAAAACTATAAGGCCAGGAAAGCTCAAATTAAAGTGGAGCATCCTCAGGTAGTGTAGATTCAAGTTTGTTCAAATCATGGTCCCTGTGGGTAGGGTGGGGCCACAATAGGGGATCAAGTTTTGCATAGGAATACATAGAGAACATCTTTAAAAATCTTCTTCTCAAAAACTATAAGGCCAGAAAACCTCAAATTAAAATGGAAGCATCCTCAGGTAGAGTAGATTCAAGTTTGTTCAAATCATGGTCCCCGGGGGTAGGGTGGGGCCACGATTGGGGGAATGGATTTTTACATAGGAATATATAGAGAAAATCTTTAAAAATCTTTTTCTAAAAAATTATTAGGCCAGGAAAGCTCAAATTTGAGTGGAAGCATCCCCAGATCGTATAGATTCAAGTTTGTTTAAATAATAGTCCAGGGGTAGGGTGAGGCCACAATGGGAGATGAATTTTTACATAGGAATATACTTGTATAGAGAAAATCTTTAAAAATCTTCTTTTGAAAGACTATTTGGCCAGAAAAGCTTAAACTTGTGTCGAGGCATCCTCGGGTAGTGTAAATTCAAGTTTGCAAAATCATAGTCCCTAGTGGTTGGGCGGGGCCGTGATGGCTGTTTGAATTTTTACATAGGAATATCTTTAAAAATATTCTGGAAAAGTTTTCGGTGCAAAACTCAGTACTTAGTGTGAAAGCACAGGTTATGCAGATTTAAGTTTGATTAAACCATGATTCCCTAGAGAAAAATGGGACCACGAAATGGGGGGGGGGGTATATAGGAATAGAGAAAAATCATCTTACAGAAAAAACAACCAATTTACCCCCAAAAAAGAGGTGGATAAAAATTTGCAGATTTTCAATTTTTTTTTAGCAAGATCTACTGTACTTAGTTGTCAAGATATTTTGATACTATAATGCTAATTTGATCAGAATTAAAGGCATTTGTTGCTAGGTGAGCGATGTGGCCCCTCGGCCTCTTGTTTAATATACATATTGCTTAGATTTGGTTCCATTGAAATTTATTTTAAGCAAAGAGAGTATTATAAATTTAACACTTGATCATCCGATTATACATAAACGTAATTTGATTATCATAAATTTCGTGCTCTGTTTACTTAAACTTTGAAAAATACACACTGAAATTTTTTTTCAATGTGCATTAAATTTTGAACTAAGTCAATGTATTTTGAGGACTTTTTTCTTTCAAAATGCATTGAAATTGATATTAAAAAATTTGAACAGGTTTCGAGTGAAATTCTAGTTATAAAGCTCGATGGGACGCAAAAACAGAGACCCTTGGGAATTTTAGTTATCTAGATAAGCAAGGCTTCGGTGAAAACGTTTTTCCATTAGCTCAATGACATGTACATAGATCAAAAAATTTTCTACCGTGGAATAACACACGTTTAGAATCATTCGTAGAAATTCTGAAAAATACTGTATTTGCACCCATGCGTAAACTAATTCGTATGTTTGTCATATTCAACTGTATTCTTAATTCAGCTCTATCCCATTCCTGCCATATGATGTGAAAATCATTTACTTAAGAAAATGTGTGAATATGCATTAGAAAAGAATTTCGCACTATTTTCATCTGCCTATAACTGTTACAGTATAATGCGCTACATTATTGATGCCACACAACACCTTCTGGTACTCTATAGCGCTCGGATATTTTCTTTTTGTCAGAAAGACCAAAGAAATTGCATAAATTTTAGACATGAACATGCTGACCGAGGCTTTTTATTCACTATCCTTCATTAAAATACACGTTTTATAGGCTGTTGGTCCTCGACGTAAAAATGGTAAATTTCTTTAATATACTTTCATGTTAAATACTGAAACCTGATTGGTTTAGACGCAGTTGATAATCCGTTCCATTACCCTAAGCGTTAGCAACACACTTGGCAACGGGTAACACAACAAATTGTTACATGCGCGTAAATTATGCGCGTACGGTTCGCCTCAACTTTCACGCCATTTTTATATAAAAGCAGTAAAAAATTCTCTACATTAAGACATTCAGTATAATCAATTAAAAACAGCCTGTTTGGGAGGATAACAGTTGAAATTGACACCCCTAGAAAACCATTGTCAACCTCCGATTCGCGTCGGTTGACAATGGTCTCTCGGGGTGTCAATTTCAACTGTTACCCTCCCAAACAGGCACTATTAATATATTATTATACTTTCATGTTAAATACTGAAATCTGATTGGTTTAGACGCAGTTGATAATCCGTTCTATTACCCTCAGCGTTAGCAACACACTTAGCAACGGATAACACAACGAATTGTTACATGCGCGTAAATTATGCGCGTACGGTTCGCCGTGGAATTCACGTCATTTCTATATAGAAGCATTAAAAAAATCTCTAAAATTACAACATTCGGTATAATAAAATAAATAGTGGCTGTTTGGGAGGATAACAGTTGAAATTGACATCCCTCGAAAACCATTGTCAACCTCAGCTTCGCGTCGGTTGACAATGGTTTCCCTAGGATGTCAATTTCAACTGTTATCCTCCCAAACAGGCACTATTTTTATAATATCGCCTTCTTCAATATAATGGACTTTTGCAACCAAACGTTCATGTAGACAACTGTTTAAGTTCATCTAGAATCTTTCTTACTATTGTTGACCACAATGCCGGTGAAGCAAACTCTTTTGAAAATGATATATTTGTATTGTCATTAATGATTAAATTTTTGTATTGTTTAGTAACAAGGAAAAAAGGCAACTATTAGTCAATGTACAACCTTTTTGAAAATTTGTTTTAAAGTACATCGATGAACCACCCTTTCATTTATTTTTTCAATTTTTTCAATAAAGTATACCCACTTCTGATTGTGTTGACAGCAGTAGTGCGCGGACATTCTGTCTTACACTGTTCCTGGGTCAGTACCCCAGGTGTGACCCTGTTACACAGCGCACAGCCTTGGTGTGCCCGACATTTCTCCTGGTCACAACCCTACAATAAAAATGATAGAATCTCTGTCAAATAGTCCCTTTTTAGATAACTGATGCACTGCACTCTTGCAAGCCAAATATTGATAAGTTTTGGCAAAGTTTTGGTTGGAATGACGCCATTTAACACTTTTTAAGTCGTATTTCACCAAACTATGTCATTGAGCTTTGCATAAAAGCAATAACGAAGTGCCAAAAAGAAGTCTTTAAAAATGAATATTCTAATTAACATGCTGTCGTGCTTAATAGACAGAACACTAAGAATTACTCAGTAATTATTCTCTGTCTGTGTACTTACCTCACACTCCTGACAATGGCTTCCAAAATATTTAGGATTTGTACATTTGCACTTTCCACACTCACAAACTCCAGCTCCATTACACTCCAACTGGAAAGAATGACGATAACCACTATGATTAATATGATTAAAAAAAAGCCCCTCACCTCTCCATTTTCTTGAGAATAGTTTATAGCACTAAAATATGCTTATTCATGTTACGATTTGTATTAGAACCATTTTAACAAGACCTTGGACTTTCAGTAGGACGTAGCTTTCTATTTCTTGCGTCAAAACAAGTTAAAAATGACGCGGTTTCAAGCAAAAGATGCACCGGTCGCGTAGTCTTAGCTGAAAAGCCAGACAAATCTTGCTGATTTCAAACAGCCACTGCTGAGTGGCAAGCAATGAAATACACATACCTACGTCACATTGATGTTTGACACTACTAACCAAAGTCAAAGCTCATATTAAATAATTCTAACTTGAAAAAACCCAAAACTTTTTTGTCTAGCTTTGAATGTGATTGGAAAGGTTTGCTTGATGTTCATTAAATACATACTATGGCATTTAAAATACATAGGCCTATAACGTCCTCTACATGTTATCAAGATTTTATTTTCAAAGGTATCAAGCTATTTTGAGTCCCTCTAGATTCTGGTAATCGCTGTCTCATAAAATTTCGATTATTACGAATTGGTACAGAGTAGTAAAAAAAACTTTTAAAAACTTACATCATTGTACATGCAGGGGCTTTTGTCGGTGCTACACCCACAGCTGTCCCCCGTGAATCCGCTGTTACAATTACAGACTCCGCAGATACACTGTCCACGACTCAGACCTGAAAAAATACAAATATCCAAAATTATAATTGTCTCAACTAACTCTTGTATGTATATAAATATTATATCATAAAGAAAAATAAGATATTCAATTCCAGAAGTTCATTTACTTTCACTCTATTTCATTGATATCCGAATAATCTTTGTTCAAACTAACTCTTGCTAATGTTTATTTTGATGAAAAAAGATATTTATTTAGAATTATTAAGTAAGATGAATGGTCAACAATCAGATCTATACTTTAAATTTTTTCATATTGTATACAGTGTTATTTTTATCCGTGTATTTTTGTTGCCACCTACACTTGCAAAAAGTTTTCTTTCGCCGTCAATTTACCCTGATATAGTTTTATTTGAAGAGAGACAATACGAGAGATTGTAACTTGTTCAGTCCTAAAATCACCCGCTGATATGGGGCGAAAATTAAACGGGGGCTAATATTTCCCTCTATACAGCATGATTTGGTTAACTATAAACCATTATTATTTCAAATCCATAAAACCATTAATCTAATGTTCGGATTTCTTACATAGAGCTCTTCTTTTAAAGGAGATCAAAACAGTCTAAAAATGGGTAGGTCCATGGAACCTTCTTAAATGTAAAAAAGTGATACAGACCTCCACAGATGAGTCCACCATAGTAGGAACACTTGGTATCGTCACACTCGCAGTATTTGCCGGTGTAGTAGTTATTAGTGCCCTTCTGCGTCTCTCGGCACAAACATCTTCCACAACTACATTCTCCCCGACCGTTACAGAGGGTAGTCGTGCTTTTATCCCTTAGCAAAATGAAAGGTATTCATTAAATGAATACTAAAAACGTACTATTTATCCACACTTTATGTATATTAGTGTTTTCTGTCTCTCTTTGTCTGTCTGTCTGTCTCTCTCTCTCTCTCAATCTCTCTCTCTCCTGCTTAGTACTTACTGAATACATTCTCTATCTTTTTCTGGTGGAGTTACTTCCCCTTTTACACAATCGCATTTGACGCCAAAGTACGGTTCATTACAAACGCACATTCCGCACACAAAGGTCCCATTTCCATTACAATTCGCGTGATTTTTGTTTTCCATCTAAAATGATAAATTTTATTCAGTTTACTTTTCGTAAAGCATAATACCAAGAGAGATTTTTTTCCATCATCTAAATTAAGTTCACAGTAGGCTAAAAATCAAACTGATAGCATCGGTAGACTTACGGAACTTCAATATGTATTAATTTTTGGTGTACATGTAAATTTAATACACAACTGTGATCTATTTTTACAAGGAACAAATTCAAATAGCAACACATAACCCGATAATTCTAATCTCGTAAAAATAAAACAAAAATGTTTACACATTATCAGTAACATTACGTACGAGTGTAAAAAATAAAAATACTTCCTCATTTGTTGCGAAAACTAAGACTGACGATTTCATCAAATCAACACATATATTTTAAGACTTCTTAGTCAATTTAGAGTCAAAATCAAGATGAAAATACGAACCACTTTTTCATGATGAGCCATCGATAGCCAAAACTTACCATTTTTTGGTCCGAGTCACAGTCGCACTGACACTTGATGCGGACATTGACCGTCAGGGTGTCATGAAGGCCGACGGGTTTGATCTTTATGGTCTTCATCTCTTGACCTTTTGGGGGACAGCTCTTCACTCCCAACGTCACACTGAAAACCACCTGCAAGTATCCCATGAAAAAAAAGCAGAGGCTTGAACACTTATATTAATTTTCAGCTTTATATCTTTTAAGAATATCAATAGTTAAACAGATGCATTTAAGTCAAGACCTGTTTTTAAAGTTGAGATATGGAAGGTGGTCAACAAAATAGCCTGCAAAGCTAACTTGAATTTTAAGATATGCTTATTAAAATAACAATCTAATTTTTATTCTTTAAAGAAAATTGTCATACATTAAAGCTTCAAAATTTTTGTTATTTTTTTTTTATTTCTTTAAACAGTTATTTTTGTAAAGAGCACAGTGGATCCATAACGAATAAATATGCGCTGTCTCTGTGTGTATCAGCTGTATTTCCAGCAACTATAACAGTCGATTTTAAAGGGGCATGGTCACGATTTTGGTCAAATTTTATTTTTCTGTTTTTATTATTTGCAATGCTTTAGGAATGCATTTCTAACGATCACATGAAATTTGGGTGCCAGTCGTTGAGTTTTAAGCAAGATACATGGCTTACAATTATTCGTCATGTAAACAAGGCTTGTGCCCTGTTTTTGTTTACATAGGTTCAATATACCCAGTAAAAAATCTTTTTAAAGCTAGTTTGTCTATCTTATTATTCATTTTAAGCATAAATAAACAGTTCCTAACGATTAACACATTCATTTTAGTTCTAAAACTGGAATTTTCAATTTAACATTCAAAATGTAAACAAACGCTTTGTTAACATAGCGAAAAATTGTAGGCTCTGTAACTCGCTTATGACTCATCAAATGACACTCAAATTTTGGTTGCCTATTATTAATGCCTTACTGAAGCATTGTAAACATTAAAATCGAAAAAAAGTTTTGACCAAAATCGTGACCATGTCCCTTTTAAGGAAGGGACTAGGATTTTCAAAACAATGTCGCCAACAGAGAGTGAGTATATAATCTAAGTAAGAATGTTTATGGTAATCATTCTCCAAGTTTAATCATGCTATCTCTTTAAAAAATCTCATATTATCAACACCTCCTATTTTAACTCCAGGCCTTATCGCTAATGTTTGTTAATGAATTGACTAATTGTAAGTTAAAACACGATGTCTTGATAGTCACGACCATATTAGACATTTTATGTCATTTGAAAAGCTTTTTTTCAATAAAGATATAGGTAAATATTCAAATCTTGACGTTAAAATATCAGGAATTTTTCTCTAATAAATGGGAATTTATGGCTTAAGTAGTCATATCTAAAATGTCACAGTAGTTCTGGTTAGTTGATAACCTCTAGTCTCCTTAAAATAGTTTATCTTAAAGGGACATAAGCACCATTCACATCCCCCCCCCAAAAAATGCAATAATTTTTGCTATCGTTGTACAGACAAGGAATCACAAAGAGTATTTGCAGTTTATAGTGGCATAACTACCGATAAACAATGCTTCAATTCTTACCTGGTCTGCAAGACTCAAATTTTCACATCTGTTTGTTTCCTTTTCAATGGTTCTAAAAATAAAGATGAAATTTGAATCAGTTGTTACAGAGCTGTCATAAAAATCAGGGATTTTATAATATCCAAGTAAATATTATTTAAAATTCTAATTTTCAAAGGCAAATACTTACCCTTTACATTTAGTCCTAATTTTCACTTCCATATTGTCCGAATTTTCAACAATCAATTCTACTTTTGATATGATGGCCTTTGAAAAATAAGATAAAAACATTATTTTAGCTGAACACAACTCATAAATAGGCACCGTCACACAGGTATACATCTGCATGTATAAACCCTTTGATTTTGTTACATCCGATTGCACCCTTGAAACTCGTTTACGACGTTTAAAATACCCTACGTTGTTTAAGATATTTTGTGTTTCTTTACTGTTTTCTTTTAATTTTGGTGCATTTTCTGTTTATGAACAATTAAATAACCTATCATTTTCTGTTAGTTTTCTCCTGGCTTGGATAGAGTGTGGAAAATTTGAGTAGTAATTGCCATTTAATTATACTGTGATGTAAGATTCAAGTTCAAACTGTGAAACCTCTCAGCTTTTCTAAAGGTTGTAGAGCAATAAACTATGGCGGACAATCCCCTTTTACGAGTCATGATTTGCCATAATTACATTTTGCTTAACTTTATTTGATTTCTAGGTTTTATTTTTAAATAGCTATGCGCAAATTGGCATACATTTTTCTATCCCTTATGTGCGCTTACAAAGAAAAAATATCAAACAAAACATATACTGTGGTTTCATCAATGTTCGTTGAATACCAATTTTCGTGGATTTCGTTGTTTAGTTGATCCACGAAATTAAATGTTCATTGAAGTGCAATTTTTATTAACATTTTGTATTGATAGGGTCATTGGCCACGAATTTACGTATCCTTGAAACTGTGATTTTCACTTTATCCACGAAAATTGATGCCCTTGAAAATTAATGAAACCACAGTATTAATTTTTTGCGCATATCCTTTCTACAGTGATGAAACTTTTGAAACCGAAAGAACCTGATTTGAATTCCTTTACCAAATAATTGTCTCGGACTAGTTTGACAATATTCTGTGAATCTGAATCTAACACTCCGATTTCTGATCCTGCAATCAATGGAATCAGCTTGTGGTATATATCCTTCTGTTCGTCCGTGACAGCAAAAACAAGGTTCACATTGTTTTCCTTGGCTTTAACAGCAATCTGACTTAAGGAAGGGTAGTCCTAATTTGAAATGAAAAAAACCAAAATATATTATTTCATATAAAAAAAAATCAAAATATCTCTGTGTTGTCAGATCCAACATCAATATAATGTATAATAGAAAAATATTGAACATGATAAAGGTTTACTGTGGAATCACTAAAATTTGTGGGGTCATTTTAGTGGTTGTTTAAATTTTAACAGTTCGTGAGGAGGTAATTTTGAGAATTACCCTATACCTACAAAAAGTGACTTTATAACCCTAATTCATTTTTTCGAGGATGAGAGGTGCTCACGAATTCCACAAAATTTTAGCCATCACGAAATGTAATGATTCAACAGTATATTACTTTGGAATATTCTAAATTTATGTGGCCAATTTACGTGAATTGTCATTTAAAAAAAAACCTTAATTTAGAAGAAAGCTTTTAGGTTGGCTCTATCCTACATACAAGGAATGGGGACTGCGGTTTTTTTAATCATGTTTATCAGGGTTATAAATGCCCGGGTATGGGATACCTAAAAATCCACAATAACTAAGCCCAAAAGAATTAAAATTATGAATGCAGAATCTAAGATGAATATTGTTTTTTACAAGAGGTAAGATTCTTTGCTTTGCTTAACATTTCCTCTTGAATTCTTCTTGACACGTGGGAATACTTTTTAACCAACTGGATAGAATTATCGTCATTGTATACAAAATCCAAAAATAAATACATGTATTCGATTTCGAGTTTCTGACAGGGAAACAGGGAAATGATATCACATAGTTTTGTTAATAAGAATTGGTTATTTTATATAGTATAAAAAATCTATATGGAATTTATCAATTACATTATACTTCATTCTTAAGTTCCCTATACTCGCCAAAATAAGAAAAGTTATCTTTAAATTTAATGCACAATTGAGAGTTAAGTTATTCATGCAATAATCGTACCTTGTTGGAACTATCTGTGTACATTCCGTTTGAATCAAGGTGACAATTTCCGTCATTTGCTTGAAGGATGCCACCCAACTACGACCAAACACAAAACATTTCTTATCATCACACATGTAAATTTGACTTTTAAAAGCAAAAAAGAAAAAAATCAGACATTGTTCAAATACGAGGCATTTATGTTTTAATTTCTTGAAAATAAATAAAAGACGGACAGCTTTGCAAATGTCTCTTTGAAAAGGACAAAGAAAACAACAACTATTGATCTGTAATATCGTTGTAGCATGGAAAATGTCTGATATTCTTGTTTATTAAAACGCATTACTTTTCCATCCCCGGCGTAGTGAAATCCAGAATCTGTTGAAAACAACAGAAGTCTTCTAGATCCAGTTCTCCATCCAATTTGCCCCTGTATTTTGAAAAACGAAATTTTGATAAAAAACAAAACAAAAAACATGGTCGTACAGCATGGAACGTCCAGATTCATAACCATGAAAATGAGTTGACCCTTATTCTTGCCAAAAAATTTACATATCCATGACCCATAACCGGTGCATTAAATACTATAACAAACATTTCTTTTAACACATCAAATTGATAGCAACACAAAATGTTTTGATAAAGAAAAGACCAACAACAACACTGCCTCTCCTAAAAAAAAGGTATGATAATGTTTCGAGTCGAGTTTATTTAGTTGCAATAAAAAATGTCGTTACCATTATGTTTTGAACAAGTTCTTTCAGTTTTCCCTTATCCAAATAAGATATTCAAGTGAGCTTTTTCTAATCAAAGCCGTTTGCTATCTGTATCTAGCGTTTTGTCGATGGCGTCTTCAACGTGAATTTTCCTGATTTTATTATCATTCTATTTACCTCTCAACTAGATTCCAGAAAACTCTTTGGGAATAAAAAAAAACAAGAGTTCAACTTAATACCAATCCATTATTAAAACAAACCTAATTACAAAAAAAAATTGATGATTTTATTTTATTATTGTATTTCTATTAAGTTCCTTCAGACCTCTGGATAAAGATTTGCATACAAGCCAAAACTTATGTATTCCTTTGAGATCATGAATTTTAGCATGTGATTGACTTTAAAATGTCAAATACGGATCGATTTTGAGGAAATATCAATTCGTAGAACATTATTACAATTCAAAAAATAAAATCAAAAATCCTTCTTGCAATTGAACCCATGACATGCGAGTAGGTAGACTGAAGACATATCCATTGTACTATACAGAGATGTATATATCCGACGAAGCCTATTGCTTTTTTAAAATTTGACAAATTTCACAATCAATGTCCTACATGTAATTCTAACAATAGCCTTCATAAGATGAAGTTCTTCCATTCAATTCACTAAATAATTGTTAATTGAAAGGTCAACAAAAAATATATGGCAGAATGGCATAGCTATGCTAAACAGTAACCGTTTAGCTATATTATTAATCAGTCATCTTTCAGTTGAGAGATCGGCATAGCTATATCCAGCATTGTGTAAATTTTCGATGAACAACTTTAGCATTGTTTTGGATGTAGATTTGACATACCTTACAAGCTATGGCCTGCATGATGGCATCAAACCCACCCTCAGGAGCGTCTAAGCTATCAGATACTTTAGCTAAATTAACTTTTTCCTGAAAAAGAAAGAAGCTTATAACAAAGTCTTTTATTACATCGTATACTATAAATATACTGTAAATATCTGCTAGATTGTGGAGTTTTTAGTTCGTGTTCTTCTGTAGATTCCTTACGCTAACTGTGCTTTTATCTTATGCATTTCGTTATGGGTTATCAATCGACTTTTTGTAAGAAGAAAAAAAAACATCAAAAAGTTACACAATTCTTGGTAAAGAACTTTGAATTTTATTTTTATGTAAGAAAGTGGCGATTGACCTCAGGGTTTTCTTACATTTTATGTATATTTTAGACTATTTTATAGAATTGGACCTACCTTAAAAAGTGTTGCATTTAGGTTTAATGGCAATACATTTCTGAATCCGTAAGCTTTCTCGCATCCTGGACAAGGACTGTTAATTCTGCAAAAATAATATCATTGTGTGCGTTTTACAAGAGTAATCAGGTTTCACAATTCAAACTTTTTCTCCATGATAACTTCTTTTTTTCTGATGTAAAGCTTTTAAAGCATCACACAAATAGGTAACATTTTAAATGTAGTGTACAGTACATGTAATTCTAAGTAGAAATGGTGACATTTTGTACAAATCATTTTAACACTTCATATCTGATAAAATTGAAAAAAATCTATATTTTTCCACAAGGAAGCATCATGAACTTTTTAATAAAGATCAAAGAGTATCAATGGTAATTTTTTGTAGAGTACCAATTTTTTGTAAATTTATACGACATTCATTTCCATATGTTTCATGTACTTTACTACATGATCAAGACAGAAAAATCTGATTTAAGGATGAAAGAATAAGGGTCTGCATTGACATTAGGATTTTCGCAGAAATAAAAAACTAGAAATGAAGTAAGCTATTCAGTTTATAATAATTTTTAAATTTGTAGGGTTCGTCAAAAAAGAGTAAAGCATCACCAATTTTACAGGTTTTATCTGCTTAAGGTTGAATAACACATCATAACAAAATGCCTAACCTCTGATCAAAATAACACTTCGTGTTATTAAAAGGATTTAATTGACGGCAATATTTAACTTACTTCATAGCAGAGTAGATAAAATGTCGGACTTGTGATCTGTACATCCGAAGTTCTAATCCCGCAGGGGTTTTTGTTGTTACTTAATGAATTATTTTTTTAAAGATATTCATATTTTCCGCAACCTGCAAATTTATCGCCTTTTTGACATATGGACAATTTTAAATTATTTATCATTATATCTTTCATAATCTGATTATTTACTGTTTATTTCTCAATGAGTGATTTTTTTCCAGGTGTGTTATTCTACCTTATGCAGTTTTTAAACCAATTTTAAAGCTATTTAGTTAGTAACTACAACTACAGTTAAACACAGGCTATTGGTAATGTGCGTACTTAATTACTCTATGAATTGATTTTTAAATTTTCAAAGTATAAGCGTCATTCCTTTCTTTAAAAGAAAGAAAGAAAAAAGTGTTTGCGTCCGATTTTAAATTTATTTTTGTTATTTTTCTGATTCAGGTGGCACACTTGTTAATACGACATTTTATTACTTATAAAACAAGTAGGTTAATTTTAATATCTTTTCTAAGCCATTCCCTCTATTATTGGGTTTTAGCACGAAAAATCAAATTGAATTAGTCTAGTGTAATAGATATTGATGAGCAAATTCATCAAGTGCAAGTCCACTGCATGTTTTTCTATAAACAACTAAATTCTAAATTCTATTTTGTTTTTAAAAACCAATCATGTAATCAATGATAATACATTGGATATTAAATACGAAGAATATTTCAATGATTTTTCGAGTATTCTAATATCTTGTGTCTTTTTCTTAATTCAATTTACCACTAAGATACATCAATCGTTAACAAAAACACTTATGTACTTTGAAATACAACGTTGTAGACTTGGCCAAGTCTCTATGTTCAATAGTTTTAGTGCTCTCTTTAATACTTTCAAAGGATCACAAACATAGATGTTTTCTTTGATATTTAGGAGTGGTAGGGTGAGCAAGAATTAATATTTTTAACCACAGTGCAATTTGCAAGAATTATAGAGACATTAAAACATAATGGCCTAAGCAGGCCTATACAATTTAATATACATGCTTACATCTAACACACCTGAATTTTTATTTTTTTAAAGAGTAAACTCTTGTTGTTAAGAACAACAAACAAATACAAGTACATAACACCCGTTTTCTTAACAAGTAGGTCCAATTATAAAAAAGGAAGGTAAGCAAAGGGTTTAAGTAAGTACAGAAGAAACCAACATAACAGCACTTAGAGAAAACAATGTTTAACTCCAATGATGGATCTCTCCCAAAAGTATTTATATTGTACATGTATTTACATTAAAACAAAAAGCAAATGTAACAAGCCACCGATACAACCATATCAATTATATTTGCAATCAAGTTCCAATCATTTTGTCTTTTACGTAAAAGCTAGGGCAAAAAAAACAACAACCCAATTTTCTTCAGCGATGTTTATTATGGGTTGATTTGTTTAAAAACAAACTTTTAGCATATACACTATTTTCTGCTCGGCGTCAAATACCCATTTCCTGCCTTACTAAAAACACATTTTTATCCACAGATAAGCAGTGAAGATTTAATACATAAATGTGAGCTCACAGTAATGTATTTAATAGGTTGATTTGTTTAAAAACAAACTGTTACCATATACACCATTTTGTTTTCGTCATCAAATACGCATATCCTGCCTAATTAAAAACATATTTGTATCCACAAATAAGCAGTGAAAATTTAACACATAAATGTGAGCTTACTGTGATGTATATAATGGGTTGATTTGTTTAAAAACAAACTGTTACCATACACATCATTTTGTTTTCGTCATCAAATAGGCATTTCCTGCTTTATTAAAAGCACACCTTTATCCACAAATTAGATGTGAAGATTTAATACATGTACGTGAGCTTACTGCGATGTATTAGTAAATAATGGGTTGATTTGTTTTGCTAAAAAACAAACTTTTACTTTATATGCCACTTTGTTTTTGTCGTCAAATACGCATTATTGAAAACACATTTTTAACTACAAATAAGCAGTGAACATTTAATACATGTAGATGAGCTTACTTGTTTTTAGCCGTACTGACGAAAGGCATGACAGCCTTGTCCACAAAGGAACCAAAACCCATCTTAAATTCTCTGGAGATGGTGCTCATGTCATCAGCTGCAAACAAGAAGACAAGACCATTGTTTTAAATCAGGAATGATATCTTGTTAAAGTTTTTTTCTCAACTTAAGAAATAATGGCAATTTTGCCATGTCTATTTTTTTTTTATTTGACATTTTCACATAAAATACTGTGGATATCTTTTCTTTACGAGTGTTCAAAAGTCCGTGGTTCTGCCTTTCTGAAACCTGTCAGGAGAATATAAAATCGGAAGCGCTGAACTTTCGTTATAATATCATTTCATATAATTCACAGCTGTCAGAAAAAAAGGAGATAGAAAATCCACAGGCCTTCTGGCGATTTCATGCGAATAATGAATGATTCGTCATGTTTGATAAAAAAAAGTATACAACAAGCGCATGTTATATTTCTATTATTCAAGTGCATATGTTAGAATTTAATATCTTCTTTTAGAATAACGGTTAATACATTTAATGCTTAAAGTAAAATAAACTAATTTATCAAAGAGTTATTTGGCACAAAAAAAACACCAAGAGAAAAGCTGTCAAAGTAAAAGCAAACGGGTATTCTTTTGTGTGAACAGTATCCATAAGCTATTTGTCAACCCTGACTTGATAAACACTACCTATGTAGAGAAATGGGGTACTCTGTATGTACTGTTTTCCAAAATGTTTAAGTGATATTCTTTATCAGTTATCAAAACTCAAATTCAAAGTAATATGCCCATCTCTGGATGAAGTTATCCGTACATTAGGGGTACCATTTATGCAATATTATGCGGAAAAATTAAAAAGTTCAACAGGTTGTAATTTTTTTTATAATCTACTGTATCAGAAATCAAATTGGCACATGTCATTCCTTTATTTAAGAAAGATGATCCATCTATCACATCAAACAACAGACCTGTGTCATTGCTGAGTTGTATTAGTAAAATTTTTGAGAGAATCTTGTTTAAACATCTATACAATTTTTTTTACACGCCAACAACTTTTTTTTTTATAAAATATCAGGCTGGTTTTTTGCCTGGACATTCAACTGTTTACCAACTTTTAGAAACATATCACTCTATTGTGAAAAGTATTGATGATGGTAATTACTGCTGTATGATCTTTTGTGATCATTCAAAAGCTTTCGACAGGGTCCGGCATACGGGTATCATTCATAAACTTAAATCATATGGAGTCTCAGGGCCAATTCTTGAATGGTTTATTAGGTACTTAAGTAAAAGAACACAGAAGGTTATGTATAAAAACAAACTCTCTTCCAGCCAATTCATAAATGCAGGTGTTCCCCAGGGCTCTGTTCTTGGCCCATTATTGTTTTTACTCTATGTAAATGATGCAGCTAAAAACATGAGATCAATATGTAGACTTCATGCTGATAATAGTTCATAACAACAGTGTTCAAACAATATTTCTGTCATAGAAGATAATCTTAATTATGATCTTCATGTACTGAAGGAATTGTCAAAACAATGGCTTCTAGAATTTAATCCACAAAAAACAAAAGTTGTATTTTTTAGTTTTAAAAATGTTGAAAAATTTCCTAATTTGTTATTTGATGATTGTACCTTGGAATATGTTTCACAACGCAAGCATCTAGGAGTATTGTTATCTTCAAATTTAAGTTGGTCTAATCACGTAGACATCATTGTTAAAAAGGTTTACAAAAAACTTGGTCTTAAAAATCTTAAATTTACTGTATCTAGAGATATTTTAGCACAAATGTATGTATCATTTGTAAGACCACAACTAGAGTATGCTGTTGAAGTTCGGTCTTGATGTACCCAATTTGATATGAATAAGCTTGAAAAGGTTCAACTATATGCAGCAAGAATAGTTTCAGGTCTTTCAGTCATAGCCTCAAGAAATTCTCTATATTTGGAAACAGGTTTGGAACCATAATGAGACGAAATCGCCTTAAATTATCGACTATGTTCAAAATTCATAACAATCTTGTTCCTTCTTATCTAAAAGACATAACTCCTGAAATTAGATATGTCACTTCCAACTATAATACTAGAAACTCCTCAAACTATTCTTTGCCTAGATGTAGATTAGAAGCTTTTAACAAGTCATTCTTTCCTGACACTATTCGTAAGTGGAATAGTCTGAATAATAATACCAAGGAAGCTACTTCGTTAAATATTTTTAAGAAATCACTACAGAGCAATTATACAAAACCTCCTATTTTTTTTTTGGTAAAAGATTCTTAAAGGGACTTGGACACGATTTGAGATAAAAAAAAATTATTTTTATTTTTCATGCATAAAATGGTTTATTGGAGCATTTTAAATGATTGACCAAAATATTAAATGTTAAAGTCAAGTTACAAGCGAGATACAGAGGTAAGAATTGATAGTTATGTAAACAAAGCTCGAGTCTTATAGTTGTTTACAAAACTGTAATGTAGAGAATTACCATTTCTTAGACAAAATGACATGCATGTAAAAAACAATTTAAACTTATTCAATATCTTCTTAAATACTATTATCAACAAAAGAAAGTTACATTTGAATGAAATTTACACCAATACAACGAAAATATAAAACATGACAATATTCAAGCTTTGTATACAAAACAATGAATTATGAACTCTGTATCTTGCTTATAACTTGATATTTGACTTTCAAATTTTGACATAGCATTAGAAACTTCTATATTTATCAGTATAAAAATAAATATAAATGAAAATGGAAAAATAAAATTTAAAGTCAAATCGTGTCTAAGTCACTTTAAATATCATTCATACGAAATTAAGGAATAATTGTGTTCTCAATTGTGATCATTATCGGTGTAACATAATAGCCAACCCAATGTGTTCATGTGGAAGTTTAGAAGATGCACATCACTTGTTCTTCGTTTGTAAAAAATATTCATTATTAAGACAATCATTTATGTATAATCTTTTATCCCTGAACTTTTTGAATATAATTGATGTACATTTGTTACTTTGGGGTGACAAAACTTTATCTTATAATGAAAACATAAAAATATTTAAAGAAGTTCATACATTTATACAAAAGTGTGGTAGATTAATCTAAGTTTTTAAATTATTGGCATAACTTTCTTATCCATCCTTATTCTAATTCTAGATTTAAAACTTATGATTTATTTGTATTTCATTACATGTTCTAAAACTGTTATCAATGTTAACTGGCATTGTACATGTATGGCACTGTAATATATTATGTACAAGGAGAGGACATTCTAAGTTTTTGGAACTTGTGTCCAATCCTTTTGGCATTAGTCAATAAAATATGTTCAACTCAAGAAATCGAAATCCAAGCAATATGCAAATTTATAATATATGTACACTTGATCTGCAAAAGAACCAACTTCTATTTTGAAAACTTTTGGAGGAGTTATCTGTACAATAAGGGTACCCTTTATGCAATATTATGCGAAAAAATGACTAGGTTCAAAGGCTGGTATTTTTTCATAAATTTTCAAAAAGTAAATTCCAAGTATGTGGACATCTATGACACACTCTACACTACACTTAAAGAAGGAAAGATACCTGAGGATTGTAATTTCAGTGAAGTAATATTAAGTTTTCTTTAAAAGTAAAAACAAACAACATATTTCAAAATTGTTGGGCATACTTTTGTTGATACAGTCTTCCCATAAAACCAGCAAATAACGTAAACAATATTACAGGTGATTTGGAGCTACCTACCTCAGCACCAAAAAAGTATTAAAAAACCCAAACAAAAAACAAAAAACAAAAACCAAACAAACAGAGCAAATCAAAAATCAAACAACCTTGAAAATCAATGCTTCTGAATACATAGCATCGAATTTATCGATGATTTTCAAGTACTAAGTTTTGTCAGCGGTGATTATTTCTGCTTAGGTCCAAACATCGTTTTACTTCCGGTTTGCAAGAGTAACTGCAAAGGAGAGTTGATTAAAATCAACTCCCAAAAACAAGAACAAAAATCAAACAAGCAAATAGGCAAACCAAAAAAAAAGAAGAACAAACAGGAAAACAAACCTATCCTGATTCCCAGACTGGCCAGCGTGACTTTGTCATCGGCCATGGTGGATGAGAGGTCCATCAGGTAGTAAAGGTCAACTGGAACGTTTCTAGCCAATCGGTAAGTCAGATCGAAAGTCTGAGGGTCATCTGAAATCAAGTCAAGTGTGCAATGCTTTGAAGGAAATCAAATACAATTAACTATTATTCACATTTATTGGTTTAAAGAATTTTCGTAGAAATAAGATTTTATTTGCCTGTTCGTTAATAGTTTGTATTTTTTACTGACGTTAACTCGTTAAACACGAGGGCTTGATGGTCGCAGCCATATTTGGACTGAGTTTATCTCCTTTAAAAAAGATTTCTATACAAAATATAGGAAAATACCAAAATTTTGAAGATAGAGTATATGGACTTTTTCTTAACTAAATAATGGTCTGTACACATGTAGCTAAACCAGTCATGTTTAAAAGACCACCAAGCCTCGTTTATAAAGTTTCTTTGTCGTAGCGTAATTGTAGCAAAAGAGCTCATACTTGGTCGTAACACAAGATCTATTTCTTGGGGTTTAAGCTGAACAGCGTCCCTTCCTGTACCTCCATCAATCAGTTCGTCATCCTATCCAAAAAAAAAGTACCAATTACAAAGACACATTTTACTAGTTGGAGTTTGGCGATAATGAAATGTTAGTAGAGCATCAAAACTAATAAAAGATAGTTTAAATCATGTATGATTCAATTACATTTTTTTGCGAAAAGAACTAGATTTATCCACATATGCATTGGATCGGAATTCCTAGTAAGTGACAAACTTACTACAATGTATATTTAAAGCAAATGTCTCACAATTGTTGTAAAGTAGATTAGAGTTACGTAGTCCAAACTCGCTTCTACCCCTGACATTAAAAAGGCATAGTTAACGTCAAGATAAGATGAAGCCATTTCGGTGTATATTTTGCTTGAAACCAGCGCCATTTTAACTTGTATTGACGCAAGAAATAGATAGTTACATCCTACTGAAAGTCCAAGGACTTGTTAAAATGGTCCTAATATGCACAGTACGACTATATTTTCAAGGGTAAAATGACGCTGGTTTCAAGCGAAATATACACCGATTGCGTAACCTTAGCTCAAAAGCCAGAAAAATCTTGTTGATTTCAAAGAGCCATGACTGAGTGGCCAACAATAAAATAGACAGGCCTATGTCACAATGCTGTTTGACACAACTACCCAAAGTCCAAGCTCCTGTTGAAATGTTTCTATCTTATCGTGATGTCAACCTTTTTAATGTCAGGGGTAGAAGCGAGTTCAGACTACGTGACTCTTATCTTCTTTAGAACAATTGTGAGACATTTGTTTTTACCCTTGAAAATATTAAACAAAAACAAAAAAACAAAACAAAAAATCAAAATGTCAAACGTCACAATTGATATTGTCTGACAGTTACATGTAGTCATAGTTTATAATAATTAAGATTCGTCTGATTTTAGTGAAGCGAAACTAACCGTAGAGCTATGTGACATGAATTGCTGGTTGCTACTTGAAATTACACTTCCAACTCTGGTGTATGGTAAAACAAAACAGTTTTTAATTGGGATTTGGGTTAAAAATGATTTGTTTGACCTGGCTTTGGGACCATGAAATTAAGTAGGAGTAGCTCACTTTTGATCTAAGCTTTACTCACAAATAGAATATACAGTAAAATAAATGAGACCGAGATCAAAAGTGAGTTTGAGTTTTATGACCCCGAGGCCTAAAGATACAAATGCTGTCCACAGTTATTGGCGTTTGGCAACATTTAAGTCTTATAAGTCCAAACAAATCATATGTTACCCTCATAACTAATTAATGATTTCGTGTTATTATACTTTCATGTTAAATACTGAAATCAGATTGGTTTACACGCAGTTTATAATCCGTTCTATTACCCTAAGCGTTAGCAACACACTTGGCAAGGGGTAACACAACGAATTGTTACATGCGCCTATAGTATGCGTTTGCCATAGAATCTACGTCATTCCTAAAGAACTCAGTAAAGTTTTCTTTGAAATTAAGACAATCAGTATAATAAAATATAGTGCCTATTCGAGAGGGCAACAGTGGAAATTGACACCTCTCGAAAACCATTGACAACCTCCGGTTTACAAAGGTTTTCTCAAGAATGTCAATTTGAACTATTACCCTCCCAAACTGGCACTATTTATATAATAATATCCTACCTTGGTTTTGACGAGGCTGGATGACGGATTGACGATGTCTTTACACCTAGGTTTATTGTTGATGAGTTTCTGATGAGTGGTCAGCAAGTCACACCTGGGATAGTTGTTGGTATCATACTCCTGATGACGAGAAAAAAAAACCTTGTTAAAAGAGCTCAATGGTCGTGGCCATTTTTAGACTTTTTGAATCTCCTGAAAAAGAAGAGTTCTATATAGAGATATAGGAAAATGATCAAATTTAAAGCTAAAATATTTGTTGATTTTTTCCTTTATTAATTGTACGTGTATGGCCAAAAATACTATATGTCAAAGTTTAAGGTAGATCTGATGGTTAGTTTGTTAATCACCTAGCCTCCTTAAAGGATAATAATCTATGGATATCAGTAATGTGTATATTATAGCTTGCTTGCTTGCTTCATCGGGTTTTAGAATTTAATTTTTTAATAGCGTGAACGATATTTGGCTCAAACTGATTTGTTCAACAAATCCAACCGAACGTAGTTCGGAAAGTAGCATCCTAAAAATAATTTCCGTTTCATAGTTTCATGAGCTACATTGTAGTTATGTAATATTGGATTTTCATACCAGGAAACATGATAATTTTGATAATTATATAAAAATAGTAAATTATTAATTTCCCTTCACACAAATCAAAATCGCACACAAAATTTAAAAAGTTAAGTTTTGATTTAACGATATCAGATACTCCGTCATGTTCAATAACTCTTCATTATTCGGATTGTTTTTATTAGTACATGTACCATAATTCTGCCTTTTATATAGATACATTAAAACTCGTTAATATTACGACTAGTTATTAAACGAAATGATTGGCCAAGTGGGTCGACTTCGTACGGTTTCACTTCATACATTTATAGATAATTAAAGAGGTTCGAGCAACCGATGCATTAATTTGGTACAATCTTTTTCATTTTTTTCATTCTTGTCTTCTTTTTTTTTGGTTAAAATTGATCTCAATTGATCGTTTATTCCATTATCTCCATCGTGGGCAGATTTACAATAACTTGAAAAAATGTATGAATTCCATCATTAAATTTCTTTTTATTTCATTAATTTATGAAGTTTGAAGGACAAGTAACATTTATATGATGAAAAATACTTTGAGGCTGAGGGCCGGCGAACCTTCAATAGTATCACATATACTTTTAGGTACATGTAGCTGAATAGGCAATGTTAGAAAGGCTATGTACTGTGGTTTAGTCTACATGTATAAATGGTAAGGAGAAGACATCATACTTCTACAAAGGGATGTGAATAATTGAAGGCCATTACAGTAAAGCTTCCAGTTCGATCGATATATACAAGGAAGAATCCTTTTCTAAGAAAGGAAAAAATTTATATTACTTTTGAGATAAAAGATAAATACTGATGAACTTTCCTTGTTCATGGCATTTTTTTTTTCTTCATAGTATTCATTGTTTGGCCGACAAGGGTTTTGTTATCAATGACTTTCTAGCACATACAGTCTCTCTCTCTCTCTCTCTCTCTCTCTCTCTCTCTCTCTCTCTCTCTCTCTCTCTCTCTCTCTCTCCAGTAACTTACAGCATCGGTACAGAAAGCACACAGTGTAGATATTGTTATACACTCCCCACACGTCGTGGTTCGGTCCTTCAGACACGGGTTTTCCTGGGTCAGTGTCAAAGAATCCGTCCCTGTGAGAGATAAACATGCAAGCATTAATTCATAGTCATAGCAAGACTCACAAACTTATAAAAAAATACATGAAAACATGCATAAGCATATCGCAGTTGAAATCAAAGTACTGAAGAACTGACGGGAGTTGATTTTGTCAATGTTTATTTATTTTCAATGGTATGTTATTTTGCATGACAAGTATATGTAATAACATGTAATTTCTAATTTGAATTACGCACATTTTTATAACATGAATTTTTGGACTTTTTCGAGAAGAATGTCGAGAAACCCCCATATGAATCATGTTAAATAATATCTAAAGATAAAAGTAATTCATTCAAACTATGTATCAGTAATAGAAATATTTTTGAAAATTGTATGGATCCAAGCAATATTAAACTCTAGTCTCGTTCAACCAAACGCTCGACTGACACCGTAAATCTCCGACAAGGATTTACGGAGACAGCCGAGCGTCAATTTGAACGAGACTATATTGAACTCTGGCGTAGGAATACATACGACTACAAAAAATAATTAATTTGTTCGTACCATTTAAAATCTTACTATTTTTAAGGTATTTGTAAATAAGTTTCCTTGAAAAACAATGCTTTAGCATACATTACATCGAATTTATCGATTATTTTCAAGAACTAAGTCTTGTCAGCAGCAATGATTTGTGCTGAGGTCCAAACACTGTTTCACTTTCGGTTTGTCTGAGTAACTGCATAGGAGAGTTGATTAAAATCAACTCCCAAAAAGTAATCTTGTTTAATAATCTTTATCATGCATTAAGTAATTGTTAAGTGCCTAAGTCATCCACATTCTAAACTTATGTTAAACAGTACTTAATTTTTCATGTTCATTTCATTAAGTGAGTCATCAAAGAACAGGAGAAAACTGACGTCTTATTCTTTGTGAGTCCAAGAAATTTTGTAAACAATTAACCAATAACATTGTAAGTAACGCACTGAATATACATGTATATATGACGCATTTGTAAAATGTTTTGATTTGAATTTTTGTTTTTGAACGTACATTGTAATATATACATTCACTGTTCATTCACACGTTACATGTAGAATAAAAATCATCAATTGGGTATTTCTTTGAAAATCATCGGTTAGTCTTAAAAATAAGACAATTTCAGTTACTAATATATTGATGACAATTTTTGAAATTTGAAGAACTGGTTTCAATGTGTTAATTTAAACTCTAGAAAAAAATCCATACTCAGTAAAATAATTAAAAAAATTTAAACGCAGGGACAAAAATCACCATGAATTAATACACAGTTATTGATATCATCAAAAATTGTAAAATTTAGTCGTCGCTGTGTTTTCATGTCAAACATCTATCTCTTTTAGTTGACTACAGTTTTGTAAAATACTTATAGATAATACAATGTACATCCTGATTCAGTGTAAGTAACGTCTAGACATGTTTAGTACATGTATATTAGTTGATTCAAATTCACACTCTATTTCTTGTCTATTATACGAGTATAACTTGGGTTCGGACAGTTTACGCTCTTAATACATGTAATTATATAATCGGCGAAGCGAAAATGCAATCAATTGTGGCTTGCTGCCAAAAGAAACCAAGTATTTTTGATTGGTCATATGAAACTTGAAGTTGTTATTTCTATCTTTTGCATATTATATTGAAAAAAAAGTTTTGTTTTGTTTTTTTCAGAGAAAGCTTGGAGGATTGGAATACTTCATTTAAGAATAGATAATGAGTTGAATAACTGCACCTTTAATCGAATGATTACGTAAATGTTTTGCAGTTTAAAAAAAACACCAGACATCTGTAGGCAATGTGTGTTTGTTCATAAAAAAAAATGTTCTGTACTCACGTAATTCCTGTGCTGTTGACTCTCCTATCAGATTTGAAGAGCAGAATAATGTTGCCACAAATAAGAACAAAATATCTGGTGCCATTTTTTGTCTTCAGCAGCTAAAATGTAAAAAAAAACAAAAAACCAAATCACTGCCATCCCTGAAATTTAATCCTATTAATATTCTTGCTATTGAAATTAAGGTCGCCATATGAATCTGTTTATACTGTTTATATATGACATATAAAAAAAAAATAGAACATGAATGCAGAAAAGAAGACCCGCGTAGGTGATACGCATTTACACGTGTTTTTTCCCCCCTTGTGTTGAACAGTTAAAATGCTTCTCTATTTACCATTTTGATTATTATGCATATACGTTTAAACTAAAAGATATATACACATGTAACTAACCTTTCTATATATACCGAAAATGCCAGCTGATAAAAGGAAAAACGCACTTGATGAAAGTGGCTCAAAAATCAATTGCGAAAGGAAGGGGAATCCTACATGTATTTATTGAAACCGAAAGTAGATCACTATTATTAAGTACTTTTCTGCATAACATTGATATGTCTCACTCATAAATGTAGACAAAACTTACATATGACGGCATAAAAAGGATAAAAACATTTTTCTATAGATAATATATTAGGATTATATTCTATATGGCTCGACCTTTTCGGTATTTGTATGTGGCGTCATATTTACCTGGATATAGAACACAGGTGAATTCGCTCTGATTACAGGTATCGCCCCGGGTATATATCAACACCGGGTGGTTTCGCCCTGAAGTTTTGTTTATGTTATGTAAAAGTTGGTAATTAACATGTTCATCATCAATGAAAATAAGTGAATAGATAATGATGATATAGAAATATTATACTTTTAAAAAATTATTTTCATTATTTTTTTTTATGTTTTATTGGGTAAAAAAGAAAACGTATCAATTTATTGTGCAGACTGACATAATTTTTATAAGTGGCAAGGTTAAAGGTTGTTGATTTGTTTTAAAAAGAACTGGGACACTATGTGACCGAATGACATAACTTTGTTAAATAAATCTTTCATTTGTTCAGACTGTCAAGTCAACATTTCGTGAACAGAAAGCCGTGAAGTGCACTTCTCTACATAAGTACATATAAGTATGGTTTCCTTATTATGTTAAAAAAACTTATGGGAAAACAAACAATATTTAATTAAGGAAATAAAAAATAAGATCGACACTCGGCTCATCCATGATTAACTAAATGAGAACTTATATTTTATATAATTATTCAACGGGAATGCTTACAAATAGGCTGAGAATGTCAAATTTTATATTTAAATTTGATATGCTCACATTACTTCATTTACATTTAAGGCTCAGTTCCACAGTTATATCAAAGAGGCAAAATTTACAATTCCTTGCTATGTGAACAAACCTTAGGTCATGAATTTGTTTATATATTGAGTTTCCAATGGTTTGTACCAGGTTTTTTACAAAACCATTCACGGTTATATCAAAGAGACAGAATTTACAATTCTTTGCTATGTGAATAAACCTAAGGTCATGTTTTTGTTTACATATTGCGTTTCGAATAGAAGATTTAAAACAAAATTGAATGGTATCAAAACGATTAGTTTTATTTGTTATTTTTTATTATATACGAACGAAAATGATATTCATTTGAAAACTATTAATTATTGAAGCCAATGACTCAGACTATATTTAACACTCTGCTCAGCATGACAGATAGTGGGAAGACAGGTTATATAAAAATTCATAAAATTAGTATCCACAAAAGAATATAGTACATTGTGAATGAATCCAGCATGTAGTTTCATTCCGAGTCCACGTGCTACCCCTGTCAATCAAACCAACGCACGAGGTGCACTCCGTGTTCCTTCCAGGAAAAGGGGGGTGGGTTCATTCTCATTTCAAGTAAGGAGAAAAGAAGTATGCATAACAATAAAGTATTCTACACTGTTTGTGATGTTTGATTTCAAGTAAAGAGAAAAGAAGTATTCATAACAATAAAGTATTCCATTGAAGCTGTTTGTGATGTTTGATTTCGAGCAAAGAGAAAAGAAGTTTGCATAACAATGAAGTATTCTACACTGTTTGTGATGTTTGATTTCAAGCAAAGAGAAAAGAAGTATGCCTAACAATGAAGTATTCTACACTGTTTGTGATATTTGATTTTAAGAATGATATACTGTGTTTGTGAAGTTTAATTCGTATACTTCTTTTTTATACAGAAAACTCATATACTGCAACTGATACAAGATATGTGTAGTAGCTTCATATTCAACACACATAAAATGATATCAATATTATGTAGTATGTTAAATTTTCATTTTATGCCGTTGATCGTAATTTAAACGTTCCCCGTGTAACATGTGCTTGTGACGGACTAGGTTAACTGTCTTGAGCATCAAGAGACACATATGATGCAACACAATACTGTATCATATCATATAAATAGTGCCTGTTTGGGAGAGTAACAGTTGAAATTGACACCCCGAGGAAACCATTGTCAACCGACGCGAATTATTATGTAGTCTGAAATGTTAAAAATCATTAAAAAAATAAATCTGTATTTTCTTTTTAGTTTTTATCTTATCCTACATGTTGATTCCATTAAGAGAACAATAAAAATGTCTTTGAAATAAATGCTTAATCCACAGTTACATGGAAATTGTTACGGGTGCAAATGATTCTTTGATTTATAATTCTCTTTATTAATAAATAAGGAGTTTTGGAAACATACATTTAATACGTAATCATTTAATGTGGTTTTGGGTATGAATACTTTGCCCTCCATTGAAAATTTTCATATTTATTGCGCAAAAAACCTGCGCTAGTTTTAAACTGGTTACTTTTATTTATACGCAACTTCTGTGAAAACAGTTATTACCATTGAATATTTTTTTAATTTTTCATGCTATTTACTACTGATATCGTCTCTTAACTTGCCTAGGACTTCCTACGGAGCACGCTACCGACCTCGGAAAATTAAAAAAGCTAGATTACAGAGATTGAGTGTAAACGACATTTTCTAACGTAGATTATAGTAGTGGTTTTACTTTTTTTAGAATGTATATAACTTATTGCATTCGTTTTTAATTTGATAAAATATATGTCTACTACATGTAGTTTGAAATTTATAATAGCTTTTGTTGCTGTGTTCAGGAGACCAGCACTATGGACACAATAAACACAATCATGAACTTAATTCTTAATTTTGCTATTTATTTTGAATTTGCAGAGAACTATATATATATATATATATATATATATATATATATATATATATATATATATATATATATATATATATATATATATATATATATATATATATATCATATGGCTGTGTTTGCATCATATAAAAGAATTTCTGTCAATTCTATCTATTAATTTTTTCACGCGCGACACTCTTATCATCTTGTAAAAACCTGTGCGAGGACTTCATATATTTCAAATTTTCCTTAAAACAGCACCCAATATGCATTTGAATGCTTGTACGTAAAGTCATACTATACATTTTCAATTGAACATATTTTATCTAAATAAAAAAAAATCATATTACATAAAAATATAATTATGAAATAACGAAGTGGAAATCTTCATATTGGGAAATAAGAAAAAATAGAAAAATGGAAGATAGGTCGCATCGGACCTTAAGTCGTCTTTTGCGTTCTATGGTCGATACAACGACCTTGTCAGCATATACATTCTTCCATGTGCATGCAGACTGACCTTTTCTATACTTATTGTTAGACCATAATTAATCACCTAACTGTCTGTGCATTTGTACATTTTCTGTTTTTCGCGATTACGACAAGAGCATAGTATGGCTGGGGTGACCGGTCAGCACAGGATGTTCTTTCCTCCATGGCACCTGATCCTACCTCTAATTTTTTAGGGGTCCATGTTTGCTCTGCTCCTGTTTCGTATTTTTCCTTTGGACTTTTGATTTGAACACTGTTCGTTATTATCACATGTCATGTATAAAAGCAATATACAATAGTAGTCAATTGATATTGAAAAAAAAAAATCCCAATATTTTAGATTTACATATCGAATGCTTTTTATATGTTTATACACAGCAGCTCTTCACCAAACAGAGATAAATATGGTCTAAACATGGCTATATTAAGCCTCATATTGCATTGAAATTCGAAGGACTTTTCATGTTACTGCTGGCATTGCGCACACCCACTTGAATATTATTAAAGTTGTTTACTTTGTAGCAGTTTATTGCTTGTTGACGGAGATAATGTCCTTTTCTATTAGCACTTTATGGCGAATAAAATCATTCTTAATAAGGCAACATATCGTTCTTTTAATCTAATTAAATAGAGTATCTGTAGAAAAGAATACCAAATTTGGTAAATTTCTCAGAAGTAACGTAAGCCATGGGTTTTCTGCATTTTTGCATGTCATCACAATAATTGAATAAGAACAGTTAATAAACAGTACCTGTTTAGAATATTTGTTTTCTGCAGTATTCTTCTTAGTCACACAGGTGGTGCGAACAGGTCAAATCTATTGGTGCTTAAACACTGGTATTTACAGCCACTATTTTTTGGTAAATATCCACATATTTTTTTTTAATATTGGTATTTTTCTTATTTCTATAATGATTTTTCTTTTAAAGGACATCATTACAGTATGAAAATGGCTACGACCATCGATTCCTTTTCATAGGCGTCGGAACCGGAGGGGCTAGGGGGGACTTAACCCCCCCCCCCCTCCCCCCCCACTTTTTTTGAAAAGTTATACCTAACCATAAGAAACATAGCATGATAGAGGGTTCAGCCCCCTCCCCCCACTTTTTCTCGCCGGAAAGAATATTGTTCCTAAATTTACCTTGAAAGATTGAGAAGTTGGATTCAGAAAGATAGTAGCCCTCCCCCCCCCCCCCCCCCCCACTTTCAATTTGCTTCCGACGCCAGTGCTTTTAACTGATCACAAATAAATAAATAGATAGTTATCATTTTTTTTTAAATTTTAATTTGGCGGTGAAGTCAGAAAGATATTTATAAAAGACGTTCATATTCTGCACTAGTTTTTTTTTAAGACGACTTAAAGAAATTTTGAGGGTAAAGACATGACGTCATCCTTATAGCAAACTGCAGATTACCGGTAAACTTTTCAATGGTCTGTCAGATATCAGGTCTAAATCTAGGTCATGTGGCCACTTTCATAGTTACACAAAGAAAACCTCTAGAACACTCTCGTCCATTTTTTTTATCTGTTTAAATTCCTACAAAAATGAATGTTAAACTGGTCAACACTGGGTTTTAGCGCATATGTTTCTTTTCGGTATATGTAGCAAAATATTTCAGAAATGCAATTCAAAAAAACTTTTTAAGACATTTGGTTTTCAACACAGATAAGTAATAGTGTTTTGTTCTGTGATTGTTTAATTAATACAAACTAAAGCAATGGTGTTGGATAAATGGAGAAGAAATTCCAATGAAAAAGCCAAATAAGTCCAAATGGGTACTAAATACACCTTACTTTATTGTTGTCAACACCATTAAACATTATAATCATTACACATGTTATAAAGTTCTGGACCTAGAGTCTCTCAAAAATGTTAGTGGTTGATAAGCTCATGAAATTCTAAAAGGTATGTCAATAAATTTACAAATGTCAACAATTTCGTTTTTATTAAGTCTTTTTTTCAGCAGTAATAATGCATATAAGATCTGACGGTGCTTATTTTAGTTCTAGCTATGGAATGTACAATATAATCAGAGTACTGAGAGTACTGAAAATCGGGGTCATGAAAGTTTAAATATGTACATGTTATAGTCCAGGTTTTCCTCTAATATGCTCCCAAAAATTATGATTTTGAATTAGGTATTTCATTATATGTTGAAAATTCGGCGTTTTCAATTGCATGATACTTTGTTTAAATTTTACGAAATTCCGACCGGGACTGTCCTTCATAATTTTAGAAAATTGCCACAACGGTATTTTATCTAAAATAGGACTCCAAGGAAAATTTTTAAAAACTACAACTAACCGGGAAATTAAAAACAACTATATCTACAGTGGTAACAACTTATTGTTGACAAGCCAATCGTGTTAAATAGTTCGTGTAACGTGGGTGATCGTTCGTGTAACGTGCGGGATCGTGCGTGTATCAGGAAAATTGGTTTGCGTTTTTTATCGTGCGTGTTCATGCGTGATCGTGCGGTTTTTCGTTTTGTTACTTTTTTTACGGAATGCCAGGATTTATTCTCAAAACAAAGACAAGAAGTTTTTGTAAAACAATGTGAATTTAATAAAAAAAATTTATATAAGAACATTGACAGTTGTTAACATTCATTCTCTCTTTCGTCGTTAAATACATTTTTGTATTTCCATAGCTCATTCAATCCTTTGTTTGGTCGAGTTAGTTTTGCTTAATTTTATAATCAGCCTATATCAAGCATCAATTGTGTCTTGACAAATAATTTCAATCATATAAGCAAAAGCGACACGTTGAATGAAAGCGGCCAGGCTTACCCATTCCCCGTTTTAAACTAAACGATTATTCCCAACGTTTTTCTTTCAAATGATAATACGATACGCATTATTATCTAATAGAGTGTATACACATTTGTTTGAAATAAAATTTATTTAGACGCTTTAAAATTTAGAATAATTAGAAATAAATCAATTATATACTGTAAATTATGAAAATATTGGATGTGAAAAATCGAAATTCTATGGAACAAGGTAGCAAATTTACCTGTATCCCGCATAATTAAATCGTACGTAAGAGAATTAAATTACATAAACAGTCAACTCTTACGTAAATAATTTTGTGTAGTTTATGCATTATCTTCATTTCTATTACATATTGTTTTCTTTAACTTATGATAGAAGTTAATATTCGTTAAGGAAACAAAAAAAAATAATTTGTGTGTGAATCCTTTAAATATGTGTGTATGGATGTGTAAAAGTGTTAACTCGTAAAATACAAAACAGTGCATGACTAAAGTACATGCCGCTTTTCAATAACATACAAATATAAAGCAATACAAATTAAAGTAATACGTTTCCTTAATTCAAATCTTAAAAATTTTGATTTTGCGTGTTTAATGGTGTAGAATCGTTCGGTTGCGTGTTTAATCGTGTATCTTGAAGATTCAGTTACTTAGTGATCGTCCGTGTATCGTGCGTGATCGTTCGTGTATCGTGCGTGATCGTTCGTGTATCAGAATCGTGCGTGTTGTTTGTCAACAATAACGTTGCTACCACTGTAGGTAGATAATTTTAATCATTAGATTTATTTAATTTTGTGATCCAAGGGAAATTCCACAAGTCAGTATCCGTTATCCAACAAAGTTAATATTTGTATACCGATTACAAACACAGGCACCTGACATTAGAAATATTTCTTTTTACAATAAGATTATTTCAAGTACTATAACAATAACAAGTTTCAGAATTCAGAAAGCGTTGTTCATTCAGTTTTGTAACTCATTCCACGAATTGCTAAAACTATTGAATCCGAGCAAGAATATTTTGATCAATAAAGCTATTTGTTTATTTTCTTTATAGAATTTGGTTTACATGTATGTATAAGGGAGTTAAAAAGATTTAATACGTGTTTGTATAATACATATTTACTGAAATGCATGAACAATTTCTGCACTCTTTTCTTACGCGAAGACTCAATGCATGTGTTCTACGCGTGCCTTCCGGTTTGAGACTTCGACTGACAGTAAACTTATAGACGGGGTCACGTGACTCCGTCTAAAATGGTCAGATGTGGATTCTGTTTGAATATGTTAATGATGTATTTTTAAAAAGAGATATATCTACATCTACCATATACGAATCCCTCTATATCTTACGAAAATTGATTGCTGATTAATAGCTAAATAGAAACTGGCAGGATTCATGAAGGTAGCAATCATTGGAGAAAAAATACATAGCCACATTCATATCCTGCATGAATCTTAAAGAACGCATTGTATTGATACAATAGTAATTTATGCAAATATATGTATACGTGGAATTGAAATGTTTAAGCTGAATATGTTTCAAGACGAGTTTTAGATTAAAGTGAATCTCTAAAGCATGTATATTTTACGTGCTTGTACATGTACGTTACATGTACCATCATTATGATTTGTTTTAAAGCACTTGCCTCTGGGTTAAATTAACAATAATGAAAATTCCTTTCTTGCTTTTTTGATCCACGTAAAGCAAAATATAAAAGTTTTCACTTAGTGTGTTTATTTTTGTTTTTAATTATTCACCCTTTGGACTACTTGCAAATATTTGAAGAAAAAAATCGATTGTCGTTAGACAAAGTAAAAAGCTCCATTTAAGCTGTACCTGTAGCATATTGAAATACACAAAGTCGGTCCCTCTGCTTATTTCTTCTTTGCTGGCTATTCTTGACTTGTATTACATCACCAGGATCATCTGGGCTTGCCAGACACGTGAGAGAACTAACCATGTATAGAGAGACAAGTTGCTGTCCTTTTAAAAAGGACTACTATACGTGGACCATTTGCACGTATTTCCAACGAAAACGTGATAAGATTATCAGAGATTCCACCCACTCTAGCCTCCTGCTTTTAACCACTAAATGTGTACGTTGTTTACGTTTACATGTATGTATAGCCCTGGCTTTTTATCTCAGAATTAAAAGGCTTCATACTTCCTAAATAATCATGATCTATCTATTAATGAAGTTTGCAAGTAAAGTATCAGGCATTCGGTGAATTCTACTATTTGCTCACACATTACGATTCGCACTACTTCGTTAACTATGCAGGAACAGCTTTGTGTAAATTAAAAATTTCATATTTTAATGCATTTTTCTTGAGATAACTTTTATACAGTGACATAATTATTCAATCATACTTAAATGCTTAAAAATTTTTAATCGGTAAGTACTGTAGCCTCGCCTACTATAAAGGTAAAGTTAAGTTACATGTGTATTCGGAAAACAACAATACATTGCAAATTATGCTTTTTGATGCATGTTGTAGTTTCGGCATAACATTAACTTATTTCATAATACTGACAGTTCATATCACATGCCGATCATTTCTTTAAAAGGAATGCTTTGTTTCTGTGCTGTTTACCGACAACTTTACAATTACAGCGCCTTTGAACTTATATAAGTGTGCATATGGCACGGAATCCCGATCCCGATTCAGATAAACGTGTGCTAGCCTGGTTCCCTGAGCTACCCATTACGCACAGGAACCAGGCTAGCTCATGCGCAGGTTGCATTATCCCCATAGCATCTGGTTTAACCTCGCTTTTATATTTTCTGCGTGGACCTAAGGGTCAACGCAGAAATGTCGTTAATTGTCAGCATTATATTTGATTTATAGATGTTCCTGCATTAAACGATACCAATTCTTTTAGAGTAAATGGACTCATCGCTACAACGAAGGGGAAAAGTACTCCAGTACTACATCTGAAGCAAACGTTCTTACTATATTTGGCACATGTGTAATTAAACGAAGGTACATGTATTATGTAATTGTTATCAATTTATTTAGAGCTACACTTAGCTCTGCAAACTTTGTCTTTCTTTCAGTGGACTGGAGAAATGACTAGTTTATTGACACTAAAAGTTACTTACTGTGGAAGCACATATTTTTGTTGTGTTAAAATTTCGTTGTTTTAAAACCAAAAAAGTTTCTTTGGTATTTCTTCTGTCATATTATAATATCTACATGTATCACGTAACAACCGTGTATTCATCAACAATTTTGGTTAAAATTCGTCATGGATTTAATTTCATATTGTATATTGATAGTAAAAATAACAATATTAAATCATTGAAGGATATTTCTGCTTCTACAATAGTTATTATTTCAATTGCTCTTAATGATATTGATGCAATCATTGGTGACTGAAGAACATGTTAACTAACAAACGTTGCTATGACACAGTCTTTTATAACTGAACATTTTATTGGTTAAATGACTGTTTATGATGATGAAGTAATTTTCCATTGCAAACATTATTAAGACACTTCAATCTTTTTTTCCATTACCTTCTGTGATATTTTTGATTTTAATATAAATCAATATCATGATTTTACTCTTTCCACAGATATTTATACAGTGCATTTTCTTAAATCATTCGATATTTATAAATACCCCAGTGTTCAAACGATGGTCATTCAATATTATTAAAGAAACAAAAAAAATCTCTTTTAAAACGCCTTCTCTATCTTGTCAAGTTTTAATAGACGGCTTAAGATAAAAAGTCTATGAGGATTTTGCAGTAACAAAAAATAGTACTTGGATGGTTACGTTGAAAAATTGTGCAAGGTATTCAGAGTGACTTCCAAATGAAGAAAAGATGTCAACATTCCCCTTATAAATCTTTAAAAAATGATGTCAATGCCAATGAAGACATCTTTGAAATGAAGACATCTTCGATTTCAATTCCACTTATTTCACAGTTATGTTGTTTAGAAAATACCCAAAAGTGCTGCAGAAAAACCATGGGACAGACTTTAGTCGAAACTGAAAGTAAATTTGCATTAAAAAAGATATCTACAAATGATTTGATTTGTTTATTTCATATAAAAAATGTAATAAAATCACTACATGGAACTCTGTCTCGATGCTTAAACAGTGTTCTATTTTCATTATTTGATGAATTTTGTTGTGTATATTATTCAGTTTTCTGATGATTTGCTTTTGCGTCTAGCGTATCAATCAAGGACATTATGGATACTACAAACTTTAAAAAATACCCATAAAATAATATATGTATTTATTTACTAGTATGCTACTGTGTACCTAATATCTTATAGCGTTTTATTTTGATTGAAACTATAAAATTGATACATATAGAACAATGACTATCTAGTTTTAATAAAAATTTAAATATGTCGATGATACACTCAAAAAGCGGTTTTTTTAAACTTCGGGATCAATTTATCAGTTGGTCCTCAAGACTTCTTTGATAGTACAGATTAACTGCAAGAAGACTCTTAGGTACTTTAACGGCAAATTACGTTGGTGGCTAGAAGTAAAAACCATTTTAATAAGAATTGGACAATTATGACAAACAGCAATGTGACGTTGGCCAGTCTATTTCATTGCTGGCTACTCAGTCTTGGCTCTTTGAAATCAACAAGATTTGTCTGGCTTTTGATCTAAGTCTACGCAATCGGTGCATATTTCGCTTTAGAAAGCGTCATTTTTTAACTTGCCTTGACGCATGAAATAGATAGAAACGTCCTCCTAAAACTCCGAGGTCTTGTTAAAATGGTTCTACGGAGGCCGGATAGTTCATAAAAAAACCAGTATATCTGCCTCAGGACAACCTGTCTCATTACTTCTATCAGCCCACGTTTACAGGAAGGACGCAAGCCATAGTCTGACACTTCAAAAACCAAATAGTCTGACTTTTGAGGTAGACATTAATTGATAAGTATAACTGTATTTTGAAGGTTGTGACAATTTCTGAATAATGTTAAGTTATACAATGTATGTGTAACGTGAATATTGCGCATTTTTCATATCATATCTTACTCTGATATATGTAAAAAGTATATATACATGCAATTACTTACACCTGTATATCTAGCTTATTGTATATCATATATTGGCAGGCTTTTGTGTGTAAAACGTTGCTTTATCCGAAATTCTTGTGATGTATGTTCAGAAACTTGTTATGTATGAATAAAATATTGTGATGTATGTTCAAAATCTTGTAATGTATGAGAAAAATCTTGTTATGTATGAGAAAAATCTTGTGATGTATGTTCAAAATCTTGTTATGTGATATATGTTCAAAATCTTGTAATCTATATTTAAAATTTTGTGATGTGTATTCAGTATTTTGTGATGAAGTTATCAAAATTATTTGTTGTATATTTGAATGTCTTGTGATACGATCAATATCTTGTTATGTATATTCTATGTGTTGTTATATGTATTCAATTATCTTGTGATGTATCTTGTCTTATACTTATTGTGGTTCAACTCTAGTTAGTGGTCGAACTCGTCCATTAGCATTCTGTTGCGTCGTATTACCTTAATTATAAATATTGAACATATATCAAGATTACAGAACATACATTTCTAGATTTTGAATAAACATTACAAAATTTCAAAACATAAATTAAAAGATAAGATAATATATATCACAAAGTGTTGATTATACATCACAAGATACTCAACATCCAACAAAAAAACTTTGAATACATAACACAAGATAAAGAATATACATAACAAGATATTGAGCATACATAACAAGATTATTGAAAATGCATCACAAGATTTTAAACATATATTACATGATTTTGAATATAAATCATAATTTTTTTAACGCCATATCAGACCATAACTGTGCTGTTACGGTTACATGACTGAATATAAAAAGTTCGAATTCAGTAGCTCGGGCAATTGATTTTAATTAACATTCACATATTCTAGTATTAAGTAATTATTAGTGCATTTGAAAAAATATTTCAAATAATTAATTTCACGGACGTGCCGTACTGTCTTAATTGCATAAATATGGTACTCAAAAGAAGATGAAAAGAAAGGAAACTTGTCGTTCTTGATACTGCTAATCCAAAACTTCACTGTATTAATCCTTTTAATGTTTAAAGTTTAGATTTGTTGTAGATTTCTTGTTTTTACATGTACGCAATTAAGCCCGTTTAATTAAATTCTGTAAGTCCGCCGTTTTGCGTTGAAGGGCTAAAATATTAACGGGAACACCAAATATATATCATAATTTCATATACTTCACAGCTGTTAGTCATTGTAGCCAAGGGATGCATGTCTTCGGAACTCTGTAACTAGAATTTCCTCAGTTCCCATTCAGCACAAATACCTTTAATTCACTCTTTATAAGGCCAATCACCAATTTCTGAAGAAAATTACTAGTCAAAACCTGTAAAATTCTCTACATACTGGTTTTAATGAGATTTTGACCCTTTCATATTTTGCCAATTTTTCATCATTTTTCAGCTTTTTAGACCTCCCCCAGCTAATTCCCTGCAGAGGGTTAACCTTCCGTACCGCGTGCATGTTGCACTATCACATGTCAGAAACTTACCAGTGTATAGTTTACAATGTCCCATCCACCTACTTTTCGTGTTATTTTACCTCCCGTCTGTAACTTGCAATTTCACTGTGTAAAGTCAGCACAACAGTCATAGCCGCAGGTTTCGCATTTTACTTCTGATTCTCATGTACCTAACATAAGGGGCCTACATATTGCATATCAATTTCAACAACAGACACCCCTCTAACTAATGATAATCATTAAAAATCATTTCATGAATTTTAGCAACACTCATAAGCCTTCAAGTACAGCAACTCTCAATTTTACAAAAAAACTGACGGGTACTTTATTCGAAACTGTCCCTTGCTACCTTTAACATACACTAACATTCTCTGAAAAGTCATCTTGTCTTAAAATTAAAAGGCTTATGCTATTCTGAGAAAAAGTACACCACATTTTGACAATTCCATTGAGGTTTAAGAAAAATATGGCCATTTAAGTGAACCCACCATTTCCACTTTCCTCATTTAACACAGATTCATAGGGCTCTCCATAAATAAAGCATCTTTACCTAATCTTTTAGAGGTCAACTGTTGTTCAACCTCCTTAACTAAGAAACCTTATTCAATACTACATACATTTGCTTCATATTATCATGATAAAAGCATCACATCACTTAGAAATCCCTCTACATGTATACCCTCCCCCTATCTTTTGATTTTCACAAGAATGATTAGTTTGAACACTTTAACCTAATATTATGAAACTTTTGGCAGTTTCTTTGAGTCACTTCTTACACATATTTGAAAACAACCATCACTGATATTTAAAATTGATCTTTTTTGGTAAATGGATGATTTCTAGCATTTTTATTCAGAAAAAGTCACGTTGCCATACATGTGATTTCTTGTTTTCATGAAAAACTAAGCCTATAATCATATTTAGTGGATATCTTACATATTCTGGTTTCTAGTCTCCTTTTAACTTTGCTAAATTAGTAAGACCTACAAGTGTGATGTGTGCGTTTAATTAAAATGAAATTCAAACACTCCCGGGTACCTGGGGACATGTGAGAATTCCATGAAAAATGTTTTACACGTTTTTCTACATTTGTGATGCATATATACAATAAAAGGGTTAAAATATGTGTTTTTTTTATTCATTTCAAGAGTAATTATCATAGCAGATGTTATTTCAAGGTCAAATGTACATTTACATATCCTACATGTAATGGTAATGAAGTCCATTGGAAAGAGGGGGTGGCTTTTTCAATTCTGTAAATACATCTAAAATACCATATTTTGATAGGAAAGAGCAAGAACTTGAGTTTTTTGACATATTGTATACTTTGATAACTGCATTTGTCTACATGTAAAGTTCATTTGAAATAAAAATATGCTGTTTTAAAAAAATTTGGTGATATAAGTCAGGTGTTGGTTGTGTATCTTCGGAACTCTGTAACTAGAATTTCCTCAGTTCCCATTCAGCACAAATACCTTTAACTCACTTCTTATAAGGCCAATCGCCAATTTCTAAAGTAAATTTCAAGTCAGAGCGTGTATAATTTTCTATATATTTGTCTTTCGTGTTATTTAATAACCTACTGTCTGTAACTTATATACGTCTAGATAGCCACAAGTTTGCCATTTTACCTCTGATTCACAAGTACTTAACATAATATGAATCAATTTCAACACGAGACATCACTCTATTTAATGATAATCATTAAATAACATTTCATGAATTTTAGCAACACTCATACGCCTTTAAGTACAGCAACTCTCAATTTTACAAAAAAATATTGACGCACGCTTTATTCGAAACTGTCCCTTGCTACAAAACCGGAAACTGCCATCTCATAATTTATCAAGATTTCAAAAGTGTTTTACGCGTGCTGTATTAAAAGTTCCTAAATACGACTTTAACAAAGAAAAACTTTTATAGATATCAAAAATATACTTCGATCGATTTTCCAAACAACCACTGCTTTTGAAAAAAGATAACTCCGTGTAACCATTGTTTGTTTTGAGAATAAGAGAGCACTAGAGATTCGAAAAATGATTTCCGGATAAACACATTAGGGTGCAATTTAAACGATTTGAAATATATGGAATTTCAACATTCTTAATGTATTGGGAGATAGAGTAATTATTTGCCAAGGGAAAGAGCTGTCCAATTATATATATGTATATATCCCTCTTTCTTCATATATATTTATAAATGCTTAAACACTGATTTTTGACAGAACTGAATTTAAAGTTCTCAGCTCGACATTACATTTAACTCACTTAGAGGATCCTTCAGTCTATTCATATCGAAAGTATCCGACGCCTTATATTAGCATTTAATGTTTGTAAAGTTTAAATATTTAAAAAAAAAACCCTGACAACTTTTAAAACATCATCGAACCTCGGACCCTTTGTGATGAAAGCGTCGTCCTTTGTTGTTGGTTGAACAATATGATTCAAAACTGTATTTACTCCGTTTTAAAATGTATTTCAGATAAACTGCAAATAGCATGCACATATACTATAAAACAAAACATCTTGCTTACATCAATGAAATCTTTTTTAACCAACACACAGCGAATTTAGCAAATGATTCAAATGTTTTTCGATAAACAAGTACTTGTTTATCGAATGGACAAAAACAGATTTCTTGTTTAAACCATAAAAAAAATTTGAAATAAAAGCTCGATTAGTCCCTCTGTCATCAGATTTGATTTCACTTGGACCGGACTTAAGTGGCTCATTTCACTTTATAAGAGTTTTTCAAATCAACATATAATTGCTTAATTATGATAGATAACATGCCAGATAAGAAATACATACTAGCAAGTCAAAAAAGCAAAATAAGCATGTAGTTTTGAATAAACATTACATATTTTTAAAATTTCGATTAAGTAAATGTGAACAAAAGCATCTGGCGGATTCGAACTCATAATCTGCAGTTCACAAAACCAGTTCTTAAACCACTCAGCTATGACAATATTTTAAAAAATCGATTGAGATGAGCTATTAAGCAAAGCATTTAAATCACCATCTTGTGATGTTTTGTCTTAAAAAGGTGAAGGTGGCTCAATACACCTTGAACACGCTCCTTAATTCAGCAAAATATTTCTTGATTATTATAGACAGAATGATGCAAAGAAGTATACAGGTCAAATTGGTGGGAAAAAATATGCAAATTTGCTTGCGTAAAAGAGATGAATCATAAGTTTAAGCAGAATATTTCATCGACCCTCCCATACTTTCTTATACTAGAAACACCAATTATTAGTTAGTATATAATAAGTTAAACAAATGTTCCATACAAGTTGTGAATTTATGACACCTTTTATGTTGCAAGATTTCTTGTCTTTTCAGGCTGTGAGTCGCAAGTCATTTCGCTGAAGTAAAAGGCTTCAAACTGGCTTTCACATTGTCTAATTTTTAACGCCGTTTATATGCTCTTTCATCATATTCCAAGACGCCTCAAAGTATGGATGCGATTTACCAGTAGCCGTAATTGACTTGATTGTAATGATATACATGTATGGTGAATTGAACAGTGGGAAAATCGTTAGCATCTGTTTATTTGCGTGTTTCAGTATACAATACCACGCAGTATTATGGCGCTTCGGCTCTCTCATTTTAAGCACCGATGTCCCATTTTACCATTAAAGAATTCTGTCAGCTTTTTGTTTTCTTTGTCTAGATTATTTACTGAAATTCCTTACTACTTTTATTGTGTTTATTATCTATTTATCCATCTTTACTTAAAAAATATTTTAAAAAAATATATATTGTAATTCTTTGTTTTTAGACTAAATATAAGAGGACTAGCTATGTACGGCCATAACCATTTTAGGCTTTACATAAGGATTTTTTCTTCTGCGTATAAAGAGCTTTGTGGAAAAGTTCGGAAAATGCTCAAAAATCAAAACTAAACTATTCGGGGTTTTTTGTTTTATTAAATGAGTGCTTGCCCTTGAATGCCATTTTTAAAGGATTTAAGCAGATTTTATGACTAAATTTATGACCATCCTGGCTCTTAACAAAAAATTATTATACAGGGTGCAACATACCAAATGGTTTTTTTAAAATCAATCTTCATTGTTATTAAGCATTATTGTCAAGTTTGGAGATTGTGTTTGCGATGTCACAGTTTCCAGTTTTTGAGTGCTGTGGAATCATAAAAAATCGTGTTTGTTCAATTTTCGTGGTATTCGTGTGTAGCCCTCTCTCCAACCCAACGAATTATTAAAATCCTCTACGAAAACAAATTTTAAAAGAGTAATTTTTCTTACTGAATCTGAAAAGCGACGTATCCACGAAATAACACCCCAACAAATAAGCAAAAATAAAATCAAATCCACGAAATTGGCCCCCACGAAATTAAATGATTCTACAGTATATGAGTTCCGTTTGAAAATCAACATCGCAATTGCAATGAAAATGAAATTGCAATGTAAACATATCGAATTTTAAATTCATGTTTCTTTTATTATTGTACAAACATTCTCAGTTAAAAAGGTCGTTTTTAGAAAATCAAATTAAATTTTGAAAAAAAAAACAACAAACAAAAGAGGTACAATAAAAACGATAAGAAATATTGGCATCATCACATTTGTGAACATTCCGTATTACATTGTTATCCTCGGAGTGACGTGTCACGCTTTCACTGGTTTCAGCATGACACGTCACTCTCAAATACATCTCTGTCCGTCTGGTTTAAAATATATTAATCAGGAGCATAAAAAATGTTTAGGTTGGTGATATCATAAAAAATTATTCAATTGTGTTTTTATTATTTTTGAAATGTTTGTATCTTGTAAATTAGATACATATCGGGTTAGATTCGGACCGTGCATTACATACAGTTATTTAGGAAAGCAAAGGCCTCATTATACATTGGAACACAATAACACGTCAACTTGATAAATATGTCATCAACCTTTTTACCTGATTGATTTTCCCCTAAAATTAGTTTTAAACTAGATGATAATCTATTGTTTTAAAAAGAAATATGGGTTGATTTTTTTTTTCATTCTTTGTTGAAAAAAAAATTCATTTATTAAAACTTATCAAAATGACACTAGTTAGAGCATTTAAATAAGAACAGGCTGGGCAGATTGAGACAATATGGATTGATTAAAGTGCATTGTCCTACAGCACAAAACATCAAGTGACTGCATCGTTTGGATGTCTGGCCACTGGTAAGAATTCGTGTGTTCTTATCAAGACAGTATTTCGAAGCTATTTTCGTCGATTTAGTTTGAATGCACTACCTTCCTTTTATTAGAGACAACTATTGGCGAGTATTGAACAAAATGTTCCCACTTGTACTTAAAAATTTTCGGTTCTTTCAAAGAAAAAACACTTCAATGTATATTTCGATCTGTTCTTCAAACATTTTAAATGTCTGGTGTTTATGAATTGAAGACCGGTAGGGATGCTTGATTTCCCAACAAGCTATTTTTTGTGCACAAGTAAAAAATTAAAAATGTCCATACAAACCCAAAGTGAATAGACAATGTGTTGATGCTTGCGACAGGAAGATAGTTTTTGTCGCATATATTTGCTGTGTGCCTTTGCTGTGGTTCCCTGAGCTACCCATTACGCACAGGAACCAGGCTAGCTCATGCGCAGGTTGCATTATCCCCATAGCATCCGGTTTAACCTCGCTTTTATATTTTCTGCGTGGACCTAAGGGTCAACGCAGAAATGTCGTTAATTGTCAGCATTATATCAGGAAACATCGCACAAAATTAAAATATGCATGAACGTCTTTGATTTATAGATGTTCCTGCATTAAACGATACCAATTCTTTTAGAGTAAATGGACTCATCGCTACAACGAAGGGGAAAAGTACTCCAGTACTACATCTGAAGCAAACGTTCTTACTACAATATGTATATTTGGCACATGTGTAATTAAACGAAGGTTCATGTATTATGTAATTGTTATCAATTTATTTAGAGCTACACTTAGCTCTGCAAACATTTCTTTCTTTCAGTGGACTGGAGAAATGACTAGTTTATTGACACTAAAAGTTACTTACTGTGGAAGCACATACTTTTGTTGTGTTAAAATTTCGTTGTTTTAAAACCAAAAAAGTTTCTTTGGTATTTCTTCTGTCATATTATAATCTCTACATGTATCACGTAACAACCTTGTATTCATCAAAAATTTTGGTTAAAATTCGTCATGGATTTAATTTCATAATGTATATTGATAGTAAAAATAACAATATTAAATCATTGAAGGATATTTCTGCTTCTACAATAGTTATTATTTCAATTGCTCTTAATGATATTGATGCAATCATTGGTGACTGAAGAACATGTTAACTAACAAACGTTGCTATGACACAGTCTTTTATAACTGAACATTTTATTGGTTAAATGACTGTTTATGATGAAGTAATTTTCCATTGCAAACATTATTAAGACACTTCAATCTTTTTTTCCATTACCTTCTGTGATATTTTCGATTTTAATATAAATCAATATCATGATTTTACTCTTTCCACAGATATTTATACAGTGCATTTTCTTAAATCATTCGATATTTATAAATACCCCAGTGTTCAAACGATGGTCATTCAATATTATTAAAGAAACAAAAAAAATCTCTTTTAAAACGCCTTCTCTATCTTGTCAAGTTTTAATAGACGGCTTAAGATAAAAAGTCTATGAGGATTTTGCAGTAACAAAAAAATAGTACTTGGATGGTTACGTTGAAAAATTGTGCAAGGTATTCAGAGTGACTTCCAAATGAAGAAAAGATGTCAACATTCCCCTTATAAATCTTTAAAAAATGATGTCAATGCCAATGAAGACATCTTTGAAATGAAGACATTTTCGATTTCAATTCCACTTATTTCACAGTTATGTTGTTTAGAAAATACCCAAAAGTGCTGCAGAAAAACCATGGGACAGACTTTAGTCGAAACTGAAAGTAAATTTGCATTAAAAAAGATATCTACAAATGATTTGATTTGTTTATTTCATATAAAAAATGTAATAAAATCACTACATGGAACTCTGTCTCGATGCTTAAACAGTGTTCTATTTTCATTATTTGATGAATTTTGTTGTGTATATTATTCAGTTTTCTGATGATTTGCTTTTGCGTCTAGCGTATCAATCAAGGACATTATGGATACTACAAACTTTAAAAAATACCCATAAAATAATGTATGTATTTATTTACTAGTATGCTACTGTGTACCTAATATCTTATAGCGTTTTATTTTGATTGAAACTATAAAATTGATACATATAGAACAATGACTATCTAATTTTAATAAAAATTTAAATATGTCGATGATACACTCAAAAAGTGGTTTTTTTAAACTTCGGGATCAATTTATCATTTGGTCCTCAAGACTTCTTTGATAGTACAGATTAACTGCAAGAAGACTCTTAGGTACTTTAAACGGCAAATTACGTTGGTGGCTAGAAGTTAAACCATTTTAATAAGAATTGGACAATTATGTCAAACAGCAATGTGACGTTGGCCAGTCTATTTCATTGCTGGCTACTCAGTCTTGGCTCTTTGAAATCAACAAGATTTGTCTGGCTTTTGATCTAAGTCTACGCAATCGGTGCATATTTCGCTTTAGAAAGCGTCATTTTTTAACTTGCCTTGACGCATGAAATAGATAGAAACGTCCTCCTAAAACTCCGAGGTCTTGTTAAAATGGTTCTACGGAGGCCGGATAGTCCATAAAAAACCCAGTATATCTGCCTCAGGACAACCTGTCTCATTACTTCTATCAGCCCACGTTTACAGGAAGGACGCAAGCCATAGCCTGACACTTCAAAAACCAAATAGTCTGACTTTTGAGGTAGACATTAATTGATAAGTATAGCTGTATTTTGAAGGTTGTGACAATTTCTGAATAATGTTAAGTTATACAATGTATGTGTAACGTGAATATTGCGCATTTTTCATATCATATCTTACTCTGATATATGTAAAAAGTATATATACATGCAATTACTTACACCTGTATATCTAGCTTATTGTATATCATATATTGGCAGGCTTTTGTGTGTAAAACGTTGCTTTATCCGAAATTCTTGTGATGTATGTTCAGAAACTTGTTATGTATGAATAAAATATTGTGATGTATGTTCATAATCTTGTAATGTATGAGAAAAATCTTGTTATGTATGAGAAAAATCTTGTGATGTATGTTCAAAATCTTGTTATGTGATATATGTTCAAAATCTTGTAATCTATATTTAAAATTTTGTGATGTGTATTCAGTATTTTGTGATGAAGTTATCAAAATTATTTGTTGTATATTTGAATGTCTTGTGATACGATCAATATCTTGTTATGTATATTGTATGTGTTGTTATATGTATTCAATTATCTTGTGATGCATCTTGTCTTATACTTATTGTGGTTCAACTCTAGTTAGTGGTCGAACTCGTCCATTAGCATTCTGTTGCGTCGTATTACCTTAATTATAAATATTGAACATATATCAAGATTACAGAACATACATTTCTAGATTTTGAATAAACATTACAAAATTTCAAAACATAAATTAAAAGATTAGATAATATATATCACAAAGTGTTGATTATACATCACAAGATACTCAACATCCAACAAAAAAATTTTGAATACATAACACAAGATAAAGAATATACATAACAAGATATTGAGCATACATCACAAGATTATTAAAAATGCATCACATGATTTTAAACATATATTGTAAACATGATTTTGAATATAAATCATAATTTTTTTAACGCCATATCAGGCCATAACTGTGGTGTTACGGTTACATGACTGAATATAAAAAGTTCGAATTCAGTATAGCTCGGGCAATTGATTTTAATTAACATTCACATATTCTAGTATTAAGTAATTATTAGTGCATTTGAAAAAATATTTCAAATAATTAATTTCACGGATGTGCCGTACTGTCTTAATTGCATAAATATGGTACTCAAAAGAAGATGAAAAGAAAGGAAACTTGTCGTTCTTGATACTGCTAATCCAAAACTTCACTGTATTAATCCTTTTAATGTTTAAAGTTTAGATTTGTTGTAGATTTCTTGTTTTTACATGTACGCAATTAAGCCCGTTTAATTAAATTCTGTAAGTCCGCCGTTTTGCGTTGAAGGGCTAAAATATTAACGGGAACACCAAATTTATATCATAATTTCATATACTTCACAGCTGTTAGTCATTGTAGCCAAGGGATGCATGTCTTCGGAACTCTGTAACTAGAATTTCCTCAGTTCCCATTCAGCACAAATACCTTTAATTCACTCTTTATAAGGCCAATCACCAATTTCTGAAGAAAATTACTAGTCAAAACCTGTAAAATTCTCTACATACTGGTTTTAATGAGATTTTGACCCTTTCATATTTTGCTAATTTTTCATCATTTTTCAGCTTTTTAGACCTCCCCCAGCTAATTCCCTGCAGAGGGTTGACCTTCCGTACCGCGTGCATGTTGCACTATCACATGTCAGAAACTTACCGCTGTATAGTTTACAATGTCCCATCCACCTACTTTTCGTGTTATTTTACCTCCCGTCTGTAACTTGCAATTTCACTGTGTAAAGTCAGCACAACAGTCATAGCCGCAGGTTTCGCATTTTACTTCTGATTCTCATGTACCTAACATAAGGGGCCTACATATTGCATATCAATTTCAACAACAGACACCCCTCTAACTAATGATAATCATTAAAAATCATTTCATGAATTTTAGCAACACTCATAAGCCTTCAAGTACAGCAACTCTCAATTTTACAAAAATATTAACAGGTACTTTATTCGAAACTGTCCCTTGCTACCTTTAACATACACTCACATTCTCTGAAAAGTCATCTTGTCTTAAAATTCAAAGGCTTATGCTATTCTGAGAAAAAGTACACCACATTTTGACAATTCCATTGAGGTTTAAGAAAAATATGGTCATTTAAGTGAACCCACCATTTCCACTTTCCTCATTTAACACAGATTCATAGGGCTCTCCATAAATAAAGCATCTTTACCTAATATTTTAGGGGTCAACTGTTGTTCAACCTTCTTAAATAAGAAACCTTATTCAATACTACATACATTTGCTTGATATTATCATGATAAAAGCATCACATCACTTAGAAATCCCTCTACATGTATACCCTCCCCCTATCTTTTGATTTTCACAAGAATGATTGGTTTGAACACTTTAACCTAATATTATGAAACTTTTGGCAGTTTCTTTGAGTCACTTCTTACACATATTTGAAAACAACCATCACTGATATTTAAAATTGATCTTTTTTGGTAAATGGATGATTTGTAGCATTTTTATTCAGAAAAAGTCACGTTGCCCTACATGTGATTTCTTGTTTTCATGAAAAACTAAGCCTATAATCATATTTAGTGGATATCTTACATATTCTGGTTTCTAGTCTCCTTTTAACTTTGCTAAATTAGTAAGACTTACAAGTGTGATGTGTGCGTTTAATTAAAATGAAATTTAAACACTCCCGGGTACCTGGGGACATGTGAGAATTCCATGAAAAATGTTCAAATTTTACACGTTTTTCTACATTTGTGATGCATATATACAATAAAAGGGTTAAAATATGTTTTTTTTTATTCATTTCAAGAGTAATTATCATAGCAGATGTTATTTCAAGGTCAAATGTACATTTACATATCCTACATGTAATGGTAATGAAGTCCATTGGAAAGAGGGGGTGGCTTTTTCAATTCTGTAAATACATCTAAAATACCATTTTTTTGATAGGAAAGAGCAAGAACTTGAGTTTTTTGACATATTGTATACTTTGATAACTGCATTTGTCTACATGTAAAGTTCATTTGAAATAAAAATATGCTGTTTTAAAAAAAGTTGGTGATATAAGTCAGGTGTTGGTTGTGTATCTTCGGAACTCTGTAACTAGAATTTCCTCAGTTCCCATTCAGCACAAATACCTTTAACTCACTTCTTATAAGGCCAATCGCCAATTTCTAAAGTAAATTTCAAGTCAGAGCGTGTATAATTTGCTATATATTTGTCTTTCGTGTTATTTAATAACCTACTGTCTGTAACTTATATACGTCTAGATAGCCACAAGTTTGCCATTTTACCTCTGATTCACAAGTACTTAACATAATATGAATCAATTTCAACACGAGACATCACTCTATTTAATGATAATCATTAAATAACATTTCATGAATTTTAGCAACACTCATACGCCTTTAAGTACAGCAACTCTCAATTTTACAAAAAAATATTGACGCACACTTTATTCGAAACTGTCCCTTGCTACAAAACCGGAAACTGCCATCTCATAATATATCAAGATTTCAAAAGTGTTTTACGCGTGCTGTATTAAAAGTTCCTAAATACGACTTTAACAAAGAAAAACTTTTATAGATATCAAAAATATACTTCGATCGATTTTCCAAACAACCACTGCTTTTGAAAAAAAGATAACTCCGTGTAACCATTGTTTGTTTTGAGAATAAGAGAGCACTAGAGATTCGAAGAATGATTTCCGGATAAACACATTAGGGTGCACTTTAAACGATTTGAAATATATGGAATTTCAACATTCTTAATGTATTGGGAGATAGAGTAATTATTTGCCAAGGGAATGAACTGTCCAATTATATATATGTATATATCCCTCTTTCTTCATATATATTTATAAATGCTTAAACACTGATTTTTGACAGAACTGAATTTAAAGTTCTCAGCTCGACATTACATTCAACTCACTTAGAGGATCCTTCAGTCTATTCATATCGAAAGTATCCGACGCCTTATATTAGCATTTAATGTTTGTAAAGTTTAAATATTTTTAAAAAAAAACCTGACAACTTTTAAAACATCATCGAACCTCGGACCCTTTGTGATGAAAGCGTCGTCCTTTGTTGTTGGTTGAACAATATGATTCAAAACTGCATTTACTCCGTTTTAAAATGTATTTCAGATAAACTGCAAATAGCATGCACATATACTATAAAACAAAACATCTTGCTTACATCAATGGAATCTTTTTTAACCAACACACAGCGAATTTAGCAAATGATTCAAATGTATTTCTAAATTTGTTTTTGTTTATTTGATAAACAAGTACTTGTTTATCAAATGAACAAAAACAAATTTCTTGTTTAAACCATAAAAAAAAACATTTGAAATAAAAGCTCGATTAGTCCCTCTGTCATCAGATTTGATTTCACTTGGACCGGACTTAAAGTGGCTCACTTCACTTTATAAGAGTTTTTCAAATCAACATATAATTGCTTAAATATGAATTGATAGATAACATGCCAGATAAGAAATACATACTAGCAAGTCAAAAAAGCAAAATAAGCATGTAGTTTTGAATAAACATTACATATTTTTTAAAAATTCAATTAAGTAAATGCGAACAAAAGCATCTGGCGGATTCGAACTCATAATCTGCAGTTCACAAAACCAGTTCTTAAACCACTCAGCTATGACAGATTGATATGAGCAATTTAGCAAAGCATTTAAATCACCATCTTGAGAGGTTTTGTCTTAAAAAGGTGAAGGTGGCTCAATACACCTTGAATACGCTTCTTAATTCAGCAAAAGATTTCTTGATTATGATAGACAGAATGATGCAAAGAAGTATACAGGTCAAATTGGTGGAAAAAAATATGCAAATTTGCTTGCGTAAAAGAGATGAATCATAAGTTTAAGCAGAAGATTTCATCGACCCTCCCATACTTTCTTATACTAGAAAAACCAGTTATTAGTTAGAACAAATGTTTCATACAAGTTGTGAATTTATGACACCTTTTCTGCTGCAAGTTTCTTGTCTTTTCATGCTGTGAGTCGCAAGTCATTTCGCTGAAGTAAAAGGCTTCCAACTGGCTTTCACATAGTCTAATTTTTAACGCCGTGTATATGCTCTTTCACCATATTCCAAGACCCCAAAAGTATGGATGCGGTTTACCAGTACGTAGCCGTAATTGACTTGATTGTATTGTTATAAATGTATGGTGAAGTCAACAGTGGGAAAATCGTGAGCATCTGTTTATTTGCGTGTTTTAGTATACAATACCACGCAGTATTATGGCGCTTCAGCTCTCTCATTTTAAGCAACGATGTCCCATTTTACCATTAAAGAATTCTGTCAGCTTTTTGTTTTCTTTTTCTAGATTATTTACTGACATTCCCTACTTTTATTGTGTTTATTATCTATTTATCCATGTTTACTTAAAAAAATATTTAAAAAAAATATATTTTGTAATTCTTTGTTTTTAGACTAAATGTAAGAGGACTAGCTATGTACGGCTATAACCAGTTGAGGCTTTACAAAAGGATTTTTTCTTCTGCGTATAAAGAGCTTTGTAGAAAAGTTCGGAAAATGCTCAAAAATCAAAACTAAACTATTCGGGTTTTTTTATTTTATTAAAAGAGTGCTTGCCCTTAAATGCCATTTTTAAAAGATTTAGGCAGATTTTATGACTAAATTGAAGACCATTCTGGCTCCTAACAAAATTATTCTACAGAATGCAACTTACCAAATGTTTTTTTTATCAATCTTCATTGTTCTTAAGCATTATTGTCAAGTTTGGAGATTGTGTTTGCGATGTCACAATTTCCAGTTTTTGAGTGCTGTGAAATCGTAAGAAATCGTGTTTGTTCAATTTTCGTGGTATTCGTGGATAGCCCTCTCTCCAACCCAACGAATTATTAACATCCTCTACGAAAACAAATTTTAAAAGAGTAATTCTTCTTACTGAATCTGAAAAGCGACGTATCAACGAAATAACACCCCAACAAATAAGCAAAAAACCCCAAATCCACGAAATTGGCCCCCACAAAATTAGATGATTCTACAGTATATAAAGTTCGGTTTAAAAATCAACTTTGCAATTGCAATGAAATTGAAATTGCAATGTAAACATATCGAATTTTAAATTCATATTTCTTTTATTATTGTACAAACATTCTCAGTTAAAAAGGTCGTTTTTAGAAAATCAAATTAAATTTTGAAAAAAAAACAAACAAACAAACAAAAGAGGTACAATTAAAACGATTTGAAATATTGGCATCATCACATTTGTGAACATTCCGTATTACATTGTTTATCCTCGGAGTGACGTGTCACGCTTTCATTGGTTTCAGCATGACACGTCACTATCAAATACATCTCTGTCCGTCTGGTGAGGAAAATTATATTTATTTAAAATATATCAATCAGGAGTATAAAAAATGTTTAGGTTGGTAATATCATAAAAAAATATTCAATTGTGTTTTATTATTTTTGGAATGTTTGTATCTTGTAAATTAGTTACATATCGGGTTAGATTCGGACCGTGGCATTACATACAGTTATTTTGGAGAGCAAAGGCCTCATTATACAGTGGAACCCAATAACATGTGAACTTGATTAATATATCATCAATTTTTTTACCTGATTGATTTTCCCCCAAAAATAGTTTTAAACTAGATGATAATCTATTGTTTTAAAACGAAATATGGGGTTGATTTTTTTTTTCATTCTTTGTTGAAAATAAATCATTTATTAAAACTTATCAAAAAGACACTAATTAGAGCATTTAAATAAGAACAGACTGGGCAGACTGAGACAATGTGGATTGATTAAAGTGCATTGTCCTACAGCACACAACATCAAGTGACAGCATCCTTTGGATTTCTGGCCACTGGTAAAAAATCGTGTGTTCTTAACAAGACAGTATTTCGAAGCAATTTTCGTCTATTAAGCTTGAATGCACTACCTTCCTTTTATTACAGACAACTATTGGCGAGTATTGATCAAAATATTCCCACTTGTACTTAAAAATTTTCGGTTCTTTCAAAGAAAAAACACTTCAAAGTATAGTTCGATCTGTTCTTCAAACATTTTAAATGTCTGGTGTTTATGAATTGAAGACCGGTAGAGATGCTTGATTTCCCAACAAGCTATTTTTTGTGCACAAGTAAAAAATTGAAAATGTCAATACATACCTAAAGTGAATAGACAATGTGTTGATGCTTGCGACAGGAAGATAGTTTTTGTTGCATATATTTGCAACAAAAACTTTCATTCCTTAAACAGATTTTTAATGTAACTGAAATCGAAATGTTTACTTAACAAAATGAAAGACAAGCATCTTTTACATGCAAGTGGATATTGTTGACCATAAACAGAAAATGTGTAGATACATTTTTTCTATGCCTTGCTTTGAGAAGAAAAGTAATTCTTCATAAGTACCCATTAAGTTTTATTATGATCGATTGTGGTAAACATACTTAGAAAATGGATTTGCCTTTGTTCTTGACTTTGGTTCTGCGATTTTTGTTCAATATATACTTTATATATGATTGTTGAAGAAATCTCTTCTCACTTTTGTCCTTACACGTTAGAAGCATAAGATGTTCTTAGAAGTGCTAGCTCTGGTTTGTCTGCTATCAAGACCACTTAGTGCAAGAAACCAAGCAACTGCTAGTACGCCTGTGATATCTTATAATGTCAAAGAAAACCGTGCTCATAGAGTTGCAGAAAAGCCAGGATCGTCCTGTGGACTCGATCCAAACCTGTTTCATGGCAGCAGCGAGTGTCTAATTGCGTGTTTGACTAAGTCGAATCATTTGTATGGCTTTGGATGGAATAAGAATTCATCGGAGTGTCGCTGCTGCAAGCAGCCCGTTTTGACCGGTGCAAATAAGGTTGACGGCGAAGGCTGGGAAACATATTTGGCAGGTATATTTATTCTAAAAACATTTTTTTTCTAGAAAGGATTAGTAAAAGGTATTTATGTTTCAATTTGTTTTAAACAAATTAAACGTTCTCAAATACTTATACAATACCAAAACCACCCAACCCCCCCCCCCCCCCAAAAAGAAAAAAACCAGGCTTAATATTAACCAAAGCTACAACTCTGTGACCCATAAATATTTCAAAATGATGTACGGTTGTGATAATGTGTACCACAAATCAGATAATTATACAAGCTTTCATTTTTTTACGAAAAAATTCTCACATCTAAATGGTTCAATTATATAACCTTCAGTTTCGAGAATGGAACTAAGAACTGCAGTTGCTTTCGACCTCAAATGGCATACGGTATTTAACATCAAAATCACGACACCCTGCAAAAAAAATAATTTTTTAGTTGCTTAGAAAACATTTGATTTTAGTTACGGACATTAACTAAAACAGACGTGAAGTCGTTTCATAAGTACTATTTTAATCGATTAAGATAGATCATTTTAATACTCATTATCATATTCTCTCATAAGCTAGTATTGAAATGTAAAAAGGATGTTTTTTACTCATTATTGAAAATTCCAACGTAAAAAAAACAAATAAATATATCACTCTCTAAATTATTTTCAAAGTTTGAATGACTTTCAAGAAAACAAAGCATTAGAAGTAGGTATGTGATCTTACCAACAAAATTCAACCTCGTTGCACCTTTTTTCATGATTGTCTCTGCAGTTTGAAGAACTGTCATTAATCACCACCTCGATGGAACATATAAGAGTTATAAAGCTCTAGTTATATAAATGACCAACATATGGTCTCAAGACCTTAATAATATCTTAATTGTTGAATAACTCAAACTGTTGATATAATCTTAAATGCATAATAATTTGGGTTTTTTAATACTTTATTTGACATTTATAATTTCTCATTGTAAAAGGTTCTTTTTTATATAAAAGAGGGAGATGAAAAGAGAGCATGTATTGTTCAAAGATAATATAATATAATATAGTTCAAAATATTACTCATCTTTCTAGATACCTTTCTTTTTTTCTATTTCTAGTAAATATTCAAAATATATTGGAATTAAAAACACGTTTTGATATTTCTATCTGCAGTTCAAACAGTTCACTAGTTGGATTATGTGCTTGTTATTGACATGAAGTGAACTGTATTCTTTACTGCTTGTGATATTTTCATATACATCTTTAAACTAACTAATGTCAATCACTTGTTGATACATTTTTAAGACTGCAGTATAATACTTGGGATTTCTGATTCAAATTCATTAATTTCTGCGTTAAAAAAGTACATAAGATCATGGATCTTAAAATCCCTTTTTGATGCAAAACGGTGATTCGCGCTGAATAGAGAACTTCTGTAAAATAAGAAATATACAGTGTTTGTAACATGGCATTACCTGTAAAATTCATTCTTATATAGGTTGTTTGGATAGCTTCTCTATCGTGTATCATGAGGAAACACCAAGGTGTCTGTATCACATGAACCAGCGAATTGATATGCCACATTCAGAGGCAATGTCAACTTGCGAAAATCTTGGAGGGATATTGGTTAAATCCCCATCTCATGATTATAATTGGATGAAGGCGTTGGTCAACTTCATTGGTTTGTATATGGTTATATATACAAAAATTGTGTCATGTAATTTGAAATTGACAATTTTTGGCAAATACTCGGAATACTAACTTTTTATGGATTTCAGTATGATATTTTCATGAAGATTGCATGACTATTATGATAGGAAACAAATAAATTTTAGATATTTTAATTTTATATAGAAGACTTGGAATCCAAATTCGTTTATCTGAATGTCTGTTTATTTTTTATAAAGGTTCCGGTTTTTCTTTCGAAGTTGTCGAAGATGATGCTCTCAAGCCATTTATTTGTGAAAAGGATCCTGCTTTCGAAATCTGAAATTAAACGTTTGGTTACTTAAAACATTCAAAGAACAAAATTATGGACAAATGGAGAATATCATCTTAACTAATTACTGTTTTAGTGTCGTCCATAATTGACATTTTTTTTTATAAAAATGTCAATTACACTCCTTACCTTCATTTTGATGTATATTTTGTTGTAGACATATATCCAAATTTATATGAATGTTACCTTTAAAAATCTGAGCTAGTGTTTTAAATGATGCAATTGGTAAAACAAATATGATAAATAATGTAAACAATTCTGTACGTGATGACAATCTGAAAAAAGTAGTACTTATATTTTTCATGTGTTATATTAGTTTTAAAAAGTGGCAGTATTTTGCAAATATATAAGCGAACATGAAAATTCGTTAGTTCGTCAAACTGCAAAAACAATGCCTCGAAGAAGGATTCATCTAAAATGTTTGTTGTTTTTTACTTAAAAGTGTTCTTGACATTTTACTGACAGACATTTACTATAACTTTTATAGTCTACAAACAAGTAGGCAAAAAATACGTTAATAAACAAAAAGCAAGAAGCATCAATGTTTATATAATCTTTTCATTTTGAATAACAAATAAAGAAAACACAATTCTTAATTAAAGTATATACTACACGTATGACTGTGTAATGTAGACAGACAGTGTTTCAACTGTAACATAAAAAACGGTTTTAAATACACATGTATATTGTAATATAAAGAAACCAAATTTGGCACCGTTGTACTAATTCGTATTCTAGTCACAAAGCACTGGTATCGCACACGACATCAACGGTCAATTATTCATTCGAGGACACGACATCAACCGTCAATTATTCATTCAAGGACCACTTAAGACACTCGAGGTAACTCCCTAGATACTGTAAACCAAAGTTTATTCGCGAGGGATAAAATATTGCGAGAGCCAAGTCGTCGCGAAAAAATTTTGCCGCGAACCAGCTCTCATAGTAACAACACGGTGCTGAATAAGGCGTCCTCGCGAAAATTAGCTGTCGCGAACCAGGTTTTTCTCAATTAAATCGTGAAATAAAGTCGTCGCGGAAAAAAATAGGTTTACAGTATTTGAAAATGTTTGAGTGTCCTACAAGCGTAAAGAATTACGCCGAATATGTTTACGGTGCCGTTTGAGTGTCAAATGATTGCCCACGAAATTCAAGTACAGCAAAACTCGCCATATATTCACATAGCCACGACCGCTTTGAAAATGTCAGGAAATTATAATAGACTAACAACTTTTAACAGTACATTGTAGAGATATCAAATCCAGTTGATATTGACCAATCAAACATGATATAAAGGTCAAACGTCAAGGTAAAAAGAAAGTGAAATAAATCATGCTAAGTCTTTTGACATTTTTTAATGAAGTAATGCAAGGAAAGCATTTCATTAATTGCACTTAAGAAATGTTTTACACTTAAACAAATAGGGTGAAAAGACCTCTAATTGTTCGAGATTAATTAGTCTCTTAGTTCTATTTTTTTCTGAGCGGCGAGGGAAGCATAGTTGTGAATGTGTACAAATTATGTCGTACTTCTCTTTTTTCTGTGACAACAAAATAAATCTCACGCTTTTCTACTATTACTTATTATGTTTGTTACTGGCTTACAATAAAGATATATCGGGTTGAACAGTCTCATAGACGACGAGGCGAAGTCAGTCAGTAACGAACCTAGTGAGTGTTTTGTTTCTAGAGGACTATCAAACGAGGCATTTTTTTCACAAAAAGCGAACTGGGCATGATCTTAAAAACTCCATGTAAAAGTAGACTTACATATCTTCTAACTCTTCAAAATTCTTATTTTTACGTTTAAAGAAGTCTTTAAAAATCTTCGCTCAACTTTTGTTCATTTCTAATGTTTTGATGCTGTTTAATGTGAAAATTTTTCACCCTTTGCATCGTCGAGGTTTGCACAAATTGCCACGCTTTCATTTTATTCAGTTCCAACCACAACAAGGTGACGTCAATTTAAAGGGCAATTACTCTTATTTAAAGTGCTTTCAAAAAGCAAATTATCTTTATATTTCAAGACCTTACAAAACTCAGCTTTTGTTTTAAATATTATGAAATGTCGAAATGAGTAGCGTTCGCCATATTGTCAAATATAAGTTCTCACCAAACGGACATACAGATATGTCCGATGTAAAGCAGAGTAATGTCCCCTGTAGAATAATGACCATTGTCAATTTTCGACGTATAAAAGTTCTCATCCGAATGAGTTGCATGTATCGCATTATTACGTGTGCTTACTATCTATTCATTTTTTTTTCAAGATATATCACTGTATTCAGGAACTCTTTACACAATTGCTCTGAGAAAAAAATATAGTTCCAATCTTGATCAGCAAACACAACATTACAACAAATGTTTAAAATATCGACGCATATGTAGTACGTGGAACAAAATTAACGTAATTTTTTTTTTGAATCGCTTTTACCCAGAATTGTAGATAAGAGGTTTCATATTCCTTCGCTAGCTGCCTCCTCAGTCTTTGTCTCGAAAATATAGGTCATTCTTTGATTGTCACACAATCTGCGCTGTGAAAAAATGTTAATATTTCATAGGGAGTCAAAGAGTTATTCTTTTCTTTCCTTTTTGGAATCACGGAATGGTCATGCAACAACATGAAACAAAATGAACGTACAGTGATTTTTAAAATAAATCTCTTTTACTTAGAATTGTAGATAAGAAGTTTCATATTCCTACGCTAGCTGTCTTCTCAGACTTTTTCTCGAAAATATAGGTCATTTGTTGATTGACAATTTTTTCATCAATAAATATTGCTTATATTATCAAAACAATCATATTACTTTCATGATTATTGGTTGTTATTTATCACACAATCTCCTCTGTAAGAGAATGTTAATTGTTAATAGGAATGAAAGAGTGTGGGAAACAACTACGCATATTCCTGATCACACTTGTGTAGACCTGATTAAATCAAAGTACTGAAGTACTGAAAGCCGGGCTCTTTTGGTGTGTCTTTATGCATATTGTGTGGTAAAGACTGAAAATTAATATATCTCTCTCCCTCTCTCCCTCTCTCTCTCTCTCTCCCCTCTCTCTCTCTCTCTCTTTCTCTCATAATTATGCTTTTAATGTCGGCAAAGCGTCAGAGAGCGATCAAATTTTGTAAGCGGCTACAAACAAAAATATATCTGTCTAGTAGAAAAAAGTTCAACAGTTGCCGCCTTGAATTTTGCAACAAGCGTTATATATTCAATCCCAATTTCTTCAACGTGCAGCAAAGTGGTTCATAAAAATTCATGCGCATTGTATGTATCCAAAATGCATAGTCTTGTTTTTAAAACAAGTTATTAATAAGAAAACTAAAAAAGATAGACAATTCTCTCAAAATTAGAATAAAAGAAACAAAATGCCAAAACGTTTGACAAAACGTGGCTCTTTGTGTAACTATTTGGTATAGCGGAAGCTTTTACTTTGACGCTGTTAGGTTTTTTGTTTACTTTTGAAGTTGTGCTATTTATAGTAACATTAGCGATTTGCCTGCCTACAGCCAGGACTCTGCTTTCAGCAGAGTCCGGCTAAAAATAGTGTGGAATCATAAAAATTCGTGAATGCCCAATTTTCGCGTTTTTCATGTGTAGCACTCCCCCAGTCCCCCCACGAATTTACATCCTAGGAAACAGATTGGGAACAAAATAAGTTTTACACCATTTCTGAAACCTATCCGGATACCTCTCGTCATCACTGCAAGTTCCCAATGAACATCGCAAGACCATAATTGAACGTTTGTGCGATTTCACAAACCTCCCACAAGTTTGTTTGTGAGACAATTTGGCGACTGACTCACAATGCGGAACAATCTTTGTGTATGCATGGGGAACTTGCAGTGTTGACGAGAGGCATCCAGATATCTCAATCTAACGACATATCAAATACGAGAGCGTGAAGGATCTAATTTTAATTAGATTGCCAGATATTTCAAACTTAGTTTGTTCCCAAAACCTAAGACCAGTCTTAAAAAATGACTCCGTTGGATCAAACCACACGGCCAGCTGAATTTTCAACGAATAAACATTTTCTAACGCTGGTTTTGTATTTTTTCCTCAATGTCGTCACCTCCATATCCCATATGAATCACCAAATAAAAGCGTTTTATTGTTTAAAACTCGTAAGAATTTTATGTTTTAGGTGTAGTTCGTTGACGCGTTCATGGTATAATTTGTTACAACAATGTAAAAACTTTTTTTTAATAACATACAAGATCATGTTTATCTCTGTTTATATGTCTAATAAGGGGGTAATAAGGCTGTTTTTATACGATATTAAAATACATTGACAGTGATTTTCAACTAAAGACATAATGTCTATGATCTATATTTTCTGCGTTATATACAGTCCTTTGCAGGAGGTAATGGACCAACTGTACAATTTCCAGACCACGTGCACAAATAAACACGTTCTGTTTGGTTGATACTAATAGAATCATTCATTATTACGAGTGTGGGATAGTGAAATTCCACCGAGGGGACAAGATTTACTGTCTAGGACGAGGTTCTGGCGATTCCAAGACCGTGAGTCTTGGCCCAGAGGTGGAATTTCACTATCCCCCACGAGTATAATTATAATAATGACTATTTTTCTCCCATTATTTTACATAAAAAAAAACCAATGTCTGAAAACTTTCTAATACGAAGTTCAAAAGTTTTCTTTTGGTTTATTCCTCCGCGTACTACAAATTATGCAGTCAAGAAGAGAGCAGACGACATTTTTTTTTACTAAAATCATGATAAATTGTTATCAATTAATCACAAAAAGGACTTAGTGGATCAGCTCATTCTATCATTTACTTATAGAATACGATGTTTGTTTACATTTTACGGCTTCGTAGTAATACACAGTGAAAGACATAAAAATCTCACATGCTGTCTCACACTGGATAAACCAATCTCACACCGGTGATAATGCGAGGAATATAAGTAACACAAGAGGCCCATGGGGCCACATCGCTCACCTGAGCAATAATGGCTTTATATGCATTGGGTGTTCAGAGGATATTGTGCCATATGGCCCCTCGGTAGAAAAACAAAAAAGAATACAATAAAATAAACTGTATCCAAATTTTACACTTATTTTCCTACCCTTAATCCTTCACATTACCCTTTTGAAATACCATTTTTACCAAAAATAAGATCCTATGCAAGATATAAAACTAAGTTTCTGGTAGGGGTACACTGTTAACTTCCAATTCCCTTTATTTCAGTTCTGCCCCCTCACTTTATAAAACAATCAATTTATATATGAATATATACATATAGGTACATATTCATCTTCAACTACATTGTACTAGCTAGTTATTGTATTTTGTTAAAAAAATTCCTATATGTGAAAGATGAAAATTGTACTTCAAGGCGCTCAAATTAAAAACATTCAAAAATTTAATTAGTCTTCCGCATTATAAACGATTGTTGTTTACCAGGCGTGAACTCGTGCGACGTTTTATAACCTTACTCACTTGATCGATGAATTCACTCAAATGAAAAATGTTGTCATGTGATATGTTAAAGAGCTTTTACATGTATAATCAATGCATAGGCGTCGGAATTGGGTGAAAGGGGGGGGGGGGGTCCCCCACTTTTTTTTGCAAAGTTAGACATAGCCGTACCCAAAATGTGTTTTTTTGCTTGTCAAGATTTCTGATAAGGTCTAGGCCCCCTCCATCTCAATGAGCCTCAGACTGCAATGTATTGACAGGCATATCGCTCTATTTTACTTAGGCATCCGGCAAATTTAAATATTTGCGCACGCATTGCGCCTTGCACTATTTTATTTACTATGCATTGACAACCTTATTTAAATCTATCAATAGACGTAGATTGCTTTAACGTTACTCTTATCATTTGACCCTGAAAATAAAACATGTATGGGGTTACATATATAATGATTCAAATCACGTTTTTTTCACATATGCGTAAGAATATTAGTCGGAAGTATGATTCGCCTACTAAGTGTTAAATTCTTTCATGCCTTCGAAAATCATTAAAAGGGCGTTATATATATTTTACTACATGTAGCGTATATTATATTAACAGAGTTGACCAATGGTATTTCATGCCGATCATTCCTTTAAAAGGAATACTTGTTTTCATCTTTATTCAAAATCAACGTTAACAAATGGCTAATAATCAAGATAATTTTCCACTAGGCCTATTTTCTTACGAATAGCGACAATACATTTATACTCGTAACAGTAATGTTTTAAACTGTTTTAAAGAGGTCGTTTTTATTTGTGTCTGAAAAACCAATAAAAGTTGGTGTAGATTCATCGTATAAGGAGGGGGCCCCAAAAAGGTGTTACAGCATATCATCCTTTTAATTTTTCTGTTCAAGTATTTAATGTTTAGTGAGACATTTCTGGTGATAAATCAAAATTTTAGCGTCAATTGTAGAATTATAAGCAAGATACAGAACTCACAACTCTGCTTGGTTTGAGTCAATTTTTTGTTCACAAGAGTTAATTACATACAATTTTTTTTTCGATTTTTAAACTTGGTATTTCCTATTCAAAATGAACAAAAGAGTTAATTACATACAATTTTTTTTTTCGATTTTTAAACTTGGTATTTCCTATTCAAAATGAACAAAAGCATGGCCTCAGTTCTGTGAGCATAGCTCTGTATCTTGCCTATAATTCGAAACTTGACACAGCTGAATATGGTTAGTAAAGAGAAAACATGCACTTAAACAAAGAAAGAACACAATTTTTTTTATAATATATATATATATATATATATATATATATATATATATATATATATATATATATATATATATATATATATACCTACAGTGTATATATTTCTAGCAGCAAAAATAATCTCCGTTTAGACTGAAAATGCAGAGCATCTTAACAAAACACGTTGCATTATAATCAACCATAACGTAGAGATCGTACCGAATTACCAAAAGAATGTATAGTATTTATAATATAAAATGTCGTTAGTGCATCAGATTTTGCTCATTTTGCGCAGGTAAACAATGAACTCTCTGATTTACCGAAGTCTATATTTGATTCGATATGTGAAAATTCCAAAATACAGGCACTATTTCCCCTCAAGTTAAAAAGCATAAACGAAATTCCAAACAACGTAAAACCACGGTCACGAGTGAAAATGTCAACGCATTGAAAGATTTAACCTTAATTCACTTCACGAAATCGACACAAATATATTTAGCATGTTTCAAGTATCCCTTCGCACGTTAACTGTTGCACAACAAGCAAATTCATCTTTGCAGTTTGCCCCGTTTGTCATGATTCAACATTCAAACATGGCTACTTTATACAAAGAACTTTCGTTTTCGATATGGAATACCGAACCCGAAGTTATAAACTGATTCACCGCGATTATCTCTTTTTTTTTTTATTTTCGTAAATAACTCAAATTTGAAACAGAATTCGCCAATAAATTTTGCAATTTATATTTTCCTTTCCTTAAGGATTATTTATGCAAAATTACGTTGAATTTGACTTGATTTTTTTAAATGCACCCCCCTTTTTCTACAGTTTCGAGGTTTTCTCCGTTTTAAATAAAGATCGGTCTTTCATTTCTGCAATTTATATTTGCCTTCCCATTAGGATGCTTTGTGCCAAATTTGGTTGAAATTGGCCAAGAGGTTTTAGAGAAGAAGTTCAAAATGTAAAAAGTTAACAGACGGACAGACGGACGACAGACAAAATGTGATCAGAATAGCTCACATGAGCTTTCAGCTCAGGTGAGCTTAAAAAGTACTGCAAAATTCTATTCACGCTTGTATGCATTTGAAATCATTTATAAGTGCAATTTATAAGACAGAAACTTCAATCATAAAGTTCTTTCCATTCTTTCAACTCAAAAACAGGTGTAAAACCACAAGTTTAGAAATAATATATGGTTGAAATATTCAAAATTAAACATAATTACCTTAATTATCCTTGAGAAAGAATATATCACAAATTACATAAATGCTATCATTTACAATTATAATGCTGTAAAGAAAACTTTCAAAATTTAAAGCTAAAAATATGCCTTTTTTTTCCTTTTTTTTAACTAAATAATAGTTTATAAATAAAAATTGTATATTTATAAATATCAAATGTAGATCATATTGCTTATTTATTGACCATTTAGCCCCAATGATATGTTTTTTCTCTACATTTAAATTCCATGTCTTACTTTATAGCAAATTTGATATCGTGAGGAATGAGTTCATGAGCGACAATGCTCAAAATTGGACACAGAAGCATTAATAGAATCAAAGTACTTAGAGTACTGAGAGACGGAGGCATCATTGCGGAGGAGATTAATCTACTATTAATTTAATTCCAAGTATTGAAGTACCGACGGGAGTTGATTTCATCGATTGATATTTATCTTAAAATCAACGATATGTAATTTCGCATGCCGAGTAGTTTCTTATCCGTAATTGAATAACGCATATTTTCGTAATATGAATTTTTGGGCTTTTCCGACAATTTCAAGAATTATAGGAAAACATCATATGAATCATGTTGCGTAATATTTTAAGATATAATTATTTCCATCAAACTATGTATCAGTAATGTAAATATTTCTGGAAAATTATATGGATCCGAGCAATGTTTAACTATAATAATATTTAATGCTTCAGAATGCATTACATCGAATTTATCGATTACTTTCGAGAACAAGGTCTTGTCAGTCAGCGGCGATGATCTGTGGTTAGGTCCAAACATAGTTTCACTTCCGGTTTGCCAGAGTAACTGTATAGGAGAGTTGATAAAAATCAAATCCCAAAAATAATAATGGTTTTTTCTTCTTCAAATTTTAAGGTATAGAAGGTTTAAAGTATCAATTAAGAGTTTGCAATACTAAATACTAAAGGACAGAAACTACTTTGCTAACATATTCAGGCTCTTTTATGGAATATGCAAAAACAAATTACATGTACAAACAAAAAAATATTTTGTTAGTTAGTACTATACCTAATGATTCACAATATATACTAAAATTTATGATATATAATCAATAAAAACTGTTGAACAGTGAACTTTTTTCATATGAAAAAATCGTTCATGCTTAAAAACCCCTAGTGTTACATGTAGGTAATACATGCATGATCTCAGTCTCGCATAGTTGTTCTTTTTCTTTTGCAGAATGTACGATTCGATTGTAGAGAGTGATCAAATATATTTCTAAGCGGATGAAATATTTATATATAAGAGACGCCACAGCTCATTTTGCTCAAAATTACCGTTGATTTAATCATTTCAGGCGGTCCAAAAAGTAAATATTGCTAGCTCAGCCTTTTGATCAACAGCTTAGCGAATCAACTGTAAACATTTCATCGTGACTTTCTGCATGGGATTAAAATATTACGAATTTATACAGATTTTACTTGTGGTGTAAACAAAATTTGAGAGATATAAATTTAGAATTTCGGAAAAATATTTAACACGCAATTGCGAGCTTTTTTTGCTGTAAAAAGATTCAATCTGTCAGTATATGCAAACTCCTATTCTTTTATCTAACTATGTTTAAAAACGGAAATATCCAAGATGAAGAGAATTCGCTGTAATACATGTATCTCTTTAAAGCTAAATTTAAAAAAAATATACCGCGGTAGATCTTATAATACCCCGTGCTTCACTTTTAAAAGAAAATATGTACATTCTGTCAAATGTGTTCACACTTTTTTTTACGCGAAATTCTTTTATCAACTTGCAAAAACACACACTGACTTCCCAACTTACTTTGAAATCGATAGCGCTGGCCAGACAATGCAGGATTAATTAAACTTCACAGCACGTGGCCTGGGTACTTTACCTATGCACATACTGAATGTGTGTGTGTGTGGGGGGGGGGGGGGGGGTTGCGTTAAAGGGTGTAATCTGGATGTTCACTAGTATGCATGCCAAGTAAAACTAAACTAAAATGTGTCATGCTACGATCACGGTTGTCTGTTCTTAATTGGGAGAATACTCAAGTTCACATAGCAGTGGTTCAACTTGTTGAATAATCATTTTATTGGATCGATGCCGGGGGGTGGGGAGAATGTAGCGATACATAGAAAGATATATCTCCGCAGAGGATTAATTGATAATGCGCAAGTAATATACGATAAAGACTGAGAACCACGCCGTGTTTATCCATTGCAGCTCATAATTATTCAATATTTCGGTCAACACAAGATGGTTCTTGAGGAATCCTCATTATTTGACGCCACGGACAGGAAGCTGTATAAAAAGTATAAATAGCCACTAGACGATTACACACCATTGCTATTCTTAAACTCATGCATATTCATACTTACTTGAATTTAACATATGGACTAAAATTTTCGAGAGAAATTATGTTTATTGATCGCAATATGTATAGTTCTATTTATTGTAAATGCAAATAAGATATTTATTTCAATAATATTACTGAAATATGAATCCCAAACGAATATTGCAATTTTTGCCGCTAGGTGGTGTCCGTCAAATCCACTATCGACGTCACATGTGAGCTGACCGGTAGCAATAGAGGAGGCTCATAGAGCCTCCGTCTAAAAAGTAGAGGAGAAAGAAGAAAGTTTCTTGCATGAAAAACTATATTCCTACATTACATTTTGCAGATTTAATATTTTTACGATACACGTGTTGTTTTAAAAGAATATATGGGCATAAGTTTTTTCAAAAGAAAACAGAAAATGTCTCTTTATAAACCAAAAAAAGTTTCATCTCCATAAATCTCACTGCTTACGTTACATTTGTAACTTTATTTTACGTATAAATGTATATTTTTATTCAATTAGCGGAGAACAAAAATTACTCAGACTAGACGTGACAATACAATTAACAAAGGCGGGATCAAAATTGATTGCTGGGAATTGTTTCCAGCACTAGTCCAATGAAATTAACTATAGAATTTTTTCAAACCGCCTTCTGGGTTGTTTCTGAAAGATACCCTTTATATCACTTAAAGCATTGGAGACAAATTTATTATCAAATATTCCAAAGACCTTCGTAGATGATAAATCTGATTCTGAAGAGAGTCGTTGTTGAAGACAAATTCTCTAAAAGACCGTTGTTTTTCTGATAAGAAAATGGCAATAAGTCCAACGCTGATTTTTAGCTGTATGTCAGTTGGTGTTGTTCTTGGTATAGGGGTCCTGATTTTAATTCTCTGGATCTGCGTCAGGAACACCGAGGACCCGGATGCATCTTGTGTGCAACAAAGCAGCCTCGATAGTAGTAAGTGTTCGAATTGTCTCATCAAGCAATCAATGTTTACGTGGGAATAATATATTATGAAATTCTCAATTTTTATTTCATTTTTTAAAATTTTTACTCATTTAATCTATTAGTTTCATTAAATTTATTATTTCATCACTCCCATTCCTAAATCACTTTATCTTCACTTTACTCATTTTATTTGGCAATTTTGGTCACAATATTTTGGTTTTAGTTTTAAAAAGTTGTATTTTCATTACTAATGCAAAAACGCAACGAAGGTTGTTTTATTTTTTATCAAGATATTCAGTTTGTGTAAGCGTAGTTGTATGAATTAACGTTTGAGGGCAGAATGGTTTGTAATAACCTTGACCATGCCCCTATGATATATGTGTGTATACTATGTGTATATATTTCATTTTTAGTGTTTAATATGTGTTTATTTCTGTATTCCAGTGCTGGAAAAAGGAAGACGAATAGATAATTTCCAAAGAAAAAGCAACAAACCATAAAAATAAAGTTTTGTGTCATTGTTCAGATTTTCTGTCTACATTGTAAACTTATATATATTCAGTGACCTTTCATTTGACCTTTCAGTCATATTTGTGTCAGCAATGTGTAGACTTGTTTTTGTCCATTAGTCAAACAGAAAGGGCATTTTATTTTTTATATAATTATCTAAATTACTGCGCATGCTCAACTTATATGCCTAACTTTAAGCAGTGTCCACATAAGGTCGGTTTCTAGTATGATTTAGAGTACATTCAACCTCACCAGCTGTTTTCATTGATTCAAATTTTTTGATATAGTTTTTTTTTGTATTGTGTCCAGTATGTTGATGTATATTTGTAAAACCGTGTTATATATATATATATATATATATATATATATATATATATATATATATATATATATATATATATATATATATATATATATATATATATATATATATATATATTGCTCTTGCACATATATGCGTTTTCGATAAAAAAAAATTATGAAAGGATGTTTTGGAAAATTATCAGTAGATTGCATAGTCCTTTAAAATGTCATACATTATTAGCGTAGCAAATTGTTTTCAAAAATTAAATCATTGTATATGACGTAATAATCATTTCATTAATTTTGGATTATAGAAATGTTGTTATTGATTTTGTTGGACAACTTTTCGTATAAAGCCTGATATGTTTATATCTTAAAGTTTCCGATATCTTCCTATGAAGGTATTTATCATTAGATTGCATTGTCCTTTACCTGTAAATGCCATACAAAATTAACCTAGACAATTGTTTACAAATGCTAAATCATTGTATATACGATGTTATAGTTATTTCAATTAATTTTGGATTATAGAAGAGTCATGGTTGTTTTGTAAGACAACTTTTCGACCGAATTTTGATATGTCAGTCTCTGAAATCACATGTTGACATCAAGTGTACACGTGAAAACTTTTAAGTAGTACAATTACCACTCAGTTTGACTAACACCGGATTCCTTTTAGCGCTATTGTGAAAACTGGGGGGCAGATGGAAGTTCTTAATCAAACTTCATTTATTGACATTGTATGAAGTATTCTACGGGGTTTTTTTTTAAATTAATTGACTACGAACATGTATCATCTGTTGCAACAGGCGTTCTTAAGACATTTTGTACAGATTATATTCACTGATCACATGTATGTGAAAATTAAAGACTATTTTTTGAATGCGCTGAAACCATTGGTCATTTTTTTCACCTCCTTGCAGACGACTGTGTGCTTCTAGTTTCCAGGTTTTTTAAATATTTAAATCACACGCTTGCACGTGAGAGATTTTGGCCCCTCTTAATTTCATTTGAAGGAGATGTGACAATGTGTTTGAGTTCTACTTTTAAGGTTCTAAGAAACCCTTTTACTATAAAACAAGGCTTTTTTCTTCAGATTTTTTTCATTTCCTTTATATCCTTACATGTAAATCTAAGAAATGAATTTAATTAATGTTCTACAAATATACATTTTTGATAACACAAAATTCATTAATATCTGTAATAATACACACTGCATCAATACATATCGCATTATTATGACATAGGTGAGTTATGCTAAGACATATACAATATTGATCCTTAACCTTAATCCTTAATTAAATTATTAAGCAAGAAGCTTAACTGTTCGATTGGAACTGTTAAAATCGACTGTTAAAAAAACTGTTTACCGGTGACGTCACATTCCGCAAAACGAGTTATTGCATTAGAAGGGATATAACAAACCAGTTGTTGCCTTCGGCCTTGCGAGGCTGTTTGACAGATCAACTATTGCCCTCGACCCAAGTCAACAGCTGTTTATTATTTCTATCTTATATGCAAGTGTAGGATGCATTTGAAATTACTGTAAAAGCTTTTATTACCTAATCAACGGGATTTTGTTGTTTTATTACAAATTAAATATTTGCGTCTATTTTGAACTGCCGGTCAATAGACTGCGATCTATTAGACCGCCGGTCAATAGACTTCGATCTATTGGACCGCCGGTCAATAGACTGCGATCTATTGGACCGGCAACGTATTTCAGAACGCGGGTATGTTAATGTTACATCCTTTCGATAGTTCTCAGGGAATGTATATTCCTTTACATAGACGCTGTTTTTAGTACTTGGTGAAACTAAATTCAATGTTATAAAAATGCATGGAGTATCAAATAATCAAAAGTTTTAAAGCTTTATATAGGGTAAAAGACTATTTAAAATCTAATGGGTTGAAGACTCCCCCTTCTTTGTGTAAACTAATATTAAATTGATATGTTGTAATGCATGCAACATGTTTTGTGCATGTAAAAGATGAAAATAAAATCTGAGTATATTGCATAATCGCACGAAAACTATCTGCAATTTGCAAATTGTAAACCCCGAAAACTAAAAAAGGAATTAGGTAATAAAACAATTATTTGATGCTTGAACAGTCAATAGACCAGAATTTTTTCCCTTGGTGCAGGGAACAGCACAGTATGATCTATTGCCCTCGGCCGTTGGCCTCGGGCAATAGATCATACTGAGCTGTTCCCTGCACCTCGGGAAAACTATTCTGGTCTATTGACTGCTCAAGCATTAAATAATTGTATAATATTGCAGCGTATAAATGTTATGAAATATGCAGCCTGATATTGCTTTTACTATTGAAGGTAAACCAAACATGTATTTGGCTTAAACCTTTTTTTCGTTTTTTCTTTTTATAAATATCGTAATTTCAAATAAAATAAAACTGAAATTACTAAACCATTTGACTTTTCCTTTTATTAATTTAAAGACGGTATTTCTTGTTCTAAAATAATTTCTTTACATTCTGAGGTGTGTGTGCATTATAAGGTGGCATTGGACACCTTTGTATGGTGACGGACTTCGTAAAGATGTCTCGAAATAAACAAATAAGCTACTAATCTCGATTTAATTAGTTCGAATCTGTCTGGGGTCTATATATATTTTACATTTCCAAACATTATTAAAACGTAATTTTTGGTCAAATGCAGTTAAATTTTAAAATTTATAACCGGAGAAAGTATAATGAATATAATGAACATTAAGTCCATTATTATCGACGGGTGTGCCATACCATCTTTAAACTGCATGGTCGAATTTTTTCGCTCTTACGGTATCAAGTAATTTTCAACCAATTAAAGAGGTTAAGCATTTCAACGTGTACGTGTACGAGTACGTGTAACTAGGGGAATCCCCTAATTTTATGTGTATAACTTCACATTTTCCGTATACCGCGTAATTCTACAAGTTGTACAAAACGTGTAGAATCAAAAGTACACGTAGAAGAAAAGTTGTAGCATTTTTTGATAAGAATATAGACTAAGTGTACATCAGATGTTGTGTAATGTAAAGCAGACGATTAATTAAGGACAACTATGCTTTTGGTTTCATCAAAGTCATAGAATTATTTCATAAACCATAAGAGTAGACTAAACATGTTGAAAACGTTGAATCTAATTATTTTTCACGTACCCGTACACTTACAGTTATATAACATTATCCAAATTTTGGTACGTGTACGTGTAAACAGACGTGTAGCTTCACACGTACCCGTAGACGTTCATGTTTAAATGCTTAACCTCTCTATTATCTTAGAAAGTGATAGACTTTCGCTTATTAACACTAGCAGAATTGGTCTCCTTTCAAAGTTAGAATAAGTAAACAAAATAATTTTTTTATAAAGAAACACAAACCAAACTGCATCATTTGAATGTTGAGAAAAGGGAACCGTTTGGCTTCGTCCCCCTAACGATTGGGTTTTTTTTCACCCGCATGCTTTGCAATAGAGAGGTTGAGATATCAAACGTGTACGGGTACGTGTACGTGAACTAGGGGAATCACCTAAATTCTTTGCATATTACGTCATCAGTTTTTGTGATGACATGGTTTCTACACGTTCTCTAAACTTGTAGAGTGTCGTCTACACGTAAGTACAAACTTGAAACTTTTTACTACAAATAAAATCTTATTGATGAGTGGATGTATTCTTGTGATACATTATAGAGGTTTCTAAACTTCATTTGCATGAAAATTGATCAGAAATTTACCATTTATTTGGAATTAACTAAATAAATTCATGTCACAAAACGGCGTCGATTTACGTACACGTTTATATCCTACAATTTCAGAAATCTGAACTGATAAATTACAAAATCGTGTACGTGTAGTTTTAACACACGTACGCGTACCCGTACACGTTTAAAGGGGCATGGTCACGATTTTGGTCAAAAATTATTTTTCCGATTTTAATGTTTTCGATGCTTTAGTAAGGCATTTTTTATATGCAACCTAAATTTGAGTGTCATTCTTTGAGTTATAAGCAAATTACAGAGCTTACAATTCTTTACTATGTTAACAAAGCTTTTGTTTACGATTTGAATATTGACGTGAAAAGCTCAATTTTAGACCTTAAATGAATGTATTACACATTAGGAACTGTTTTTATACTTTAAATGATTAAGAAGATAGACAAATCACCTAAAAAAAGATTGTTTATTGGTATGTTGAACCTATGTAAACAAAAACAGGGCACGAGCCTTGTTTACATAACAAAGAATTGTGAGCTCTGTATCTTGCTTATAACTTCATGAAAGATTCTAAAATTTCATTTAATCATTAGAAATGCATTTCTAAAGTATTGTAAATAATTAAAATAGAAAAATAGAATTTGACCAAAATCGTGACCATGCCCCTTTAAAATCTTAACCTCTCTATTATATTTTATATGACCAAAACAATGATATTCGCATCAAAGGGTAGTTAAAATCAAATTAAATATAAGTATGTAAAAATTAAGCATCCAAGTGACGTTTTAATGTATAACTGTCTTCATAAAAATTGCCTTATTTTGAAAAATCAATGTTTTAAAGCAAACTATTGGTGTTTTTCGACGGCTTTTCGTTTTCGACTGGGAAGCATCGAGCGCATGTTTCCTCTTTTGTACAATTCTTTACTTTGATTTGAATAATTATAAGAACAAAAACATATGCAAAGATTTTAAAGGCAAAATATGAAGGAAAAATGAAAATATTTTCAATTGTTTGCCAAATGGCGGGAATATGCTCATTTTTGTGACGTCATAGATGAACACCTATTGGACAATGATGATGAATATTAAGATAAATGTGGTTGACTTCCTCCGTATAATGTTTTATGGAGATATAATTTCGATACGATACTATTAAAATTGGTTTAAATTTGGGGCAGATATTTGACAATACCAAATACAGTCCTTTTTTGTGATATAAAAACTCATAGAGTCTGTATCAACCACACAGTGACGTCATTGGATTAAGTATGGGATAGACAGTCTAATTAAAGTTAAGTCTATATTTGGCAAGCAAAGGATCATAATATAAACAAAAACAAGCATCGCAGCCAACATTCTAGGTAATGTGCGTTCATCCCACAGAACAGAAAACAAACACTTACTTGTGATTAACATCCGACAAAATTTATTTGATTATGCATGTAAAGTTAAATTGTATCAATTTTAAATAAGTTGCAGGGAAATTGCATCAATATTTCTAACGACAGAAATAAAAGATAATACACTAGATGATACTTTGCCAATAAGTTACCTGAATGTTAACTAGCAGGTTTTGAATGGTGACTGAAGAGCAGGTGTTTGGATTGTGGGTAGTTGTGTCAGACAGAATTTGAGGTAGGCCTGTGTATTTCACCTCTGGCCAATAAGGCATCGCTCTTTGAAATCAACAAGATTTGTCTGGCTTTTGAGCCAAGACAACGCAAACTGTGCATGTTTCATTTGAAAGCAGTGTCATAACTAACTTGTTTTCTCTCGTAAAGTGTTTAATGATTTTTACTTACAAAAGTATATCAAACTCCATCTGTATGATTAAATGTGAAAAATAAGAATGATTTTATTACGTTAAGATATCAAGCTACATCTAAAGACGTGTTCTAATTTGATCTTAGAATGTTCCTAACTTTTTTCCTAAGTCATATCATAGGAACATACATTGGTCATATCTTCGGAAAGTTTCTGAATATGCCTGCAGGCGCTTAGGAGGACTAAGCACCCCCTGCCAACCGGTCACACCCGCCGTGTGCTCATTGTCAACATCATGAAAAGATGAAGAAACTGTAGTCAGTCTAGTGTATAAACAATGACAAACAAGTATTAAAAAACATATGTTGTTAATGGATAGAACATCATCAATGTATCTAAATGTCGCTTTGAAGGCCATGGCAAGTGTTTTATTATTTTCTTGCACAAGTTTTTGAATAAATTCTGCTTCATATGAATATGAAAATAAATCAGCCAAAAGAGGAGCACAATTTGTGTCCGTTGGAATTCCAACTGATTGTTGGAATATTTGGTCTTCAAACACAGATGTTGTCTAACAGAAAATTCACACACCTCTTTAATGTAAACAGCAGATCTAGAGTACTTGTGTGTACAGTCAGAATGGCTTTTAACATTATTATTTTGTAGATTTCCAATGACAAGGTAAGAAATTTGACCAGTCCCATTTGTATTCAAGAAACAAATATGCATGATATCAAAAAGCCTAGATTTTACTTTGTTATGGGGGAATTGTTGTCTTAAGCGTTGAAACATTGTACGTTTTGATGTTATTGATTTTGATAAGATTTTGTGATCTCAAAGTTTTTAATAATTCGTTAGAGTTTTTAAGTAACTATATCTGATTCACATCGCTACTAGCTGGAGTATATTGTTGTATAGTACTTTTGAAGTTTCTCCTTCACTATACTCAGTATTAAGATATCTAGTAAGGAATAAATAAATAGGCTTGGTAGAACATTTACAGGAATCTGCTTTATATCTTTGGGGGGTTTTTATTTGGTATATTATTTGTATTTTGGGGAAGCTTCGGAATCTAGTATAAATACGAAAATCAAATTCATTTCATTTATTTGGGATATTAAAGATGTCAAATACCGATTCAATATTTTGACTTATTTCCTGCTTGGAAAGCCTGCTGTTGGTGTAAGTAGGATGGTTTGCCACATGTAAAATTGAATTTAATAATGCAATTATTATAATGTATATTACAAACAATGACAATTAATGTTTTACCTGTCTTGTGATTGGAAGATCAAAGTTCGTGCCACAATGCATTTAGTTATAATTCTTTACTCTTTGCTTAACCAAATGAGAGAGAAATCGATATGTGGATTATATGGTGTTTGCTTTAATCTACCTTGTTTTACTCACTTAGAAATGTGCATTCATTTTAAAACAGACAACAAAAGGCTTTCTTTGATGCGCGATGCGGGTATGGCGATACATAGAGATACCAGTGCAGAAAATATTGTGTTGCCAGCTAACTCAGGTTATACTTTTTTTCTACATTGCTACAGTTGTAACTATCTTTAAACTTAGATGAAATACAGGAAAAAAAATTGCCTCGCCCATTTTTGACTACATCTATTTTCTTATGAAGGAGATATAGGAAAAATATTATATATTAAAGCTTTAATATTTGGAATGTTTCTTTCTTAAATTCTTTATGGCTAAAGAAATCAATCTTTAAGTTTTAAGGTAGATCTGACAATTAATTTGTGGAATACAAAGACGCAAATCAAGAAAAACTTATTTATCATTACCTACCTCAGACTCATGCGCAGATCCAGAGGGGCGACGTAAAGGGTGATATTCCTAACCTCTGAAAAATTGAAACTTAATAAATTTACATTATAGTTTTTCCAAATATAAGCGTATGCCTCGCCTCCTCCCATTACCGGAAAACAAAATAATAATTTATTCATTGGACCTCAACCACCCACCCCCAAAAATACTGGATCCCCGTAAGCGAGTAAATTCATTTGTCTTGGATAATACACTGTCTGATAACTACTAGGGATTACTCATAGATTTTCACAAGTATTTATATCGCTTACATGTAAGTGGTAAGTTAACACAAAAGGCGCGATATACAAGCGCCAACTTGAATGCTATTAGTTTTATTCGGTTAATTGATGAAATACATTCATTATAATTAAAAGCTAATGTCTACCACGCATTTTTCACATATGGGTCTACAGGACCAAAGATTTTATATTTCATTTTTATACATTTAATATTAAATGATATTATTCTTCATATTAATATCTAATTTTTATTTAATGATATTTAAAAAGGATTTTATTATATATGTCATTCTAATTTTCAGATATAACGGACCCGTTAACTCGTGAGTCTACGAACTTTGTTGTGAAGCTTCATCAGTGGTTGTCATTATGATGTCATTATGAGTACTGGAGTATTTGACCGTCAGAAATAGGATATCAGACATGGTGCAACCCTGTTTCACACCATTTGTTACCTGGAACCAGCAGTCAGATTCTTCATCATCACCCACAACTGTACATTGGAATCATTCATTATTATAATACAATTTTTACGGTTTTGATGTCATTGGTTTTCATTACATAAATAGTGCCTCTTTGTGAGGGTAACAGTTGAAATTGACACCATTGAAGAAACAATTGTCAACCGACTCGAAGCGAAGGTTGACAATGGTTTTTGAGGGGTGTCAATTTCAACTGTTATCCGCCCAAACAGGCTCTATTTAATTTATTATACTGGATGTCTTAATTTAGAGAATTTTTATCTGCTTTTATATAGAAATGGCGTGAATTATACGGCGAACTGTACTCGCATAATTTACGCGCATGTAACAATTAATTGTGTTACCCGTCGCCAAGTGTGTTGCTATCGCTGAGGGTAATAGAACGGATTATCAACTACGTCTAAACCAATCAGATTTCAGTATTTAACATGAGAGTATAACAATATATCTGATATCCTATTTCTGACGGTCAAAAAAGTATATGGTGCAGAATTATTTACAGATTAGAAGTTAAAAAAATGTTTGAAAGCAGAGAAAAAAACCTCTTTAAAGACTGTTCAAAAATATTTTGCTGAAGTTTATTTATCTTTTTTTCGAGATTTGGCTCGTTTTGTCGCATTCAAAGTAACCATTAGGTACGGTAATGACAAAATTATAAAAAAAAAAATAAATAAACGAAAACAGTTCTTTTTATGTTCACTTCTTTCTCTTGATAACTGAACATAAATTATCGAGAATGTGATCTTATTATTTAGATGTGTTTTCAACAAACAGGTGACTATTCGTTTAAAATGTATAGTAGTAAAAGAATTTTAAAACCAAAGTTGAAATCTCAGTAATGTAGCAAGGAAATAGACAGAGGGGCATATGCATGCAAAAAGGCATGCTATCAAAACAGTGTTAACATACATAAATGTTTTCTTATTGGTTGATGTCAATCAAATAACCTATTATGATAAAAATATCCTCTAATACCATAGAGTTTCATAAGTGGTAAGAATCCTGATTAATTGTGTTATAATTTTATCACTAATGTACGACATACTCGTCCATTATTGATACAATGTACAAAAAATTATCACTATTGGTCCAAAATCACATTTAATAATGATTTGAAATTTAAAACAAATAATTATATTGACATTCTTCAATATTATTTATGTAATTTCATTGCATTATAAGATAGACCTCATCCATTTATGAAAAATTTATTATAAAATATAACTGTTGTGGTCAAATTTTAGACAAGTAGTGCTCTTTAACACGCCCCTTTGTCATTTTCCCTGTTGGCTAAGAAGAATGCATTTGATGGATTATTAACAAAGCACACAATTCAAAACATGTGCATCTATTAGTTGATCAATAATAATAATAAGTATACGTAGTCTAGTATCTTTTTATTGGATTATGACTGGTGGGTGGATCATCTACGATGAATGGTATTGTTATTTTTTTGTATAAGGAGGAACAGGCAAAATTTACAACAGTACTATTTCATACATAGTTGTATTTATAAAAGTTGCAAGTTCATCCACTAATGCTTTAAAACTTTTATCATTAAAGGTCAACAATGTACTTATTTTGAATCTTTCTCTTATAATCAGTATATAATGAATGTGGATATATACTTTTAACATTTTATCATTGATTGACGGTTAGATAGTTCATTTTTTAAAAATCAAATCATAGTATTTAATCAGGATTCTGACCACGAATGCATCTTTATATCATTTGTGGATATTTTATCATTAGAGGCTACAACACAGTTTGTTTTTTGCGAAGCAGCTTCTCCACTCCCTTTTGAATTATGAAAGCGATTTCAACGTGTCAGTGTTTTGCAGTGAGCACATTTGACAATCGCTTACCTGGATAGAACCCACGTGACTATTCAACATAATTTATTCCATGCGTGGGTTCAACATAGGTCACGCAGGTAAAAGCTCTACCTTGCTATAGGAAAAACCTTGAAATTTTCGTACATTTTTCATTTTTTAAGTACCAGCCTAATCGAGTACAAACTTCTTATTTTCACAAGAGTTTTCTATACGTATAATGCGTATTTTGTTTTTTCCACAAGTTTGTACTCGGTTAGGTTGACAGTAAACAAAGGCTTTAAATTGAATGCCCGTCCTCAATTTACTATACAAAATCACAATGTCGGCTGACCCCTACTATGTTGAAAGGCTTTGTGCTTTTGATATACAGCAAATTCAGCACTAAAACATGTTGACTCTTATGGATTGGATATCAATAGGTCACTTTTTACCGGTGTCCATAAGTGCACTCGACCTTTACCATCAGATCTACCTAAAACTTTTAGGATATGACTTGTTAAGCTATAAACTATTTTAATTGAAGAAAAAATTCCGTATATCCCATCTTTTAAATTTTGGCATTTTCCTACATTTTGATACAGAGCTTCTTCTTTAAAGGAGACCAATAGAGTCTAAAAATAGCTACACTTATCGAGCCCTCTTAAATTGTTTTCGTGTTCTACAACTGATGGACACATTAACGTTTTACTTTTTCATTCTTTCATGGAAAATTAAAGTGGGAATGAAACCTAATGACTATGACATACGTATTTAAGATTCAACGTCAAAACCAATTTTGTAAATAAATCAATTCAAACAAACGTTGACTTTGTGGGAAGTCATTGCACTTTATAAGACCAAGACAATGGTATTTGCATCAAAGGGTGAAAGACTTTGTCGGGTACTGAGCATGTTTTCCTCCCAAAATTAAGCTTTAATAGAAAGCTTTATAAAATAAGGTTGAAGATAGTTAAAATCATATCAAATATAAGCATGTAAAAATTATGCATCCAAGTGACGTTTTAATGTGTAAATGTCGTCATAAAAATTGGCTTATTTTGAAAAATCAATGTTTTAAAGCAAACTATTGGTGTTTTTCGACGGATTTTCGTTTTCGACTGGGAAGCATCGAGCGCATGTTTCCTCTTTTGTACAATTCTTTACTTTGATGTGATTAATTATAAGAACAAAAACATATGCAAAGATTTTAAAGGCATAACATGAAGGAAAAATGAAAATATTTTCAATTGTTTGCCAAATGGCGGGAATATGCTCATTTTTGTGACGTCATAGATGAACAGCTATTGGACAATGATGATTAATATTAAGATAAATGTAGTTGACATCCTCTGTATAATGTTTTATGAAGATTTAATTTCGATACGATACTATTAGAATTCGTTTAAATTTGGGGCAGATATTTGACAATACCAAATACAGTCCTTTTTTGTGATATAAAAACTCATAGAGTCTGTATCAACCATACAGTGACGTCATTAGATTAAGTATGGGATAGACAGTCTAATTAAAGTTAAAAACAAGCAACGCAGCCAACAGTCTAAGTAATGTGTGATTAAACTAGAGACCGTTCATCCCACAGAACAGAAAACAAACACTTACTCGTGATTATCATCTGACACAATTTATTTGATTATGCATGTAAAGTTAAATTGTATCAGTTTTAAATAAGTTGCAGGGAAATTGCATCAATATTTCTAACGGCAGAAATAAAAGATAATACACTAGATGATACTTTGCCAATAAGTCACCTGAATGTTGACTGACAGGTTTGGAATGGTGACTGAAGAGGATACAGTTATGCAATTCTGTCACCATTCGAACCATTTTATAATTAACAGGTGTTTGGAGTGTGGGTAGTTGTGTCAGACAGAATGTGAGGCAGGCCTGTGTATTTCACCTCTGGGCAATCAGGCATCGCTCTTTGAAATCAACAAGATTTGCATGGCTTTTGAGCTAAGACTACGCAAACTGTGTATGTTTCACTTGAAACCAGTGTCATAATTAACTTGTTTTGGCATTCAGGTACTTTAATGACAAATGTTAATTAACACTCAAAGAATGCGCACGTGTTTATTAAATAATTCTTTTCGTAAAAACCAATTCTGTCCTGTTACATATTTTTTTTTAAAAAACAATTACAATTTGAATTGTATTTGGAATCCGTTGGGGACGTCATTTTCTTTCTTTCTTTTTTTTTCTTCTTCTTTGTTTTTTTTTTTTTTTTTTTTACTAAATTGGGATTAGACACTGATATATATATTTAGGCCAGTAAAGTTTTGAAAATGTATACATAAAAATTACTAACTTTAGGCCTTTCGTGTTACATGTCACTACCGATCGACACATACAATTTTCTCTCGTAAAACGTTTATTGATTTATCCTTACAGATGTATCTCAAATTCGATCTGTATGAATAAATGTAAAAAATATGAACGATTTTAGTAGGTTAAGATATCTTAATCTAAGAAGTTATTGTCAAGCTACATCTTAAGACGTGTCCTAAATTGATCTTAGGATGTTCCTTACTTTTTTCCTAGGTCTTATCATAGGAACACATATAGGTAATATGTGGGAAAAGTTTCTAAACATGCCTGCAGGCGCCTAGGAGGACTCAGCATTCCCTGCCGACCGGTCGCACCCGCCGTGTGCTCATTGTCAACATCATGAAAAGATGAAGAAACCGTAGTCAGTCTAGAGTATAAAAATGACAAACAAGTATTAAAAAACATATGTTGTTAATGGATAAAACATCACCAATGTATCTAAATGTCGAGTTGAAGGACTTGACAAATATTTTTATTTTTTTTCTTGAATGAATTCTGCTTCATATGAATATATAAAAAAAAAATCAGTCAAAAAAGGAGCAAAATTTGTGTCCGTTGAAATTCTGACTGATTGTTGGAATATTTGGTCTTCAAACACTACATATAGATGTTGTTTAACAGAAAATTCACACACCTCTTTAATGTTAACATTAGATCTAGAGTACTTGTGTGTACAGTCAGAATGGTTTTTAACATTATTATTTTGTAGACTTCCAATGAAAAGGTAAGATATTTTACTAGTCCCATTTGTATTTAACAAACAACTATCGATGAAATCAAAACGCCTAGATTTTAATTTGTAAAAATTGTAAGTTTTGATGTTATTGATTTTGGTAAGATTTTGTGATCTCTGTGTATATTGTTTTATAGTATTTTTGAAGTTTCTCCTTCACTATACTCAGTATTGAGAATTCTAGTAAGGAGTAAAGAAATAGGCTTGGTAGAATAACTGGAATCTGCTTTATATCTTTGTGGGTGTTTTTTTTTTGGTATATTGTTTGTATTTTTGTGAAGCTTCGGAATCTAGTATAAATCGAGTAAAATTTACATGGCTTGCATAATTCACATTCTGATAAATATTAATAATATTTTTTTATGTTGCTCAGGTGGTAATTTAACACAAAAGGTGTGATATACATGCATCAACTGTATTGTTGTTAGTCTCACTGTTGAAATACATTCATTTATATAAAAGTTAATATCTACCACGCATTTTATCACATACGGGTGTACAGAACCAAAGATTTATATTTCGTTTTTATACATTTTATATTAAATGATATAATTATTCATATTGATATTTAATTTTTATATAATGATATTTGATTAAAAAAAAAAAGTGTTTTATTTATTTAATATTTCATTTCAATTTTCAGTTACAACGGACCGGTTAACTTGTAAGTCTATGAACTTTGTTGTGAAGCTCTATCGGTGGTTGTCATTATGATGTCATTATAAAGTACTGGAGTATATGACCAAAAAATAGGATATCAGACATAGTGCAACCCTGTTTCACCCCATTTGTTTTCTGGATCCAGTCAGATTCTTTACCATCACCCAGAACTATACATTGGAATTAATTGACCGAATCAATCTCTCTCTCTCTCTCTCTCTCTCTCTCTCTCTCTCTCTCTCTCTCTCTCTCTCTCTCTCTCTTCCAATGATATAAAGTTGCATCAGTGGTCACAGTCCTGACCGTTAATGATATAATATCTATCATTTACGAATTACCTAACTTTCCATTTATGATGCAAGTGGAAAATTACTAGTGTATATATCACTGTCAAAATTCACCTCAACTAACAACATAAGAGTAAGCCACAAGATAAGTACATCGCTGACCATTTATGATATAAAATCATTGCCATAGTGAGTGGACTTTAATCATAAATGATACAATTATGGATAAAATAGTACTTTTTTCAAATTCTGCTTGTACCCTTGTCTATTTTTCTGTTAGCTAAAAGAAGCACCAATAGATCATTTAATCGGTACTTAGGCACACGTTTATTATAACTATGACTTCTTACAAGCCTGTCTGCAAACCTAGCTATTACAGGGTTATAAATTAATGATGTTTTTTTGGCATTGTACATCATAATTTGTATATGATAAAAAAGAATATGGTACAGATTTATTTTCAAATTAAAGGTTAAAAAAATGTTTGAAAGCAGAGAAAGAAACCTCTTTAAAGACTGTTTAAAATATTTTGCTGAAGTTTATTTATCTTTTTTCGAGATTTGGCTCGTTTTGTCGCATTCAAAGTAAGCATTAGGTACGGTAATTACAAAATTATCAAAAATAAATAAACGCAAACAGTTCTTTTTATGTTCACTTCTTTCTCTTGACAACTGAACATAAATTATCCAGAATGTGATCTTATTATTTAGACTTGTTTCCAACAAACAGGTGACTATTCGATTAAAATGTATAGAAGTAAAAGAATTTTAAAACCAAAGTTGAAATTTCAGTAATGTAGCAAGGAAATAGACAGAGGGGCATATGCATGCAAAAAGGTACGCTATCAAAACAGTGTTAACATACATAAATGTTTTCTTATTGGTTGATGTCCATCTAATAACCTATTTTGATAAAAATCCTCTAATGACATACAGTTTCATTAGTGGGAAGAATCCTGACTATTAATGTTATAATTTTATCACTAATGTACGACATACTCGTCCATTATTGATATAATGTACGAAATATTATCACTATTGGTCCAAAATCACATTTAATAATGATTTGAAATTTAAAACAAATAATTATATCAATTTGATATTCTTCAATAATATTTATGTAATTTTATTGCATTATAAGGTAGACCTCATCCATTTATGATACATTTATTATGAAATATAACTGTTGTGTTCAAATTTGAGGCAAGTTGTGCATCTTTACACGCCCCTCTGTCTATTTCTCTGTTGGCTAAGAAGAATGCATTTGATTGATTATTAACAAAGCAGACAATTCAAAACATGAACACCTATTAGTTGATCAAAAATAATAATAAGTAAACGTAGTCTAGTATTTTTTTACTGGATTATGACTGGTAGATGGATTTTCCTGGTGAAAGGTCTTCCACCATGAATGGTATTATCATTTTTTGTATAAAGAGGAACTGGCAAAATTTACAACAGTCCTATACATAGGTGTATCTATAAAAGTTAAAATTCATCCATTAATGATTTAAAACTTTTATCATTAAAAGTCAACGATGTACTTATTTGCATCTTTCTCTTATAATCATTATATAATGAATGTGGATTTTGACCAATTAATTAATATACTTTAAACATTTTATCATTGATTGGCGGTTAGATAGTTCATTATTTTTTAAATCAAATCATATTAAATTAATCAGGATTCTGACCACGAATGCATCTTCATATCAGTTGTGGATATTTTATCATTAGAGGCCACAACACAGTTTGTTCTTTGCGAAGCCGCTTCTCCACTCCCTTTTGAATTTTGAAACACTTCGCTTGGCACAAACAGCAATGTGATACCTTTGTAATTATTACAGTTAGATATATCACCTTTCTTTTGGATTTTCCATCAAAAACTTTGTTTCAAATATAGATGGCATATTGTCTTGATTCAAATTACTTCAGAATATTTTTTCCAAACAATGTGCTGCTTTGTCTATGTCTATTTATAATATCTCGACCATCCCATCAATTCCACCAGCTTTGCCATTTTTTAATTTCTTCATATCCTTGATCATTTCTTTTTTCCGTATAGGAACAGTACATGTATCTGTTTCATCTACAGTCTGTTTTTCATTTTCAGCTTCTAGTGGATGCTCAGGTTGTGAGCGACTTAAACATTCTTGACAATGTTCTTTCTATGAACCTTTCCTTTCTTTCACCATGGCTGCCTAGATCCTGCTGTCTTTGTTTCTTATTGCTGTTGTAATGCTACTCCTTTCATTACTTATAGAACACTATATTGGTAGATTTCTGAAAACAAAAGTATGCGATATTCAATTTAAATTTGATACGTTTACAGACTTAGTATAGGATCATTTAAAAAGCGATATGATCTTTTTATTTCATAAAAGAACTTGAGCGTTAATTCCAATCGGTAATGCATATATACATGTAAGAAACTGAGACATTGTTAGCTTTATTTAGAGAAGTATTTCAAATGAAGCCTTTGGTGTTAACTTTTCTAAAGAAAAAACGCCCATGTTAGGAATTTTATGGTTAACGCTTCAATAAAAATAAACTTTCAGATTTGAAACTATTACATATTATATAGTAAAGGTATTATTGATAGTTATTTCTGTGGCATTCTTAACTTATGCAGAATAGCTTATGAGCGCTGGTATACACTGTACATATATAAGGAAGGATAACTCTTCAACGCTATGGTGTACGTATCTTACATGAGTTATTTCCCTTTGCCTTCTTTGGTGTTATTGGTGTCAGTTAAGATTATTGTAGCAATGCATGTACATTTTACATGAAATACAAATGTAAAGACCATTTTTAATCGTGTTCTTGATAATTTACTTCACATTTTGATGCTGTTTAATTTCCTCTTACATGTTAGCGGACAAAAATACGGTTCAACGCTTCCGACCCGTATTCTTTGCTAATTAAAATCATTTTTAAAAAAAGCGCCCTTAAGTTTAGTTCATAAGTTATTTTGAGGATATACTGTCCCGGTTTAGAACAAATCTCAAAATTATGTCACTTCCGCTTTTGGAACGTTGAATTATGGGTAAAGAATATTAAAAACACGCGCTTCTTTTATTTGTCATCATCTGAATAAGATATGTACTGTACACGTTTTGCCAAGTTTTTCGTCACTAAATAATAATTTTTGCATATAAATTTTAAAAATATTTTATTGAATCATTTATATAAGTCATAAAATATGAATATATAGTTACGGTTACAAAAAAAGCCATGAGATAGATAGATAGATAGATAGATAGATAGATAGATAGATAGATAGATAGATAGATAGATAGATAGATAGATAGATAGATAGATAGATAGATAGATAGATACAAATGTAGATATCACTTCCAGCGAAAATCTTTCACTCGGAAAAGTAAACCATTCCAGAGTTTAAAAAGAAAAGACTTCAGTCCTCAGACTATCTCTATAACATCTTACTCATTGAAACGACGATAGCCCTGTGTCTGCTGCACAGTGTAAATATTTCATGGTAATTGAAATCGCTCAAGTATTAAAATATCGCATAACCCAAGGGACTCAATCTATTTGAACTGTCAATTTGACATTTCCAATAGGATTGCCAATTGGAATATGCATTGCCAGCAGTTCAGGAACAAAAATACAAGGGATCGATAAAATGGGACCAGCTTTTACAGCAAATGCGTTTGGAAGGCCACGAAGCTCCTAACTGACGGAAGAGCGTTACACACAGAGACGGCTCGCTCAAGGGGAAAAATAGTTATGGCAGAGAGATTGGAAAGGTTCCCGAGTGTAATTGAATTCTTGGAGCGTTTTCTGTTCCATGCGACAAAATGAAATGACTTGATTGATCCTAGCGTCGCATAAAGTCATTACCTCCGCTTTGAAAGCTGATCAAATCTATAACAGATATATGTCATTTTGTAGCACTGGCTTCGTCATGACGCTAGGCTTGCATTTTGAATCGTTTTATGTGTATACATGTGTATACGTACATGTATATACATGTACGTCTATCCTTAACTACACGTAAAATATACAATAAATTCTTTCACGTTTACATAATAATACCATTCCGGAAAATTACGTCACAAATACGGTTTTTCACTCCGAAAAAAGTATGTAATCAAATACGCTTGACCATTGATGCACGTACATTATCAATACGCTCTTCCTCCAAAACACGTACATTTTCAATACGCTCTTCCTCCAACACATGTACATAATCAATACGCTCTTCCTTCAACACACGTACATTATCAATTCGCTCTTCCCCCAACACACGTACATTATCAATACACTCGTCCTCCAACTTACGTACATTATCAATACGCTCGTCCTCCAGCTTACGTACATTATCAAATACGTTCTCTCATTAGTGTGCGCTCATCATTAAATACCTTGTTCAGGAAATGCACGTATATTATCAACCATGGGTTGATGGATTTTTTCAGGAAGTCTGTGTTCGCATACAAACTTTAATTTTGTTCTAGTATATTATACTTATCTTATTTTGTATCGATTTCCCTTTCTGACATATTTGAATTTAAAGAAATAGAAATATGCATTATGAATATGTTTCTGTAAAGTTAAAATATTTCAGAAGGACATATCCTTTGAATTCAAAATTTAAAAAAACCAAAGAAACCGGAATGATTAAAGAGTTTTGAAACAAGGAAGCAATTTACACTTGACATTTGTTGTGATTTTAACATAGTTACTAAATATTTTAAAATCAAAAAGAGGAAGAATATTTTTTTTCAATTTTGATTTACATTTAAACTATTGGTTCAAAAAACCCGAATGAGATTTGCCGGAAACTACAAAGAACAGATATACAGAAAAAAAACCACTTTTCAAGGTTAACACTTAGTTATATATAGATAATTTATGTATTTTGAAATAATAAAACTTAACAGGTGTACTCTACTAGCAATTTATGAAAACAAGCAATGTTAAATATGCCATATACGTACATTGCACAATCACATTTGTCTATCAATATTTTCAATACCTATATTTGCATATCAAAAAACAACAGCAATAGCCTCACTGTATGCGTATGTTGTATTGCAATGCCTGTTTATCATTCATTTATACAATGAGTTGCCGCCATTTTTTATATTTTCTCTTCTACTCTCTTTTCTTTTTTAATATAGAAACCAACTACGATATTTTCCCTTGAAAATAATATCTTTAAAACATATACTTACTAAGATTATAATGATTGTTATTTGCTATTTGTTATTCAAAGAAATTAAAAAAACTATTAAAAAAAAGTACATTGTTCATTGAACTTTAGCGTAAGGCAAAGGTTTGACAAAGTAATATTGACATGGTATGGAATTAAACGTTCATGTCTTATAACCTTATTATACATACCTTATTACAAAAGGAATATTGACATGGAATCAAACGTTCATGTCTCATAACCTTATTAGTAATTCTATATTATGGATTGGGGTCAAGACATCTGAACAATAATCTGGTAGAGAGAAGTTAACATGAGTCCTCATATGTATCTTGTTTAAGGAAAAACTGATAGTTTCAAATATTAGAATGCTTAAGACGGCTCGATGGTTATGGTCATTTTTAGACTTTATTGATCTCCTTGAAAAGAAGAGCTTTGTATAAAAATGTAGGAAAATAATCAAATTAAGAAACTGAAATATATTTGATATTTCTTTACAAAATGATACTGTAAATTCCTTATACTGTGGTAACATTAATGTTCAAGAGTATCAATTTTCGTGAAAAAAGTGAAAATCAAAGTTTCAAGGATACGTAAATTCTTGGCCAATGGCCGCATGAATACAAATTGATAGTAGAAATTGCACTTCAATGAACATTCAATTTCATGGATAAACTTAACAACGAATTCCACGAAAATTGGTATTCAGCAAATATTGATAAATCCACAGTATTACGCGAGTACTTAATTCCGCGACCCCGCTGTTCTGTATCAAATCGCGAGAATATAAAACCGCGAACTTTTCTCCCAATATCTTTATAGTTCTTAACTCTCAGAAAATGGCAATATTTTAAAATCCGTGAAGGCTGCTTCATGCGATTTTACGCGGATATCAATTCCTCGTGTTTAGTAAGAAATCTACAGTATTGTGTACCTTAACAAATTATATATGAAAACTTAAGATACATGTAGATCGGATGGTTCATCCTTTGACCACCCATTCTCCTTAAGAACAAATCAAATAAGATTGGAAAGAATAGAAAAGGAAATCGTCAATCAAGATTTGCGTTGAAACCATGTGTCGAGAAAATGTAAATTGTACAGCTTTCTACAAAACTGCGGTCAAAATAATTGACCCGAACGAAATATTATGGAGAAAATGAAATTTAAGGCAAGTGGTTTAACCCCAAAATTAAGATTTGCTTTTAGGGGAAACATACATACTCTCGTATTTTTTCCTTCCTATTTTTGTGTAGCCATGAGTGATAACATTTTATGCTGTTTTATTTTCGCAGCGCGGTTATCAGAATAAATAGGATAGTATTGATCTAAGTGTTGAACGCATTCATCTTGATGTGTGCACGGAGAGACATTTTTTTTTATGAAAAGAGGTATTTTTCTTTTTTATAAACATGTACACAAACGGAAATCCGTAGAGCAAAAACAAGCAGTGACTTGGTTTAAGGGAAATGAGATATCATAATTTAAAGCGAATATATGAGAGAGAGAGAGAGAGAGAGAGAGAGAGAGAGAGAGAGAGAGAGAGAGAGAGAGAATTGTAAGGATTATATTTTGTAAAAAATATAATTATATACTTTAAAGATTAATTAATTTTATTCCTTTTATATCACCCATATAAGCATGTCATGACCCCCCCTCACCCCGGTTTAAGAGAATTCAATAATAAATCTGCCATTATCTTTTTTGAAAAATACAATTTCATAAATAACGTTAAAATTGATTGGGCTTTTTCCCTCTTTATATAAGCTTTCTGATTCTTTACATGCATGAAATTTGCACCTCTCATATTTTCTCTTAATATCTAAGAGAGGGATTTGTATTGGCCTATTTGCTTGTTTCCCCAATCTTATTGTACATTATGTCAAATATATATATCTGCTATTGTAAAAAATACCAATAAATATTGTTTAAACTAAACTAAATGTTAAATTACTTTCCTATGTATTTTTGTTTTGTTATACAAAACGAAATATCTTGCGATGTTATTTTTAAATACCGGTTAATCAAACCAAATAATCGAAAAACGATCAGATGAACCGTTTTATAAAGAAGTTTATATTCGAAATAATTCCAGTAATCAGTGGTGTATTATTCTCCAACTCTTCATCTAATTTTGTGCTGAGCTTACCGTACGTATTCAAATCGAATGATTTCGTCAATCGTTGAACTTTCCGTTCTTCCTCAATATCCCCGTGACGTATGGCGCGATTTTTATCGGCACATTAAGGAAATTAATATACTAGAAGTTCTCTATAGCCATGACGTCAAACAATCCGCTTTTTGTGTTTTATAGTAAAACAGAATAAAACAAAACTATTAAATAGATTTCATTGTGAATAAGTGAGGAGATTGCATATCCTATTTTGTTTGCTCATCTGTTCATGCGTATATGTATTCATATTAATGCGTCAATGCAGTAGCTTATTAATTGAAAGTTTACGTTTATTAATATCACGTATAGTTGACAGCTATTATTTGTCGCTAAATGTCAAATTCCGCAATGTGTTGCAGTTTAACTGTTCAAAGTTCCATTCGAGATTCCGTTAGATTCTCTTTATAATTATATATTTTCAGTCTGATTAAAAATGGAACAAAAGTTATAACATAATTATTATATTCAACTTTCTGATCTTAATTCGAGTCAAAGTGCCATAATCATATTCCCCATATACAATTATCATAATGAACACACAAAAATGTGTATCTAAGAAATTTATTATATGAATTATAATATATTAGCTGTAATAAATTGAATATTAACAGGGCGAGAGTCTAGTACATGTATGTTAAAAGTGTAGCTGTGTATTCAGTTCAATTCAATGGTTTATTGACATCACCATGTTGGCATTCAGTCAAAATGAAATCATATGACAGACAAAAGAAAATTGTAAAATAAAGGCTACAGCATGCAAGACAGTTTTATACAATACTTCATAGTCCCTGGCACTGTTTTCTCTGCATAAAACATTTATCAAAGTAGATACATAGACGTTTTGTAGTATTATACTCACACGTATTATGAATATTATGAATACATGTCACATGTATTATGAATAAGACTTGTTTTCTGAATGATTCACGTCGCAATACATTCATCCTTTCTTTTCTTTTTTTTGAAATAGCCTCTTATGGTAAACATAGATGCGATTTAGGTCATTGCCATGCTCTGAGTTGACGATAAACTTAGTCATTCAATCCTACTAGCTGCATATGGAATTCATACTGAGGAAAGCCTCTTTTCACAGTTTCTGTATGACTTAAGTCATTAAGAGGACTGGATGGTCGAGACCATTTTTAGACTAATATATCAATCTCCTTCAGAAGATCTCAGTCTGTAGTAAGACATAAGAAACTATTAAAATTCTTAGGTTTTTCTTTGCTAAATCATAGTTTACTAGTATAGCTTTAAAATTTGTAAAGGTAGAACCGTTTTAACAAGAGCTTGGACTTTGGAAAGTTATGTCAATCGGCGTTGTGACGTAGGCCTGTCTATTTCATTGTAGGCCACTCGGTCACAGCTCTTTGAAATCAACAAGATTTGTCTGGCTTTTGAGCGAAAACTAAGCAATCGTCGATATTTCTTTTGAAATCAGCGTCATTTTAACTTGGTTTGACGCAAAAATAGATAGTTACATCCTACTGAAAGTCCAAGGCCTTGTTAAAATGGTTCTAATTTGTTGACCGACTTCTTAACACATTAAAACAAGATAGAACCATTATTACAAGGCCTTGGACTTTCCGTAGGACGTAGCTATCACTTCTTGCGTCAAAACATGTTAAAAATGATGCTGGATTCAAGTGAAATATGCACCGATTGCGTAGAAGCCAGACAAATCGTGTTGATTTCAATGAGCTTTCACTGAGTGGGCAGCAATGAAATAGACAGGCATACGTGACATTGCTGTTTGACACAACTACCCAAAGTCCAAGCTCCTGTTATAATCGTTCTAAAATCTGACTTCCCCGTTTGACGTACTGTGAAAGTCAAATCAACTGTATACGTCACCCAACCCCAACCCCAACCCCCCTCTAATATAACTGAAATCGATCAAATCATCGAATTCAAAGTACACATGTCCTATACTACTTGCCTGACCTGGGCTTCACTTCAGTCACCCTCCCCTCCCTAAAATGAAAAAAAAAATAAACAAAAAAATTATTTTAAAAATTATTCGGTTTAGAGTACATGCACATGTTGTTCAAAGTTATATGCCATTTATTACCAAGCAGATATGTATCGAGATTTCATTGGGAATGACAGGGAAGAGGAAAAGATGAGCAAAAGATATCACATTAAAAAAGTATAGCTTTCAAGATAAACGTTAAGATATTAGCTATAAAAACATTGTGCTTTTAATGTTCTATTATATACCGTAGCTTAAGTACAAAAAGGCTATACACCATAAATGACCTAAACCTTAGGGACAATAAACAATGAATAGCTCATTAAAAATATGTTGATTTATTTTTAAACAGCATCAATTTATTATTCATCGTATAATGCTAATTATGATAAATCAATATGGTGTCATTCAACGATCTTCAAATGCATAAAAAAAAACCAGGTGGCATGAAATTGAGTCTTTTTCTGCTGACACGTAGAGCACATGTACAATACATGCAGCGCCAAACCATTTCGTTTGGTTTCTTAATATGTTTATAACTAAACCAAATTAATACGAGTAATTATATTTATCCGTACACACAGATAAGTTATGTACGTTCATTTGAAGACGAAGGTTTAAATCCAGACAGTGCTTGTGAATAAGCGAATTTTGAAAATGTGGAATTTTCTTAATTCCCTTTTTTTTGGACATCACCTTTCACTCCATATGAATTATGAATTGAATATATATATATTTTTTATATTTTATTCAATATTTTTTTTTTTTTTTTTTTTTTTTTTTGCTAAAACCCGTATATGAGTCAATAAATTCTTGTATTTAATGGCAAGCATAAGGTGTTTACCTAAGTGTATAAAATATGCGCATATTTCTATCTAGTTTATGAAAGAGTTACACAGGTTTAAGCAAACATCAAGTTTTTGCATTAAATACATGGTTTTAAAAAGAATTCAAAAATCTAGTTTATCTTTATTTAAAAGAAATCTTTCACACTCTGACAATCTTACTTGTGCGGTTAAACACAGCCCTGAAATAAAACATAATTAAAAAAACCCGATATAGTGGTTGATAAAGACCCTTTAAAAGGAAGCATTGGAATTTCAATGCATGACAATGGGGCTGTGTTTACACACGTCACACAGCTAGCACTTGTATAAAGAATGACCAAACTCTTGCCATTTATTGCTCGATCGTGTTGAAAAACTTTCAATGAATGCCCGTTGGAGTAAAAACTTGATTTAAGGCTTAGAAAATATCGGGCAATCTGTGTTACCTGTATTTAGCAAACACATGTTTGCAATGACAGATCCTTGAGCCGAGTTAAAAAAAAAATTTGCGTGCCACCTGACGAAAAAAAGAAGATTCTTGTTGTACTTTAAAAAAAATCTTGTGATTGATTATAATGTTATCACAATCAAATAATACCCACAGTGTGATAGGTTATACAGATATTTCTATAATTTAATTTTCATATCAATATCCAAACAAGGAAAATTAGGATATCGAATGTTAAGTATTTTATCGATTGTATTTTGCTTCAGCTATATGAATTGGGCAATGCAGTGAATGATCATAAAAAATCTACTTTCTGAGTCATGAATTAATTATAGATTATTTTGGAAAATTTTTTTTTTTTTATATATAAAACATAATTTAAACCATGTCTAGTATTGTTGATGGTTAAAAGAAATGGAGTTTTTATACTAAATAGATTTCTTAAGAAAAAAGCTAAAACGCTCAAAATTTAAAGCTAAAACACATGGAATTCTTCTTTGTTTAATAATGCTGGTCGTTTATTGCTTCAAAAATCATATCTAAAGATTTCATTCAAGGTAGATCTAATGGCTAATTAGTTTACCACACAAAAGAAACAAGAAAGCAATTTCGTCACTTTCTCATCTAATTGCATAAAATAACAAAGAAAATTAAATTAAGGATATGTAAGATAACAATTCAATTCAGTTAACTCGCTCAAACCATGAAATGGTACATGAGGTCAATCAATATATACAGTTCAAAAGTCAGAGGTACATTTTATAAATGAATAGATAAGTAGTAGATAAATACTACATGGTTTAATAAGCATAAATATAACAACATAGAAAACTCACCCTTGTAAACCAATTAATATTTTTTTCTAATTTCCAAATTGAATTTCAATTGTACTTTTTATCTATCTCAAAGACCGTGTAGTGTGTGACAACGTGTCTATTAGTTTTTATTTGTCGTTTTGTTTGCCGAGATGGCCGAGTGAACCGGCTTTAATTTTGAATTATTTGTTTTCTGTTGTTCGAATGAACTCGAAAATAATACAAGTGTCTAATACGTACCACTGCTAATTTAATCTTTTTGAGAGTGAAACTCTTTAAATCATGAAAATGCCGTCACCAAGGATCAAGTAATGTTATCCCTGCATCCAAAAATCATACAGTTGAAGTAATGAATAAAGATTTTCTTGACTTATTTGAAGAAGAAAAAAACTTAATTCTGCTCCAAAGAATTAAACACATTATAAGGAAATTTGTATTTGAGTATATTGCTGCTTATTATGTAAAACAATCCATTGAAAATCAGAAATAAACGTGTCTATGGATACTGATCAGTGAGGGGTTCTTTATCGTGCCAACGCCTACCGTAACATAGGACTTATCTGGGAAAAAAACCAATGGTTGAGCGTATATAGGAGTAGGAATAGTACACAGGATGAAGTTCTGCTAACAGTCAACTGACTGATGACTGAAAGAGTCTGGAATGGTGACTGAATTACATTTTCACTATGCCATTCAGTCATATTTTAGTTGACTGAATGGCATAGTATTACATTTTGAGTTTCCTTTAAATTACATTTCAGTCTCTTTTTATTTGACTTAATGGCAGAGCTTCATCCAGCTGGCTGCTTCATTTATTGTTTGATACTTTTGCGTTTGATTGATTTAACATAAATAAAAATGTTTAAATAAGGAAAAGGAGTTATTGGGTATATCTTATCATAAATGATTGAAATGTAAAGATAAACTATATAATCACATGTAAAACTTTAACCGCACTTAAAGTTAATTACAATAACATATTAAATCAATTCATTCATTTTCACAACTCTTTGTACATTAATCATTAAACAAAGTATTATTTCATATCATGCGACGAACTGCTACTGACTAACTTTACACTAAGCTTACGAGGAACTAATTGCATAGACAACTTGTTACAAACTTCCAGTACCTACACTAAGAATAAACTAATTGTAATCGGTTTTACGACACATTGGTTGTAAATAAAACTTTCTGCAACGTTATCATAAATAACACTTATTGCAACTGCAACGCAATCATAAATAACACTTATTGCAACGTAATCATAAATAACACTTATTGCAACGTAATCATGAATAAAACTTATTGCAACGTAATCATAAAAAACACTTATTGCAACGTAATCATGAATAACAATTATTTCAACGTAATCATAAAAACACTTATTGCAACGTAATCATTAATAACACTTATTGCAACTGCAACGTAATTATAAATAACACTTACTGCAACGTAATCATAAATAACACTTATTGCAACGTTATCATAAATAACACTTATTGCAATGTAATCATAAATAACACTTATTGCAACGTAATCATGAATAACAATTATTGCAACGTAATCATTAATAACATTACTGCAACATAATCATAAAAAACACTTACTGCAACTGCAACGTATAACTTTACTGAGCGTCACGTCATCAATCATAAAACTTAATGGATCTGGTTTTTCGAAAGAGGGTTACAATTAACACCGTGTTAAGAATAACGACGTGTTAAAACCACTGATTAACGAAAACAGTGGTTAAACTCTCACCCACTTTTTAAAAACATTTAACCATGTGGTTAAATGTAACACTAAGTTTAATACAAAGTTAACACGGTGTGTTAGGGTTAACCACTTTTAGAAAAAACTGGCCTTGAGCTTTATCAACATTAAAATTACTGCAACGTAATCTTACGAAAAGCTAACTGCAAAGTAATCTTAGAAAAACTAACTGCAACGTAATCTTACAAAAAAAAGTACTGGAACGTACGGTCTTACAAAAAAACGTACTGCAACTTAATCTCACAAAAAACGTACGGCAAAGTAATCTAAGAAAAAACGTAATGCTAAGTAATCACATGATAGCCTTACTGCGTACAGTAAACTTGCCGGAAACATATCAAACAAACAAAAAACTAGACAAAGCGATTTGACATTAGTTTAAGGCCAATCTAACTCTACATAAAACTAACAACTCTAATTAAATAAAATATATATAATACTTGCAAAACGTTAACTATAGGAGACGTGAATATTAAGACAAACAGATCGTTAATTCAACTCCACATACATATGTAATACATGTATAAGCTGGTGTTTATCAGAAGACTTCTATTTATGTTACATTTATTTAGTTTATTATTTCGTATGAATCGGTGATGATACAAACTAATCGTTCACTGGGCATTGTTCAACTCTAATTAAAAATGTGCCACGCGTACAAAAAACTCACATAAAAAATAATTTTGATTCTTTCACTTATGATTATTATTATTTTTTTTTTTTGGCATAAAATATCACACATGAACCACAGAAATAAATAATTAGTCTAATTACACTTTTATGCATAAAACAGTTTCACATGAAATTAATGAGAAAATAAATAGTTGAGGAATAAAAAATACTGAATATGAAAAATCTACTTAACTTCACGTGTGTATTCCCTTCAGGTAATATATTCATGGAGTCTTTTGCGGTGTAAGTCCCTCAATGAAAAAAATATCGCGTGTTGTTTCCTATATTGTCATCCATTGCAGTTTTTGACGGAATTAGGTCAGTAGCGTGTAACATGCCTTTTATTGTCACAACATTAGCAATTGTCGATATATATATAGCATTCCAGTGGTGTGGTATTGATGCCATTGGATTAGATTTGGTGCATTTTATTTTATTCAGGACCCTAAAGCTCCTCCTTTATCGGAATAAGCGTTAAAGATTTTTTTCAATACTTTTCATTTCTTTTGTTGAAGTATTTGTAGATATTTGTGTCCTTAGGGAAGTATGTGCAAACATTTTTCTAGATAATAATTGTGGTTGTTTTGTAATTTCTTAAGAAGGCTGTGAAGAGTGAACAACAAATTACTTTCAGATCTGCCCTTAACTTTCAAATGTTATTTTTTTGGCCATAAACTATCTTTGAATATAAAAAAAAACCCAAATTCCAAATACTTTAATAGTTGTAAAAATTTTAACATATTCTTATATCTTATACAGAGCCCTTCGTCTAAAGAGGGTGAGTATACATGATACTTATAAAATGTGCAGGACCATCCAGTACGCTAGATTCCATTTTGCTTCGGTATATCTCCGGCAATCGTTTTTTACAAATGTAGAATACACTCAACTATACGCTAGCGATAAGCGCTTTACTTGCGGAATGTAGATTACTGGATCGATATCACCTGGCTGAGATTAATTATCCGGTTCAACATATTTTTATTAAAAAAAAATCAATCAGATTTGGAAACCAGGCAAAAGTTATACATTTTTTGTGGAATGTTCCAATTCCTTTGTAACTATCATCAATTAAAAAAAAACAAAGACAAAAAAAAATGCGGGTCATTAGAAGTTACATGGATAGTGAGGCTTGATGTTATTTATCAAACATAAATTTGGTTGATTATTTTTGTTTGTTATACAGCTTGAAGACATATAAAAGAAGAATGTACCCACATAATCTACTACAGATATAGAAACTGGTTAACGCAAAGAAAAGATTGACATTGTAAAAGCGATGCTGACATTACAAATATGTACAATTTGTTCATTTATCAAATGAATATTATAGGAACAATCCTTATATATATATGAATATGTTTCATGATTTAGATAGTGTGAAAATTGTAAAATAACTAGAATAGTTGCATACAGTCACGTTATATAACTGATACATTTCTTTCAACGGTGTTATTTGGGAACCTCGTAGAAGAATAGGAATGGGCATATGAAAACGAACATGATGTTTCGAATTTTGTATATCTTTTTTATGATGGTAACATAAACATTTTTATTATAAACATGTTTATAAATTCTATAATTGATACATGTACTAACGATGCGCTTAATTATATGAGTCAGATAACTCCTGAATTCTTTCAGTAATAAATACTGATTCTTACTTTGTCCATTAAGAATAATACCCCAACTTTGCAAGAATTATTAAAGTGATATAAAAATTCGTTTAAAAATATATTCTTAAAATAACATCTTAAATGTAGAGTGGGCTTTTCCCCTGATTTTTCATCTTATAGTTTATGATGAAAAAAAAACACCCTAAAAGCTTAATCAATTTTTTAACGATTTTTCAAGTTTGAAAAATGAGCTGCAAAAAAAGATAAAGATGGATAAGAATTATTCATTTATGAACATTAAAATTATTTATTGCCAGCTAACGAACAAAGCAAAATTTGTATGGTCATGACTAACGTAATTAATCAGCAATGTATAAATTGTAACTGTCAAATTGAGAAGTGCATATCATCTAAATGTCTTAATTATAACTATCCAATGCCGATTTTGATAAAAGTTTTGAGCTGTAGAGGACCGAGAATAAAAGAAACAAAATCCTTTCATGAAAGTTATAATCATGTGATTTTTATGCTATGAACTATGATTAAGCAGAGAAAAAAAGATTACAGTGTTCATATTTCAATGTTTTCCCATATCACAATAATAGCACCTATTTTCAAATGTAAATCTATGTTCAGAATGTCCGTTGAAATTCTTAGGGAGGGTTAAATAGAATTTGAAAATATTTTTCAACAGAAAATTCATTAAGATCAATACTGAAGTGCATATAGGGAGAATATAGTATCTAAAAGAGTATGAATTAAATAAAGAATTATACATGTAATAAATAATAAAAGCAATGCAGTTGTGGTTTGCTTTTTTTTAAAAGGAGGATTATGGTGCTTGGGGGGGGGGGGGGGTTGTTTATGGTTTTGTTTGTTTTTTATGTTCTATAATCTGATTTTTCCTCCTCCTTTTTTGACCTTGACCGACTCTGTGATAAATGACAAACAATTTTACTATTTTTTTTTAATTTATTAAGTCAAATGCTCAATGATGAATATTTGAATCCATGACACAGAATGGTTCAATCCATTTGTTTATTATTTGTTTTTTATTAGTCGAAAATGGAAAACATTTTGTACTTTACTGTCCTGTGTATGACAATCTTCGATTTCATTATTGTGATATTTTCAATGATGAATTGTACTGTGGTATTGATCCCATAAAAGAAATTGTTAATCCATGTGATTATAATACTACAAAACGTCTATGTATCTACTTGGATAAATGTTTTATGCAGAGAAAACAGTTCCAGGGACTATGAAGTATTGTATAAAACTGTCTTGCATGATGTAGCCTTTATGTTACAATTTTCTTTTGTCTGTCATTTGATTTCATTTTGACTGTATGCCAACATGGTGATGTCAATAAACCATTGAATTGAATTGAATTTGTTTAAAGATAAATATCTTATTAAATATTCAAGTCAAGTTTGGCTCGTCGCGAACTTGTAACATTTCCATTTTTTGCTCTAAAATTTATCAATGAAATGAAACCTTTAAAATTTTAAGCAGGTTTGTGATTAATGGTGATCAATGTTTTTTTATTCAGGATAGGAAGTTATTCATAATTAGTCAATGAATTTATATATATAGACAGTCACGTGTTCTTACGAAAATGCATCATATGAACATCATATGGGGACATCAGTTTTTGATACAGTAGATTTAAATCCGCTATTAACTGATTATTCTGTTTTGTTTTGAATTAATTCTCTCTCTCTCTCTCTCTCTCTCTCTCTCTCTTTCTCTCTCTCTCTCTCTCTCTATCGTCTCAGATAATTAAAACATGATTATCCATCTGAAAATTGTTTATTATGAAAAGTTTAATTTGAAACTTTAGGGGGTTTTATTTTTAAATAAAAAATGCATGCACGAAAGAATAACGGTTTTTTCTCTCCTTTTTTCTCATTTTCACCATACGTTGTAAATTGTTTTGCTGTTTTTGAAACTTGGAAACATTTATATGCACTCCAAGTTGACAACATTTTAAAAAAAATACAGTCTTGTGTCACTGAAATTAATTTTATTAATCTGCTGTGATCATTGAGATTGATCATGCCTCACTTCCGTTTGGAGTGCAAATGAACGAAACGTGATTCATATAATGAAAATAATGCTTTGATCTTGTATTTCTAATGATTTATATCATTCTTGGGATATTGAGAACGGAGTTCAAACAATAGGACACATAAACATATTTTTGGACAAAATCCACCAAGACTTTTTGGCGCGTAAAGATTTCTAAACTACAATTTTATCTTAAGGATGCTGAATAATCAATTAATTGATCTATTGATCTTTTAAGATCTTTAAGTTACATATTTTCACAACTTCTTTTTTTTACCCATAAATTATTCTGGAACCAAGAAAAATTCCAAATATTTTAGCCTTTTGAAATTCGTAATTTTTATCTTTATATTTTTACAGCACTCTTCTAATGTAGGAGATGAATAAAGTACAAAAATGGCCACATCCATCCATCCCTCTTAATTCATTAACTATACATGGATGATTAGAACGTATATTTATAATAGTGTGACACATTGACATATTATACTGAAATACCATGAAGCATTATTTCAAACAAAACGGAAGTGCGTTTTGTTCACAAGACAATTGGTACGTCCACGTGATAGTCTTAATGCAACTAGAAATTTTGATTAATTACTATTTCTCAAGGTTCCATATAAAAATAGAATCTCCAATTATTTCTATGACGAAAGTTCATATTACACTGGTATATAGAGATTTTTTCCACTTGCAATTAATTTTTAATTTTTTAACATATACAGGTAAGCAAATTCTTCCTAATTTCTGTCTTTTGAATTCTGTTTTTAAATTCAAGAAATGTTTTGCATAACTTTGATTTCTATTGCAAATAAAGTAATAACAATGCAGGTAAGATGACAGAATTAAACAGATTTCTACACCTTGAACGAAGTATTGGAATTCCAATTGTATATCGGTGTAATTAGGAATAATAAAATCAGGTCGAATAACTCTTCCTCATGAATATTATTTATATATAACACATTGAGATATTTAATATGGAAAACGATATTGTCGTCCTTGGTGTATTTTGGGTGGGTTTCTTTTTTTTTCTCCACAAATAATCCAAATAGCAGCTGTTTTTCGTGGGGTTTTTTTTATATGTTTTAACATTGTTGTTAAATACAGAAACTTAAAATAAAATTATACTCGCAAAACTCTCTCATATATCATATAATAATTTTCCCTATTTTATTTGACGTTTTTATCCTCGTCGTATCATATCGCATCAGGATAGTGTTTCGGCAATAAATTAGAAAAAAAAAAGATGTCTGAAAAGATTAAATTTTGGTTTATCATAATTTGCATACGTAGGCGCATTTCTCAGGTGTAGGTTTTTCTATTGCAGAAGGCAAATAATAGATCATGAAACGACTGACAAAAAATCCTTCATTTTGGTATCAAAAAAAAAATTAATTTGAATTCGGAGTTTAAAAAGCATTTCATTGAAGAACAGTAAACAAATACCAAGAACCCGTGTTGCCACAACGTGAACATGATATGCAGGCCCATTCATGTGAATCCATTTGGAAATAATTTCCACCGAACCAGTGTCTAGATTAGATCACACATAGAATGCTTTTTTTTTTGCGGCAAGTCTCTTTGGCTGTTGGTGGTTGTGCTTGTGGTTTTTGGGGTCAACCTCATCGAGGTTTAATGGTCTAATGGCCTCAACCAAGGTATATTATATATATACCCTAACAACGTGTTTGCAAACTGAGATAAGCAGCCTTGTTGCCGCATACTACAATGCACGGCTTAATCTCTCTCTCTCTCTCTCTCTCTCTCATTCTCTCTCTCTCTCTCTCAATCTCTCTCTCTCTCTTTCTCTCTCTCTTTCTCTCTCTGTATGTATTTAATATCTTGAATAATGTTCAAAGCAAAATAGCATCTAACGCTGCAAGATATGAAAAAAAAACCAAAAACCCGAAAGTTTGTAAACAAAAAATTTTATCGCAGAAAAGTTATGGCTCCTGTAAGTCACCCAATAGGGATCGTAAGTGCGACGTACTTTTCAAAGCTTTTTTTTTTTTAAAATGGAATACTAATACGATGGAATCATCATTTTCTACGAAAAAAAAACAATTAAGAATAATAAATTTCATTTAAGATGACAATGTATTTGCAATTTGATATTTTTTTAATTACGGCTTTAGATTTAAGAGACACAATATTTATTTAATTTCATGTGTATTATATCTCAACTAGTTTTTTTGGCCAAAATCAAGGTGTAAATGAAATAACAACCACCACCCCCCAATCTTCTTATACTCTTATCTCCGGCGTTAAACCGAGCAATGAACTGTGGAAAATCCTTGGCCAGGCTTTTGAATGGGTGTAGTAGTGTATACCCGATTAAATGGAGTTGTCATCTATTGGAACACGGGACTAATCTCTTTCACTCTCGCCATGTCAACAACTGTGTGCGAAAGGCCTTCGGACCCCGCAGGCCTTTCTTAATGCATGTTACGAGTGGCGAATCTGTCGGCGAGAGCATGTAAAATCATAGGAAGGTTTTATAAGTATTAATCAAAAGGTGTCAAAAGCAGGCTGATCTTTATCCCCTCGATTTTGTTTAGACTTACCTGTCTACGTGTAATTATTTTCACATTTTTTTCTTTCTTCTTTCGAGTCCCCCCCCCCCCCCCCCCCCCACTTTTCTCCGCCTGATGCATGCTTACTACAAAAATCAGAATTCTCGGATTTGTACGGTATCTGTACATGTAATTGGCTAAACTTACAATAGAAATTATTTTTGTAACGATTCATGGCGTAGATGTCGATTTGAATTTCGAGGGAATTTTATGGAAAGTAAAAGTTGTATGAGAGAGAGAGAGAGAGAGAGAGAGAGAGAGAGAGAGAGAGAGAGAGAGAGAGAGAGAGACGTTAAACGAAATTTATTTAGTATAATACTCAGTAAATATTGTACTCAAATGTAGACTTAGTACACCGTATTTATGTTCTCTACAGAGCAACACTATTTTTATATTTTTATGACAGGAAATTTATTATAATACCAATTTTCATTTTCTACTACAACGAACTTCAGATTTTGTTAAAGCCACTCAGAATTACAACGTAGTAAATGTTCGATTAAATACTCTTAAAAATCAGGTACTCGATTCTCCTTTTTTTAATTCATCAATTAAGTAGAAACAACAAACGTCATTTATCTTAATACCATTAAAACCCCTTCAATAATTTGTTCAAGTGATTGAAATGAACAAATGATTGAAATATAAAATATGATATAAATAAACATTTCAAAATTTCAGCGACTTAGAGGGTAAAAATGCTAGAAAGAGCAAGGGTAATATCGATGGTATTGATTGTAGATGATATCTAGATATCGTCTTGGTAATGGATATCAAGCTGCAAAGTTTCGGAGAAAAGATCCATACGGTGGCAGACAGAGAGAAAGAATTTATATACAAACAACATGAATCTCTCTCTCTCTCTCTCTCTCTCTCTCTCTCTCTCTCTCTCTCTCTCTCTCTCTCTCAAACGCACACTGATAAAGTTTACTGGTGCACACATATATATATGAGATTTGCAACAATGACAGACAAGCATGGCCTTGCATGTGTGTATTTGTGTATATGTGTATGTTGTGTGACATAATGGCCATATAATGGGGCTTTGTGCGAATTTGTTAAAACCCATATTGCTTTAAACAATTAACCCATTTTTGTTCCACGAAATCAACCCGGCCCACTCGGAATACATACATGTAAACTATTAATTGGAGCTAGACCCAAAAAAGTATAGAAAATATATAAATAGAATTTTTTAAGAAATCAATTAAACTTTCCTTTAATAATATTTGACAACAATTTCGGAAATTGAATTTTGATCCTTAATTAGTTTTTTTCGTAATCATCGTTAGAAATTTTTTGCAATTAATATTTAGCAGTGGGTTTTTTTTTCTCATCTAAAAATTGATATAGGCAGAGCAGGTACGGGGAATAATTACATGCCTAAACTGAAGGGTTCCTTCCGAGAGTCTAGCAACATATTTCCGTCACGGGTTTATAACGCAAATTCGCTTTAACCCGCCATGTCTTCAAGTATGTACGTTTATACATCTACTGACACCTTTTGTCATTTTCACAAGGGTAATGTGTAGCTCGTTTAAAAATTTACGAGAAAATACGAGAACATTGCACCGATCTATTGAATGAATAGCCATTGTGTGTGAAAAGGCTGTCATTTCTTTCTGTAAACTAAAAGATTAAAAAAAATAATAATAATCAACGAAAACTTCATATAATACGAATTAATTTTTCATTAGAAAAAAATCCAGGCTCAAAACTATCGCTCCTATTCTCCATGTCAACGCTTCAACATTCTCTTCAGCTAAAATGAGAATTCAACCAGCCCCTCAAAGCAAAAACCTTATAAATTACTCGGAGTCACGTGACCCTACTGAGTTATCAGACGGATTTTTTTTTCATGTACCGACGATATAGAACCCTAGAGAAGTGTAAAGACTGTGAGAGAATTCACGCAGAGAACTCGTGACTGTTAAAGGTAGGTAAATTTCTGATTTGTTTTAAAATTTTGTTTTCACAGTATCTGGTAGAATTCAATCTCTAAGCCTGGAAAATTGAATGCTAAATTCATCGACATTAAAGATATTTACTTGCCGACTAGATCCAACATGGCCGACGGTGACAAGGCCAACATATTTACACAGTCATTTCTTTCTCGTCTGATTCAAGAGATAGTTCTATCAGTTTAGTTTTACGAAATTTATTTCAATGAAATTTGCCTTAAATTAATTTCGTTCATTGAAAAGTTTTACTCGATTCTGTTGAAAGTAAATTGGTAATTAATTTATCAGCTATATGTAAATTCGCTGGCAGGCTGCCATATCGAGGCTCCGCCCCCTCGCCGAGCAGACGATAGTTTACTCAATACACACACGCACACAGAAAATGTTGGTCAGGCCGACACACCGATTATTTCTGTCGATTGCACACCAGCGTGTAATCAGATCACAGACATGCAACACACGTGTAAAGGTTTTTCTCTCCCTGCGATAAAGGGGGAGACTCGTTCGACGTGGAATTTAAACACGCGTTTGAGATAATGGCATGTCAATTCATGGTGAGAAATGCATGCTGTGCCGAATGCGACCTAAATAATTTAATCTCTACGCTAGCTCTCGGAATTAAAAGTGTGTACTACGATTTGTAATGGAAAAATACATACACATGCTAATTTCTTTTTTAAAATAGGGAAATCCTTCCTTTACCAAAAAAAAATCGATCAATTAAAACCTTTTTTTTTCTTTCTGTTGAATATAATGAAATTTAAAAATATGCGGATACTTTTAATTGCGTTATACTTAATTAATCAAATGAAAATTTACTAGTGCCTGGTATATAACTTTAGTTTTCATTTTACGGTTATTAATAAGTTAAGAACGGAAAATTAAAAAATCGTGTTACACATAATTTTTTCTCGCATTTCCTAGGAAAAGCCACTTATAACTGGAGTAAGTTATGAACTTGTTCTTGCGATGTAAGTACATACGAACTTTTTAGTTACTTACTTTGCTCTTAAAAAATATAAGGCGTATAAAAAAATCTGGCCAATCATAGTCCAAGCCAGTCACTTAGGTCACCTACACATGTAATAGAAAAACCGAAAATATGAGTATGATATTACATCACTTTTAATTTCTTTTCCGTCAATTATAGATCCCACTTTCGTATACTTATTATTCAATAAGGCAAACTTGCACATGCTACTAGAACTGCCATTCTCTTTCTGGAAAAAAAATATTTTGTAGAATTCAATATATGAGAAAGAACTAGAAAGTTTCAATTTTGAAAAAGAAAGAAAGATTACATCATTGCTATGGAAAATTTAAAAAAAAAATGCCTCTTGGAAGAAAAAAAGGATGGCTTTGAAAATTTTATGGCGAAATCATCCCCAAAGAGTTAATGTTTCAAAGATTTACATCTGTATTTGACAGTTATGCTCTGTTTTTACGTGATTATGTATTCAATATCCATGGATTCCGCATATAAGCCCTTTCATTGTAAAGCAGCCGCCGATTATTTTTTTTCTTCTCTCGGTGCCAGTAGTGTTTTATGAATACCAAGTCTCTGGTGCTTTCTGAATCGATTTTCGTTTATTTGAGATATTGGAATAAAAATTCCGACAGCAGAGCGTCGACACAGTGGTCTTCAGGCGAGCAAGGAAGAAACTGAACGGGAAGAGAGAAAAATATAATATAGGGTTTAAAAGGGGGGTTTTCATTGCAATTTTACGATGTCTTTTCCAGCGCGATATCTGCGCATCTTTTAATAGATTTTGCTGCAAAGTCGCAAGTTGATGATCGCGGCTGGGTTTTCGCTATTTTGAATTGGTGCGAGGAAATTGGCAAGGATTTTTAAGCTGTGCAAATTTTCTCTTTCTAATGGGCTGTTTATCTGTTCGAAAGAATGCAGAGAGTGATTTATTTTTCCTAGGATTTTGTTAACGATTCTCCAGGATTTTCCCAATATGTGCCTTATCACTGCAGTGATATACTTTTTTTGGAGGGTGTTGGAATGGGGGGGGGGGGGGGGGTCAATTTTCATTTAACTTCCCCAACGTCATAGGGGGAAGGGGGGAAGGACGGGTTTACTTAATTGAACTTTTTAGAAAAATTTTACTTATTAAAATCATTAATTGCCCTTATTTAATGTATTTTTTTTCTCATATATACGTGTATATTAAGCCTGAAATTATAACCTTTGAACGCACACGCGTATATACATGTAAGTAAGCATGAGAGAGAGAGAGAGAGAGAGAGAGAGAGAGAGAGAGAGAGAGAGAGAGAGAGAGAGAGAGAGAGAGCACGTGCCTTTTGCATTAGAGGCATAAGTGAGCGCGCGCCGTTTAACGCCCACAAGAGCTATTCGTCACAAATTCAACCTTCTATAGATATAACTGCATGCATTTTAAGCTGTTGTAATAACTCATTCAATATCTTTAGGATAGTATTGTAATAAAAACTCTGAACACAAAATAACGTAAGATATTAAAAGTATGACAAAACAAAACTATGCCCCGCGAAAAAAATCAATACAGCTAGCTTGAACAAAAAAGTCAAGTTGTGCAGGAATTCTCATAAGGATACGATATATAATATTTAACTTTCAAGTTTAAAAAAAAAATTTTTTTTTACATGTTTGTGTGTCAACTTAAATTGTAGACTTGAAAAATATACAGGATGTATTGACATCGTGTGTGCATTACGTAACATTGAATGCTGATGACAGTCGATATGTTTATGAACAAGGAACTGCGTTATTTGATATGCATCCGACAAGTTCAACTTCCGCCTCTCACCGAGATATATAGGTTGTTTGTTCCTTGAACACACGGAATTATATGCATGTTTTCCCCAAACTACGAATACTTGTAAAATCGAGTGCCTGCATGCAGTTATATGAATTTATAGTCTTTTGTTAATAAAACGCACATGATATGCACGTATCCACGAGCCAATAGCAAGAAAAATATGCGAATTGTTAAATAGAAAGTGAAAAAGTTAAATCTGAGTTAATTATGTAGAACTTAAGATTTTGTTTTTTAAAATAAAAAAAAGGTAACATGTTAATGACTGAAAATAAAATAATTACAATTAACAGATGTATAACGAAACACTTTTCTGTATTAATATGACAAATAGTCTTAATAGAACAAAGGGGGGGGGTGCTCTTGTATACATTGGAATGTTTGATTAGAAGACTGAGGCTCTTTTAAGAGTACAGCCCAGTATTATTTTCGCTCATGAGTGATATATATATATATATATATATATATATATATATATATATATATATATATATATATATATATATATATATATATATATATATATATATATATTCGTTTACATTCGTATCAACTATACCATGTAAAACACATTCTATGAACCTTACTGGTTTATGCAAATTATGTACTCTATACTATCGTTAATCAGAAAATAACATTAACGTTATCCCAAACGAATCCCAAGGGGTATTTCTCTTTCTCTCTCTCTCTCTCTCTCTCTCTCTCTCTCTCTGAGACAATGATTTGTTCTTTTATTTGGCTTATTAGAATACCAAGAAGAACTAAAAGCCACAAAATTACCATTTCCTGAATTGTCATTTTATTCAAATGGTTTCATTTTTTGTTACGGTACAGAAATTTTCATCATGTTGTTTTTTTTATCTCGATTACATTTAAGATAATCTTTGGGATTTACGAGAATGACATTCAATATTGGATCTCTTTTATGAAAAACACTAAATTAAAAAAATTATTTCTTCACCGGCAGAATTCTCTGACATGAATCTGAGATTTCTCAGTAATTTGTAAAACTAACCAATATAATTGGTTTTGTAAAACATTTACTACTATTATGATAAAAAGAAAAAATGAAATGTAAGACTAAAAAAAATGAAATGCTAGACTAAAAAAAATCTTCTGTTGCAGTGTTACGCAATTCATTGGTAATTAAATTCTACATTTCGAAACATTGAGTCAAGTTTTGTTTTATCATGTGAAAATGTCAATATTTCCGCCATAAAAAAAGTTTCTTTTCCCGTGGAATTCGATTCCCTGGAGTGTCTTAGGGGAAGCTAGAAACGTTTTCCATTGGCAGGTTATTGTTTTCGCATTGTTCTCTCGGTTTAGCTCTCGGTACATAGGGGATTTTTCCTAATGCAAAAGAGTTAATTAAACCCAGCCTTGAAAAACGCATAACGAACGTTTTTCCCCCTGAAACTTGGTTGTCCTTAGATTCGTTTTGACACTACAGAGTTGTTTAATTTTCTCCCCAAGTTATAACGCAGTTGGGCTAAAAAAAAAATTAACGTGTATCGATTTTCAATCAACATGTGCCCTGCGTCTATCTGAGCTCAATGAATGCATTAATCTATATTCTGCATGCTATAATCTATAAAGAACCCTGGATACACAACACCCACTTCCGCCGACGCAGAACTTTAGAATTTGACTTGACACGACACAGTGCACATGCGCCGAGCGTCGACGTCGAAGCGGAAACTGAAAATCGATTCATTCCCGGACATGTCCTCGGGTAACCTCGGATGCGAGTGCTAATCTCTGCCGGCTCATTGATTTTATGTCAGAGATTTTATATTAAAAGCCGTGTGTAGAAATGGGAAAGCGGTCTTGTTCTAGCGAATCGTATATAAACCACCCCATGAAAAGTTCTTCACTAGAACGGCACAGAAAAGCCAAACGTAATCCATTGGAAATATCTCAGAATCTTTTTTTTTTTTATATCCGTTATTTTTTTTATTACAAGACTGCCTGTTCGATATTGACCTTTGCCTGAATTTATTGCTGTTTCTTTTATCTTTTATTTCTTTTTTTTTTTAAACTGCATAGTTGGAAGCAGTCGATTTTTTGGACATTTTTCTCTATTTTGTGAAACCCCCTTGAGGGTATAGGAGGAGTTTGTTGACTTGTTCTTGTTGACACACACTGGACTGAACCTCCGAACTATAGTGGCGATGTACGATAGGAGACGCCCTGTGCGTGATCAAATAGCTACAGCGAGAGGTTTTATTTATTATTCCGAGCATTTCCAACCGATGCCTGTTCTAAAATCCGAGAACTGTTGCTTCAAACTTTCAGGATTTGCACGGACGATAATTGACATAACAGCGTTCGTTTTATTCATGTTTTGATAAATTGTGTCGAGAACAGAAGAAATACTTGCAACTCACACCTTTCTATCACTTCAAGTGGTGTTAAACATTTTGAGATATAAAGAAAAGTGCATCATGTTCAAAATATACTTAACTCACTGTTTAAAAATTCTCAATCTGTGTAATATTTGACCATTAAAGACATTTTCAAAATATTCTGAAATGTAAAAATTGCGTAAAAAGCCCCAGCGGGTTTTGAACTCATGACCTGTGAAGCAATAAAGCTGACACTTTATCATATTGCGCAATGCTGTTTGATAACAACATTATAAAAGGAAATACCAACAAGGTTATGCTAAATTATAATGTTTATTTCAAAAGAAATTAAGTCACAACACCATATTGTAAGTTTTGAATTAACTAGGTGGAATTAAATCCGAAGTTGATTGTCATATTACAATATTTAATTTTGTATTTACAACTACCCAGTGTAGTTTTTAAATTAATAATATGACAACAATAAAAAGTTGTACCGGCATATCAGAGAAAACATCAACTTAATCGTAAAAAAGGATTTCGTGTACATTGTATCACTTTTTTCTCATCAACAAACTAATCCCCACCAGTCTCTTTTATACATAAAAACAATAACATAAAGGTCATTATTTTAAGAATTAGAAAATTGATCGATTAAAATTAATGCAATAACTTCAGATGGAGTCCATAGAATTGCATTGTCCCATGCGTTTACTATTGGCAATGGACAAATTATGACAAGTAAAAGAATTCGTATAACTGAAGTATATTCTTTACATTCGTATGTAGGTTAGCAATCCGAAAGCTTTATTTGATTAATTTGAAGTAAAGTGTTCATCTCTCAAGAAGAAGCGCTCAAGACTATAATTAGTAGTTCGAAATGTAAGAACGATAAAACAAAAACCATGTGTATTCACACATTATCAAAATAAAGCTAAAACTAATTCATTCTTATATAATTATAACAATTATTCAAAAGCCCTTAAGCTAATTAGAATTGCAGATACAAGATACGGGTCATTTTTAAAAAAGTGTATATTCCAGTAACATTCTTTTTTATTTTAAAAAAAGAATCATTTTCGTAGGCAATTTTTTGAACAGAATCAAATTTGATTGTTGGGATGGGGGAGAAATTACACGTAAGTGCTAAAAAGATAAGGCAAAGAATTTACCAATAAAGGCTTCATAGTAAATATACGTTTTATGTATACAGCAGAAAATAAATAATCATTAATATTCTTTGAGTATTCTTTAAAGGATTCATAGCAAAAGAAGGAGTCATCGATTTTTTAGAGAAAGAATTTATCTGATGGGTTACTGTGGAATCATTAGATTTCGCGGTGGCTCAATTTTCGTGGAATTCGCGGGTACCTCTCATTCATGAATTAGCATCCTTCACGAATTAATTAATTAGGGTTAGAAAGTCACATTTCCTAACGCTTTTATAAGAGAAAACGCGCAATTACGTTTCAACGAACCCGTAAAGTTTAAGCAATCTACGAAAATTTACCCCCACGAACATCAATGTTTCCAAAGTACATGTACTGTAGTCAAATCCAATTTGTTATCGTAAATTACACTCGTGCCACTATTTTTTATTACAACAACCGTACATTTTGATGTATGTTATTCAGTATTTTTTTAAATCTCTATTTCTTAACTTGTTAGGGCTTAACATCGTTTTGAAATTGTTGTGAAAATTTTAAAATCATCTGAATTACCGAACGACTTGATCTGGTCTGATCCGCCATACCTCTACGAAAGAAATATTTTCTACGATGTTTATGTATATTTATTTGATTTCTTATTTCTTATCTGATGAAAACCGAAAAAAAGCGTAATTGTATTGCAATTAACTTGTTTTACGGATATTACAAGTTTTAATCGTAATGAACCTCGATATTTTGTCTAACTAAAATGATTAATCTTGTAACAATGATTACTTTTAGAGTATCGGTAGTTGGCGATATTTAAGAGAGAGAGAGAGAGAGAGAGAGAGAGAGAGAGAGAGAGAGAGAGAGAGAGAGAGAGAGATTTTACGATTGTACAAAAGATGCCCCTACATTTACGAAAGAAATTAAAGATGAAATTAATTACATTTGTATAAAACATATATAATAAAACATTATCATATTTTACAAGTTAACACAATTCTATTTGGGTTTTGTTCCTCGAGAAATTCAGTTAGGCTTCGTTGTTTTTCGGCTTCGTTCCAATCCACTGCTTAAAGTTAACCCTGCAATGTAAATAAAGAAACCCAAGAAACAAAGAACTGTTCTATACAATGTTATACGACGACAATAAATTCCGTAACAGAGATGTAAAATCTAGAACCAACACCATCGTTCCGTTTACACAAGGAAGAGTTCCTAATTTTATCTGAACTTTGACACCGAATCGTCACGGAGAAAATAATTCATGTGTTCCCCAAAAACATGAACGCAAGGGCACATAGAAATACCGGTATTAGCATAAATTTCATTCATTTAGTTTTTTTAATGTAATTCAAGCCATGTTTTTCCCCATCGAAAGAATTTTCACATTCTTTTGTTAATTTCTGTAAGCGCTAGAGCTATAATTGAAGTCGGGTTTTTCTTCTCCTTCCAAAGATCAGAAGCTTGCAATACCGTTACGTCATAGAACCAACGACTACGGAGTATATCTTTATGCTCCTCTTACATGTGTATAATTATGTGTTTTTTGGTTTAATCTTAGACAATAAATGTCACATGAATATTCAAATCATTAGCATAAAGTGTTCCTGAAAATAAAGGTTTTAACATTGAAAGCATAGCGTATGTATAATGAGATGTCCTCGTTGAGCATTGTGGTTCATGGGACAACCAAGCATTGGGGTCATCACTGTGACCTACGGAGCATAAGACAATGGGTCATAAAAAACCACATCAAGGGAAACATAAGTTTGAAATTCCTTCCAAATTTGACACATTTTAAGACTATGTCTTAGTTGGCACTACTTCGAGAAATCATTTTTTCGAACCTCCCCTCCCCCGAGAAAAAAAATATCTCATTAGCATTGCTAATAATAGTATAAATGTAGATTTGATAAGTTAAAAGTATACTTGCCCTATAAAGGTCAAAAATTAGTATGTACGATAACAATTCTGCTGTTGTCTTATTCTCTTAGATGGAGAGAAAATTGCAGTTCGAATAGTGTATAAAACCCACATTAAAAAACCAATAAGCTTTCCCTCCAAATCGTAATGTTACCTTATTGTAGAATAATTTTCATCTGAATAAGATAAAACAACATTTATATAAAACTAGGTCATGCCTTCTGTTCTATAGCAATGTCCACCTTCTGGGTAATGTTTTTTTTTTTTTTGGGGGGGGGGTTGTTTTTTAGACCAAAAAAAAAAAATGGTCTGAATTTTTTTTTACACCTATTAACATCGTCACAGTCGTAAACAGACTTAAAAAAAAACACACAGGTAATCGTGTAAGTTTCATGCTCCTTCCAAAAAGAAAAAAAAACCTTGTTAGTTTCAAGTGCCTTGCCATGACGCCAGAACGACTTGCTCAGACTATACAAATTACACTATTCAGAGCGATAAAGTGAAGAAACGAGGGACGAGAGAAACACAATAAATACACGGGGGCTTTGTACGAATCATCTGATAAGATCCGTCTGTCATGGCGAGGCAGCGAAACTTGTGGGTTTTTTTTTACTTCTAGGTGTCGTTTAGTACCATACGTACTTTCTTGACTGAAATTTTTCTTTTTCGTCTCTCGCACTTTTACTTTTATGTATAATTTATGCATAAAATCGAGAAAACAATTAAGTGTGGGTTTTTTTACTTGACTGCTATTTACGTATTTTATGTAAGGTTGTTCATTAAAGCCGAACCGTATAAATAATCTCTTATTACTTATGTTTTGGATATCATGAATTTCATTGTGATTCTTACATGTTGAAAATTATATAGATGATGAAAAAAAAACTTCGTAAACACAAATCGTGAAAATGTAAGGGCAATAAATTATTTTAAAAACTAAGATTTGATAAAGATCTGCATAAGAAGATTATATTCCTTCACTAAGCCATGATAATAGAAAGACCCCCATCTTGCAAAGTTATTCAATTTAAAAACCGATTCATTTTACAAAATTTAATTATATATTAACGCTTCATCAAAGAAATGAGAACTTTTATTGCAAAAGTTAATGTACTTTTTATTGTAATTAATATAGTTAGTAATTCCGCTTATGTTTTAGCATAGAAAACAAAAGGTAATAAATTAAACCCACTTATATTAAAATAAAATTTATTATTCTTTATATCTTTATATATGTTTATCTTCACATTGAAATTTTAAATGGGTGTTTTGTAATGTATTTAGTTCAGAATCTGATAATATAATATTCAAATGCAACAGAACAAGCAAATTAAAAGTCTATTCCGACTATCTCACATCGTGAAAGCTCAGTTTGTTAAAAAATCTGCAATACGTATGTCCACTGACAATAAAATAAAATAAAAACACAGTATAAAGTCAACGATATCAAATTACTAAACCCAGTAAGCTTTCAGTTTGTCGTATAATCTTATCTGTTTGTAAATAAGCTTGTAAATAGATAAACTCTATTGCAATTCAGTTGATTTGGACAAAATTGTATTGACCTCTAACTCTGTGTAAATAGTATAAAAAGTAACCCATATATATAAATATATATATGTTCCCGTCATTTACATCGAGAAGGAATAGTATATCAGAATTGGAAAAAAAACCCAGGAAAGTTAAGGGACACTGTGAAATGGAATTCGCAGGAAAAGAATGTTTTGTAAATATTTGCATTGATCTTAAGGCCGCCTCTCAAGTTCGGAATTCGTGAAGTTGTCCTTAACGTTTAGGTTTTAGACCATAAATTTAGACTTTTAAAACGTACACGTTCGATTGCGTTGTATATTTATTGTTTGATAAGGAATTTACGTTCAACATATAGGATTATCAAATCACCAATTTTTCTTTGAACCAAATTTAAATATATAAGTATTTTTATAGATATAAGTGTAATGCTAAATAACATATAATAAACCTAATGATGATTTTAAGTACAATATGAAAAATGTTTTTTTTTTCGAACAGATGAAAATGACTGCAACAACTTTAAAATGTATGTCTTTTAAATTATTTAGGTAAAAATTTGTAGACAAACAAATGAATTATATTTCATTTTATCTAATATCAGTATGCTATTACAAAAATCGAAAAATAAAAGGATTGTGTAACATACATATTAATTTAAATTCAATATACCGGCTGTTTTAAATTAAGACTTTAAAAATTAAGTGTAGAATAGTTCATAAATTTTTTGACGCAACGTCGAATTCAAATGTAGCGTAAAAGCTGAATGAATCTTAAGAAACTTTAAAGCAAACAAGCTAAAGAGAGTCAATATCAGAGAGCGGTCAATGACCCATTCGAAATATTTGGGTGTTCGGGGCATTATGATATACAATATAAACAAACATCACACTTACAACCGCCGTATTTCTAAGGCTTTAACCCAATAAATTACAGCCTCACTTTATATCGCTATTCCGAGCACGTGTTCATCCGGGGACTTTAACTGCTGAATGCCGGGAGATAATTTGAATGGACATTTAATTGATGATGCTAGGATACCAGATGGGGGTTGTCAGTACGAACGAAGCAATGACACTTAACGTTTTTGATAAGAACATGTCCGCTGGGTTATCCCTAAATTGCTCTGTGATGTTATTATATCTGAATTTATTTCGTGAATGTCAATATAAAATGTTCGAGAAAAAGTATCAATTATAACTTTTTTATCTAATCAAAAATACACACAAATTACAATTGTACAGTGCACCAAAAATTAATGTAAGCTGTGTCCAATTAATCGTGTAAAAATACTTCAGATTTTACAGAATTCATATCATAAATAAAAGAGAAAAAAAAAAGTTTTTATTTTTCTCGAATCAAGGAAGTAAAAAGCAGTGGAAAACGCTGCATGCATAAAAACCACTTGTAATGAATTTTGCAACCTCTCAATATGGAACATTGCCAAGGATACTCAAAATACTTGGCAACGAATAAGTGTTCTAAAGAGGAGAATTACGATTGGGAAAGACACCATGATGATTTAGCGTATTAAAAAGCGGTTGTGTTGTATTCTTGTGCTGGAGAGAATTAAACACAGATCATCTGATTAATTTAGAAGAAATTATAGGTATTTTGGGACATTTTTTAACTAGTTTAAGTATGACAATGTATTAAACCACTATACCATGTAGCAAGATACCCCAATCATTAGAGTCAATTGCAGATAGAACCAATATGCATGATTTTAAAGAAAATTCTATAATGATAGAATAACCTTCCAATAATGATAATGACGGTTTTTCTATTAATAGGAATTAATAATACTACTTATTCAGACGCACATTTCTGGGACTTGTATAATTACTTTGAATTTCAATACTTACCTTTAATTTCCTACTTTCTTTGTGAATGATACTGTAACAATACGAAACGAGTTTTCACCAAATAGTTCGATGCATTTCGTCAATGACTATTTTAAAATGTAAAAGTACAATTGCTGAAAATAAGATAAACATCTGTAATAAGGAACCATTCTTTGAATGTGATGAGGTGATCAAATACTGTCAGGTGTGATCACATCTATGATATGGCCTTTGGGCTTTATTGGATTTGTTCACCACCGACTGTAGTTATCATCTCATAAATACTCAAAGAATGATTCCATATCCCCTTAAACATTTGATTTGAACATATTTTTATTGTACAAAATTAAAACTGGGATTGGGCAAAAGTTCAAAAACTTAAATTACCCTATGTATTAAATAGAAGTAATAAACTAAATGAACATATTGGTATCATACATGTAATATATTTTAGGATATTAACAATAAAACAGCAACTTGATAAGTTTAATTATACGGCTCCACCTTCCACTTCATTTTATTTAAATTTTGAAGTTTTGTCTTTTTTCAATATTTCCCAACAAAATTATGCTTAAATGACGGGGCATTTTGAGGTACGGAAAATATGAAGTGTATAATAAACATATCTGAATGATGAGCATTTTTGAATAAAACATATACGTGTTACATGTACGTAGAAAAATCAATAAATAAAGAAAAATACTCATTCTTGCAATTCTATTTTCTAGAAATGATAAATATGGTAATTGAAAGAAACAACAGGGGATTATGCATAATTTATTTCGATTTCAAATGAAAAACACACAAGGAAATACAAATGATGATTATATAAAAATAAATTTTGAGGAACTATATGTCAAACATAGGAATCATTAAGGAACAATGCTATAAAAAATATTTCCCGTTTTGTTGCAGTTGGCTAATTTTGTTTAAGTTTTTTTGTTTTGGGGAAAAAGAAGAGATCTTTAGAATCGCAAAGAAAAAATATAACCAAAATAGCTCTGATATTCTTGTTGTTTTAAATCAATAGAGCTTCATTCTTTCCTCGATATTTGCAAATATTAAGGAAATGGGTTTTTTAAAGGATTTAAAAAACAATACAAGTAATCTTTACTTCGTAAAATACAAAAAATAAATCCATTATTATATTGCTTAAGTTGTTGGAGAGAAGACCTCTATATCGTTTAATGATAGATGTTCAAGAAATGTTAGAACAGTTTACCAGGAACAAGTAAGTAAAAATTAATAATTTACATCCATTTTGTACTGCAGTTTTACTGCATGCTTCAACTGAGGAGACATCGAAATATGCACTGTTGTATACATCTGCAATATACATGTACTAGTAATTTGCAGTTTTGAAAAAAATTGAAATATATGCGGAAATGGAATTATTAAGAGTTTTGTTTTTAAACTATATTTTCCAACACACCTAGGGCTTAAAATAAATGAATAGCTGACTTCATTGAGCTGTAATTTTAAAAAGATGTGAGTTCAAAGTGTTTTGTGGAATTGTATACAGTAACAATTTAGTTACCAGTTTGAAAATCTTCCAGCAGATCAGTGTAACAAGGAATTATTAAAACTGTTTTCAGAGTCTTGCTTAAAATTTGTGGCTATTTATTCAAATGATTTTAAACAATATTTGATCATGTAAGAAACATAGGATAGCACTTTGTCTTTTGAAACCCACCTCACACAATGTACATAATTCTAATCATATATTGTAAGATTCCAATTAGATAGAGCAATATAAATACATTCAGTTAGATAAATTGTGCGGTATTGGTACTGTTAATGAATTATGATAATTTTAAAAACTAATATCAAACTGAAAAGTTTGTTCCTTGATTTATAAAATAGAATAATTATGGACGGATCTAGAAATAAATTGGTATATAATTTTAAAAGATTCCACTTTATAGGTGTAATTACGATTACGAAAATGCGTCTCAGAATACGTCTTCTACTAATAACCGATGTGCATTTAAATAGACCTTGTTAGCAAAAATTACAAGATCTCTTGATGCACAACCGTTTTGGTACAATTTTTTTTCTTCTTAAAAAATCTGCGGTCGAATTTTTTTTTTAAGTTTCAAAGTAATCTCATCAGAAATATCATGCACGCCCTTTTAACACAAGTGTATATGACGTATGAAACAATTTTACATTAAGGAAAAGCTGCAATCTGAACAGCTTCTGTTGGTGTATACTGAGAAGAGCATACATTGTATATTTCACCGGTGTGGGCATACTTGGTGGGTATAAAAAGAAGAAGCACTGAGGCATGCGCTGTTGATATCTCATTGTAACGCTACACAGGGGCTTTGGGTTCCCGCTTTAAAGAATAATAACTTATAATCCCAACAAAGAGAGAATTCTGGTATTCACCTGACTCGAGAGATCGCAGGATACAATCAGTAGCCCAAAACTGAACCCTCACTTTGATCAAAAGAGGGCTGGGAGAAATACAAGCCACGATTCATAAAATTAACTCTAAGAAAAAAAAAAGTTTTTACCTTGATGGCGGTGTTCTTTATGTTAGGAAAAGAACTTGAAAAAAAAAGGTGAATAAGGGTGGATTTTTTTTAATGTGATTTGCATACGAAATTTAAGGAAATGTTGTATATATGCCGTGGGCTCGATATTTGATATAGAGGCACTCAAGAACGTGGGAGTCGTATTTATGAATGGTTATTTACAGCACGTCACAATATTATTGTTATTGAATTGACTCTGATCCCTATTTCCGAGAATTAAAAGTAAGTTTTTAATGTTATATTATTTCTAACAATTGGTTTTTTTTTACCTGTTCCTCGAACTAAATTGATCGTATTTTGTTTTTCTTATATCTCGTCGGAATTACCCCCTGATTTTAACGAGATCTTTTCGCTTTAACAGACATAATATTAATCTGCCTTTTCTACTTCCGTTGTGAGTTTCTGAAACTTCTAAATCGACAGGCAGTTTAATCTTTGATAGTTTATTTAAGAAATTGTTTTATCGTTATGTCAATATCGCTCCTGTATAACAAAATTTAAAACCTCACAAGATGTTTTTTTCCCTACATACACATGTTTCCCTTTTCCTTTGCTCTAGTGCCTGGTTTGTCTTTACCGTTATCAGAAGCTCGAAGTCTTCTGCAGGCAAAGGCATGTGTGTAGCGTGACCTTCGTTGCGCATTATACTTTAAACGTGCGAGGTAGCGCAAAAATGTAACGTGCCATAATGAAACAGTTTGATAAAACCCCTCAGCTTTTAACTACTAGGGCGAGTCATTAATGGTTTTGTTATTATCATTATCATCGGGGGGGGGGGGGGGGTATAAAATATGAAATTTTGCGTCGTAAAACAAAACAAAACCAAAAAACAACTCAAAAAAAAAAATCAAAAAGCAGAAGAAAAAAACAACAGCAAAAGCTTATTACCCCCAAGAATTGTAGAAAATTAATAGGCCCATCTTGTCAGACCTTCAAAAATTAACTTTATTTTAAGCTTTATAGTCTAATTAATTTTTCAGAGAAAAAATTATTTTGTATTGTTATTTTTAGGCTTTATAAAATGGTTACTATGTTCTCTGTCTGACCTAGATCGATGTACACCTCTCTTTGTTTGCGATAAAAATGTAGGTCTAATGCACTAAAATACCATTGCTTTATACTATTGTAAACACACGCGTTAAGATGTAAAAATAGAACTGTCGTGTCGTTCGGTGCACGTGGGCCGCAGATTTGAAATATGTTATATTATTAGTACGGGCAATGTGTAGTATTCTATTATTGTAATGTAACAGCAGGTGACTTGATATCGAGATGCTTGCGTATATTGTTCTAAAATACCCCTTTGTGAGCAAAAGCAGAATCTGTTTTTATCCCTTCATTTTTCGATAATAATGTGTATGTTAAAAAATAAAAAAAAAACAACAATCAGATATTAAAACTCGTTTTAATTCTCTTTATAAAAGTATTTTATTGACTTTACATCACATCTGCATTCAACAAAGCTTATATCTATGTATACATTGATATTCTAAAAAAAAAATCTACAAGGATCTCAACTATCCTTTTTTAGATAAACATAATTAGAAAAAAAACTATAGCATAAATCCAATTAAAAAAAACCCTACATACATTCCTTTTATAGTGTGCAAGAAAACCGTAAAAAAGGCGCCTTTAGTTAATAATGCTAACTAAATAAAACTCTCCTTCGATAGAGTTTTGCGTGTGATCGATAAAATTGCAACTCCCATATGCACAAATACCAAGTATTATGCAACAACGTTATTTAAGTCTTGTTAAAGTGCGCTGTGTAATCATCAAATCCATCTTAATAACACGTAACACTTTGAAACCTTTTCTGTTAACTAACATGAATCATATACAAAGATTTTTTTACTTGATTTACAGCTTCTAGTATATATAAAATTATGTTTTTTTCACAACACTTATTTCATCAACAATTTCACAGATAAAGATTATCGATACAATTATATGACGCACACGGAATATTTTATAAGATATCATAGGTTAATTTTTTACTTCTGCTAATCACTTAATACATGAATATAGCATTTTTGAAAGTTTCTAGTTATCTATTTTTAATCACCTTTTTGTTTGTTATTCTCTAATTAAAGTCTTTTAATATTTTCTAAGAAATGTTGGGTCTTTTCGATCAATCAATATACATGCAACTTGAATAATTTGGAAGAGAATTCATCATTTTATAGTATCAATGATGATTGTCTGCTAAATCTACTATTTACTAGGTATACCATTATAAAACCAAAATCAAACTATATAAAAATAAGATTTTAAATCTACTATTTACTAGGTATACCATTTTATAGGTATTAAATAACCAAAATCAAATTATATAAAAATAAGATTTTAGTTAGCTTATTAGGGTTCTAATGATAACTATTCTTTGTTATATTATTATAACACCGTAATTACTCCTTTATGCAAAATAAGAGACCCTTCCACTTATTACTGAAATAGTATTCTGAGAATATCTTTAGTCTTCAGTGAACAGTTTTACGTACATGCCTTTTCTGAATTCAAATTATTCCTTTGTCCCTTGAGGGGAATCTCAAATCAACAATCTGAATCTTCAAAATGTTGCATTTTCAATGAGACAAATATATATGATATCCCAAAGTATTCCAAAATACCTTAAAATTAGTACAATGATAACACTAAGCCAATTTAATCAAATTATATAGCTTAATTCGAAAACTGTCGATTGCTTTTGGCGATTGAGGCATTAGCACATTAGGAGAAAATCGAAGACTATTTCTCATTATAGATTTTCAAGAGAAACGGATGATTGTAATTGTAGGTTTTTTTAAAATATTTTTTACATATATAATTTCCAATATATCCAAAATACAGCGAAAGGTTTATGAAACACTCGGGCAAAATAACATTAATACTATAAATATGCAGATACGAAAATCTTGAAGAGAAGACACATTATCCTTGTAATGGTTGTATTTACATTTATACCTTTGTATGAATCATCTTTTTTATAGGTTACAGTAGGTACAGATAGGTCAAAGAATGGTAAAAATAAACGTACTAATTCCTACTCGTCTCGGCCCATTGAGTTATGGTAAACTTTGACCTGATGATTACGAAATTGCAAATTATTTTCATTATCTTCTCGCATACAATATTGTTATTATTCTAGCGAAGTTTAGGGGAAACTGTGTCTAAATTAAGTCGAAAGACAAGCAAATCGATTAAATAATTTTTCATATCTGATCAAGAAAATAGATGTGATTGTTATAATCAAATAAGGCTCCTTCCTTCTACTAACGAAAAAAGCTAGGAAAAGGGTTGATGTCTTTTTAATTGCTTTTTATATACTAGTATAACATTTTCGTTGTCAAATAAAAAAAGAACATTTATTAATTCAAGGAAAGAAAAGAATTTGTTTCTTTAAGATAGTAGTAGATGCTTTGGCGTGACAGAATATCAAAAAAATCCAAATTGGGTACAAAAATAAATGATGTTTTTGGCAAAATGTAGTGTAGGTGTGTGCTAATTAAATTTTTGTGACGCAATTAAAAAGATTTTGGAAAATATATTGCAGTGAATTTAATTGCCGGGCTAAATTATGTTCATTCATATAAATGGTTATTCTCTCTTTTTTAAGATTTATACTCACAAGGTAGTGTTAATTTATTTTTTCTAGCGCAATATAACACCATTTCCATGGAGAATCATTGATGCAAAAGTTTATACAGTTACATGAAATTAAAATACAATCTATATACAATCTCCTAAATATCAAGTGAAATGTGTAAGAAATAAAATCAAAAGTAATACCTAATTCGGTATTCTATTTAGAAATTGAAAGCTTTTTTCATGGTTTCTTGTTGAATTCTTTTGAGATTAATTGATTTTACTACAACTTTACAATGCCAAACGATTGCAGAGTCTATTGTAGGTTGGCAGCTATCCTTAAGGAATATTAGTCTTCTATAAATTAAAATAAAGCACCGTCATTTATTTATTATTTATTTCTATTTTTTCTAATTTTATTGCAATGTAGTCTAAGAATATTTTTTTTTCAAAATTTGACAGTATTATCTATCAATCAGTGTTCAGCTATTAGGACTTCCATGAAAACCCTTCATAAACCATAGACCGATTCTTAGAATAAGGCACTCCAAGTGCACTTTCCGTAATTAAAATCTTCATCATTAAAAACGTCAAATGTATGCTACTGTTTAACCATTTAATTTTTCACGTGGTGTTCCTTGTAATTCATATTCGCCTAAGAAATTTGGGATATCTTGTTTATATCATAAAAGGGGCATAAAGCACAGTGAAAACGTTTGAAATTCCTAAGTAGGACAATATAAAAAAAATCTCAAGGACATTGACAGGAAAAAATCTGTACATTTATGATAAAATGAATGCCTTGTGGGGATTCTCTTTGGGGCTCCTAACATGATCGATATGCGGTTTAGCATGCTTTCATTATGCAGGGTTCCAGAAATATGCTGCTTTGCAGTCGCAATCACGTTTTAAATTGCTTTACACTCAATGGTATAATCCATTGTTGTGGCACATGCGCAATAATACTGTTTGATGTTACGTAATTTGGAATTTTTTGGTGCTCTGTGATTGATAAACTACAGATTTTTATCTTGAAACATTAACTGGTCGATTCACAGTCATATAATTTGGTGGTTTTTTTACAATGCTTGCATGTTGCATAGCTATATTTTTTCTTGACAAAAATGATGATAGTGTTAGAAGAACCCGGTTTTTGTTTTTTTTTTTTTCATTATTCTGTGCTTGCTACTATTTTAAATGTAATTCACTTTATAAATGAAGAAAGAAAAACAATTTTTTTTAAACGGGAGGACATGAGTGAGAAAGTAATTGAAATTAAAAGCGTCGGCAAATAGCAATATCATATAACTATAAAACGTCTATCAAATGCTTGCAAAGTGCTGTTTAAATTTTTGATAGAGCTGTTCAAATAGAAATGATTATACCTTATCGCTGGATGGGTGTGACATAATTTATACGATAAAGATTCTCATGTTGTGTGAATCGAAAACAAAACTCTTTCCAAGTGTGCCAATATATTATATCTTAATGGTTTTGATCAATAGAACTGTTCAAAGTCAAGCTTACTGTGGGAAAATATACAAATATATTAAAATGCCGTTCAAGAATGATATACTTATATAATTATAAGAAAAATTTACTTTCACTAAAATGATTAACTTTTTTCAAATTAACTTTGTTTTATCTTTTTTTCCGATATGTTAGAATAACAATACAACTTTAAAACTCAATTATTGTTTCTAAAATGATGATATGATTAAGATTGTTACATATCATTACTATAAGTATCGTAATTATAATTGTAAATGTTATAAAAGTAATAATTTGGAACCTAACTGACAAACTGCATATTATACTAAAGAAATGAAGATGTCACAATGGCAATTTGTTGATTAAAAAAAAATAATTACCTATCAAAAAATAAAATTCTGGAAAATAAAAGTTCTATGAATTTATTGTATGTCTAGAGAATATATTAAGAATAATGTACCTTAACGTTCTTACTATATTCTACTGCACGTGTTTATATATGTGAATGAGAAAAAAAAATAAACAGGGTCATATATTATACAGTCAAAATAGGTTTTTTGTATACACTGTACGTAAAACTTCGTTGAGAGAGAGAGAGACCCTTTCCGTAGTACAATTACGCACCAGTGCTTTTCCCTTTTACGATCCCATTTCAGTGCTAGAATTTTTAAATTTTTCTACGACGACCTTCGTGTATGAATACATTACAAGGATGGCATGTTGATTGTGTTGATTGCAGGGGGAATGGTGGAGAGAGCTGAAGAAACATGCACCGGAAACCTCGCATGAAAATCAACCCCTCCCTCAATCCCCATCTGATTTGTGTCCTTTGTGGGGGTTACCTGATTGATGCTACGACCATTGTTGAATGCCTCCATTCTTGTAAGTATACAACCACGTGTTATTTTAGGGGGTTAAAATTTATGTATTTTAATCATAACTGAACAAGTTATTTTTCGGCGACCAGCTTATATGAAGCTATTTGTCATGACGATTTTTATAGCTTTCTAATTTGCTTGGTGAAGCGTTATGTCTATAAAAACTGGAGATCACGTTTCAACATGTCAATGCAGTATATTTGTTCATTCTTGAATAATTCATTTATAAATTTATAAAAACAGAGGGGATAACAAAACATGTGAATCGTTTTGTGATATTAAAATATGCAATTTTTGTTATCTTTTTGAGAATATGTTTCAAACAATGCACTAGATAAATAGTTTCAAGACGAAAGGTAAATAGAGCCGAACTTTGGGTCCATCGTTAAACGTCCTGTATCTCATGTTTTCTCTAAAAGTTTTATCATGGCCGAAGAAACTCTACAAATGTGCAATCAAGTGTAGTTCAAAGGACAGAAAATAGAACGCCTGCATGTGCAGAAAGTTTTCATTTCCCACGCAACGAATGCAGTGGAATTTCATTCACAAAATCGTTTACAGATAACACAGCTTTTCCTTGCCTTGATAAGATTCGAACCTCTGAAACAGAGAGCGTTAGAGTCTTTTGTCAGGACAGATTATTTATAAAAATCAGCTGCTATTTCTCTCTTCCACTTCAGTCTACTAACCTTAAACCTCTTGTAACGCCAACGTCTTTATGACAGATCCAATCTGTTGCCATGAATAGTTGAATCTCATGTGGACGGAAGAGTATAGTGATTATTAAAAAAAAGTTTCATCTCTGGCGTCGAAACATTTACAGATGATAAATGAAGTTTAATCTCAATTAATTAATTTTTAAATCACTGCAATAAACTTAACAACGAAATCCACGACAATTGGTAATCAACGAATATTGATGAAGCCACAGTATTTATTTTTTGAATTGTTTATTCAGTAACTGCAGCATTATCTGACTAATAAACATAATCTTTTTTTTTTATAATTTACTAAGATGAAGAGTGAAAAAACACACAGAAGTCTTTATTTTGATTAAGTTGAATAAACGAAGTAAAAACATCGTTGCTTTTGGTAGACTGGACATTATTCGATATTATTAAAAAATGGTTATCCTATAAGTAACTGTCGAAGTAAAATTATATTATGTAGAACCCTTATCGCAAACATCTGATTGTTTGTCAAGTTATTGCAAGTTATGAATCAAATTGACTACATTTATTTTATAATATTTATTTTGCAGTGAAAGCGTACATAACTCAATTTACCATTATTGCACGAAGGGTTTGGTTACAAGGAACGACGTCATGTTACACATGATTATCCAGGATCCTGGATAATCGTGGGGCTGGTTTTAGACTTTGTTAATCGTCTTAAAAGAAGAGCTCAATAAAAGATATTTTTAAAACTGTAAATATTATTTACTACATAATAGTTGATGGCAAAAAATATCATATTCAAAATCTTAAGGTACATTTATATTTGAAGAGTTATCGTTATTTAATGATCATCCCGTCTCCTTAAAAGAGCGATACGTTGCTACATTATTATCTAAAATAATCGATGTTTATGTTTATTACTATTTAAAGATAATTATTGTCTTTTATTAGTTGGTTCTTTTTTTTACTTTAATGTAATTTGTATTCTAGTTGTAACTAGTTTCTCTCCTATTTCGTTTTCGTTTCCCAGTTATTTAACCACAATTATTTGATATCATATAGTAGTGTTTCTCTTAAATACATCGTTAGCATAATAAATAAATAAAAAAAGGTTCGATTCATTAAGCCATGGTGATTAAGTTGAAACCAACCGTGATGTATACATATCCAGATGAGATACAATGGAAAATATTCGTCGAACAAATGTGAAACAAAGTGCAAACTGGTAATAGCTCATAATTTTTCTAAAAATTAATAGAAGTATTAATATTTCATTCTTCATTCTAAGTGAATTTAAATGAGAAAAGAATCGATATTCTTTTATAAATAAATTGCATAGATTTCAAATTGTTTCCCCCGTTCATCTAAAGCAGCTTTTGCAATTCGATTTAAAGTGGTCTCAAAACACATTTCCTGGAAATATTGTTTAGTTTCAAAGAAAAATATAATGTTTTTGAACAAACATATTTTTCTCCAAGCCGTAATATTTGAATTCCTGATACAATTATCACAAAAAACTGTTGCCTAGATATTTCAACAGTTGTAACATTTTAAGTAGAAATGTTATTGAAATTTATAATATCTAGGAAGAAAGATATAATAAAATATGTGTTTTGAAGGCAATATACTTTGCTGATATTTACTTTTTGAAATAAACTACTCTATTTATTATTTTATCATTAATTTGTTATTTTAGACTATGCCTCAATTTCTATTCACTTATCGCGTATCATTTCTCTTTTCTTCTATAACTAATATTATATTGTTTTGAGAAAATTAATTAATGTTTTCCATTAGATAATAGATAATGTGTATTTTGTAATAAAAAAAATAATTAAGTAAAGAAAAATAAATTATTAAAATAACACATAATATTCAAACTGGTTGTTTGTCAACTTAACAATGAATGAAGAGAGATTTAATATGACAGTGAATGGATAAAAGTGCAATAAGCATTAAAATGAAAGTGCAAACCGATTCATAGTCCTGGTGTGATCTTATGAAATTTCTAGATAAAACCACAGTCAATTCTTCATAAGAACCTCACGAATTAATAGTTCTTAGTAGCTGCCCCATATAGAGTCTAAACCTCGAACTTGCTTCAGAAAGTCATTTGAGGACAATTTACCCAACATAATGAAAATTTTTTATATTTTTTATTGGTACGGAACATTTGATTGCATTTATATTAAGCTAACGTATTTCATTTTCGACTTCAAAATTTGGTAGATAGAACAAAGCATTTTAAGACTAAATCAATAGATATGTTTATAATTGGATTGTTTACGATTGTATTACTTAATCTAAACTATATGTTCAATGTCCAAGTGAAATTTTGATATTGCATCGCTGTCAATGCATTTCAAAAATATATATAAAAAAAAAAACCTTAAAATTCAAATTATGCTTTTCGGTCAACTTTTAAATTCAGTTTTGATTTTATCTTTGATATCTAAAAACATAAAGATGAAATTAATATAATTTTTAGCTTTCGTTAAAAAAAACAACTCGGTTATTGTTTTTGTTTGTTTTTTTTTTTTTTTTTTTTTTTGGGGGGGGGTGTCTTTTTTTTAATTAATAAACGATGCATAAATCTATAAGTATCGGTTTATCCTAAGCATCGTTAATATATTTTTCCCAAGGCCTACTTACACTCTGGATCGAATTAGATAGTGTTGTTTTCATCGAGCGACTGTGATCAACTCTTTCAAGTTCAACACCAAATGGACAATAACTTGGACAGCATAAATATTTATGTTTCCTTGCATATTAGCGTTATGCTAATCCCATCTTCATTTCTTCCATTGTTGGACGCCATTCCCTGGTGTTAATTAATCACATTGGTTCTGTTCGCTGGCGTCCCTTTTCACAGGACATGTTGCTTGGGATATATATTCTATTTGCTCTCACCCATTGCCGTGGTACATATTCCTCACTCTGAACTCGAGGTGAACTGCTAAACGTTGAACACGTTCCAAAAATGCTTTGAAAGATAAGTAAGAAATCTGTTGATGGCAAAGGATTAGAGTTAGGTGAGACGTTGTGAAAGGCTTTGTTATATTTTTCATCCGTAGATTTTATGTCATTAACTTCATGCATGCCATGGCTTGTCAATATGATACATTAATCAATATTTTTGTCAATTTACCTCTTTTTGTGATCAGATTAGAAAATAAAACTTAACGTGGATGTGAATAAAATAGTTTATAGATTTTGTTTCCTTAGAGTATTACCACATTCATTTCCTTCATTTCCAATTTCGTCGCCTGAGTGTTTAATAACACATGCAAGTGCAATCAAACTTTTTAGATAAATCGTAATCAGTGCCTTAAGAATTCGTGCGGGACATGGGTACATTATAATAGCTTTGAAGATGGTTTACAATTACGTAAACACACAATGAGTCATAAGGCACATAACACTTCTTAAATAGCCCAAGTGCTCTCAAGCGATGAAGAAAAATGATTTTTTTTTTCTCAATCTTTGTGTGTGAAATTTACAACCCCCTATGACGTCAGAGTGTTTTTAAACTGCTCGGCGCCTATTGATGCAGAACTTTAAATTATCGCTTCTTTTCGCGTTGGAATGTAGGTTAAAACGTAAAGTGATTATTATGCGAATTCCATATAATGCATGTTGAGGTATGAGACGAGGTCACTAAGTACACGAGTACTTGGAGCTTGCTAATATTGATCTACGGTTATGTTAGCTGTCTTTGGATAGTCTTGAAGTCTCGTCTCAAATTATTGAATTAACCCTTGTTGAACGCGAGTTAATTCACTGTGAATGTGAAATATCGATAAGAATAAATCGTAACGCCATATGATGAGGGCTTTCAGATGATAATCCCATGTAACATATACTTATATATTCTGGGAAAATTGGCCTTTTGGGGGGAAGCTTTTTAATGGGGGGGTTTTCTTTCTTTTTTTTTCATTTTCGTATTTTGAGTTTGGACGTTTTTTGAACTTAAGGTGTTACAAAATTCAAATGCCGGGTAAGAAATTGAAGGCTATAGAAAAAAAGTTTGTAAGTGTTCATTAAAAAAGATATAAATAAGTGACAAAATTGTATAAATAAAATATGGATATAGTTTGGCATATGGATTATTTTTATACTTTATATTTCAGTTTGCAAAACCTGCATCGTTCGGTATCTTGAAACCAGCAAGTTTTGTCCAATCTGTGATGTTCAAGTTCACAAAACGAAGCCTTTCACCAACATTAGGTAAGCAATAGATCAACAAATGTTGATAAAGTCGTGGTAAGGAATTCATTAAATAATGTCGACAAATTTGTGGTTATAAAAGATTGACAAATTTTGATAAACTTAAGGTTAGAAATTGTTTTATGAATGTTAGCAAATTTGATAAGAAATTGTTAAAAATTATTTAACCAATACGAAGTGATTTTTTCAGTAATTTAAGCCAGATGAAAAAAAAGATGTACCATTATGACAAGATAAGATGATCATGACTATCATAATCATTTTTGTAAACATCATAATCGTAAAAATGTAAAGCAATCATGTATAAATTGTATTTTAAACCACCAAAAAGCAAGGACATGCAATACAGATTAATGTAAAACTAAATAATATTGCTCCAAACTTTTATTATAAGCAAGAACAAAACGAACCCATTTACACACTGGCTGCTAGCGCAAAGGTACTGGTTATTTCAGTTTAATTTTACGTTGCAAAACCGTTTTCTGCAGACTCTGTTGCCGTGCTAACGGCTAAATAGAAATTGTTTTACAGAGAGAAAATCAATGCACAAAGGAAGCTTAATATCTTCTGGCGAATTTCGGTTAATTATATCTGGTCCGTTGGAAAATAAAATACGCTTGATGTAATACTGCAGATAATCGCTTCTGACGCTTTTTGGGCATTAAAACAGACTCACGCGACATTAAAGTACTCGACTCAAATTCAACTAAATTAATTTGTTTCCTCGAAAAATCAAAGTTACTTAACATTGAGTTCTTTTGTTTGGAAATAAGATCAAGACATGTTTTTGTGTGTTTGATATTCTGAATTTTTATGAAAGTCGACTGTTTTAATTTTCTGTGTAGTAAAAATGGCGATTAATGGTTAGTTATGAACGTTTTTGTGTCTGCAGGCTGGATCATACCCTTCAAGATTTGGTGTACAAGTTAGTTCCTGGACTTTTCCATAGTAAGCATTTTTTCTTTCTTTTGATTCTTCAAATAACCCGTAATATTTTAAAAGATATATCAAAATTTTTATCATCAGTAATAATGCTATAAAAATGAACATTTGTTGAATATCTGACTTTTATCACTTTTAACTCAGTCAGATGGTTCATGTGCAAAAGACAAATTGTAATCAAATCAAGAAAAAGAAACTGAGCGTGTAAGTGAAAAAACAGGAATAAGTTTTGGATTATCAGCAGAAATAATCCGGAAATTTGGGACAAGTCGTTCATCATTCTGTTCGTATAACTTGACAACTGATACATCACACATTTCGCATGAATTATTTAATGACTTCACACGGCGTGTATTGATTCCCATTTATACCTCCGTGTTCTGCTAGTTCTACTCGACACGAGCTTCCATTACAAGGCTTCAAGGGAAGATTGCATTGCTAAAGTATTTTTCCTAATCTCAGAACCGAGCAAGAACAAAAAGGATCTTGTTTTTTCATCGTTTTGAAGTTAAAACGAAATGTGTATCATACTCGAGCTGTAATGTTTAAAAGACTAGAACAGAAAACATTGTTTAAATCTTCTGTAATTATGTGAATCATGCGATCCAAGATAGCGAGCCATAATAACGCTATTTCTTGTGCAGGAAATGCACTGTAATAATGTTAGAAATATGGATATGATTATGACTAACATTTCTTCATTGGCTCAATTATTGCTTTGGTTCTGCTAGTGACTAAAAGTTTTTTCTCATTGTTTTACAGTTTTCCTCTTTAATCATGTGCCATATGGGTTTTTTTCTTCCTTTTAATCGTAGAATGAATTTCGGTCCTATTGTTACAATATGTTGTGAAAGTATTATTTGATTCTCAAGGTGTTCTGATTTTCCATATGTAAAATGCCAATAACATCTTACTTTTAGATGAAATGAAAAGAAGAAGAAATTTCTATAAAGAATTAGGCAAAGGTATTTATCCCTATTTTTTCTTTACAAAGAGTATACATGTCACGAAACTAACTGATTAACTTGCCATTTATGTAGCCATTTAAATGGGGAATTGCTCATGTCGAATTATTGCAATGGATGAGAGAATATTGTTCTTAGGGTGTGGTTACCGTTTAATTTTTTTTTTTTCAAAATTGAAAATCATCAGTGAAGTGCTTTAAAGGGGCTGGTCATGATTTCGTCAAAATATATTTTTTTTTTGCGTTTTAAATGTTTACAATGCTTTAGGAAGACATTTCTGATAGTCGACCAAAATTTGAGTGTTCTTTGTTTGCACAACAAAGGTTTGTGAGCTCTCTATCTCGCTTATAACTCAACGACTGATACATAAATTTTGTTTGACCATTAGAAAAGCATTGTATACAACGAAAGTAGAAAAATACATTTTTACCAAAATCTTGACTATGCTCCTTTAAAGGATTTTTTAAAAAAGGGTATCAGTATAAAAAATACTAAGCTAAATCAAAATCGGAGCTGGCGCATTTTTTCAATAATGAGCTGTGCAGATGAATAGTACGGTATTAGAATGTAAAGGTAAGGTTAAACTCTATTATTTCTTTCGTAAGTTTTGTTGTTTAATTCCACTACGCGTATCATTTTGGAGTTGTCCTCTTCGATCTAAAAGGAATTTGCAAGTATATGATTGTACATCTACAATATAGAAAGACAGAGTAAGCGAATGGATCGAAATACTCAAGCATCTCATTTGTTGCCTGAATAGTGTAACAGTTTCTTGGCTTCTTTACCTGTAAAACTAAAAAGTATATTGTTTGTTTTTATATCTTGGTCATTAAGTTAAGCAATGTAATGACCCCAAATAAAACAGTATCTACAAATGATTTAAGAATGCATTAGTGGTCAAAATCATTGCCATTAATGATATGTTTTATATTGCAAACTACTTCAACGTCTATTAATGACACAGTTTCAAAACTATATCCTTAATGGTAAAAATCCACATCCACCCAGTGATACAAGATGTAAACGCAAAATAGGTAGATCGTTGACCATTAATGATATTATTGGGAGTTATTACATGGAATGTATAATAATGATCATGATAATTTTAATTAATCAAAGTTTGAAAATAATGCTTTTTAAACCAACAAATATTATTCGATCCAATTATCTAAAAATAGGGTCATTAAGATTGTTCATAGAAAACTAGTGTAGTTAATGCAGCGATAATATCTCAAACTTTTAGCCCTTACAGTATATAACTATAGTAAGAGGAAAAAACCCTTCCTTCATTAGGTTAAAATCAAATCAAAGCTCATCAAAATAATGCTTATTTAACCAAAAAGTAATAATTGACGCAATAATTTAAAAATGGGGGGGGGGGGTTGATTAATATTGTTCATAGAAAACTAATGTACTTTATGCAGTGATAATTTCTAAAACTTTTAGCCCTTACAGTATATAACTATTGTAGGAGGAAAAAACCCTCCCTTCATTAAATTAAAATCAAATCAAAGCTCATCAAAATAATACTCATTAAACTAACAAGAAGTAATGACAAAGTGATTTTAAAAAGGGTCATTAAGATTTTTCATAGAAAACTAGAGACGTAAACCCTTAACATAATGCGAAGCTATCCTATTTACCTATATTTATATGAAGTACTGTCGTACGTATGATTCTGTTGACTCCCGTCGCTGTAATAAATTTAATCATTTGAAACATCTGAAGCCATTTCCTTCATGCAAAGAAATAAGTTCGTTTCGGAGATTTATAGATCTTGGCAAGCCATTATTTATGTATGTCAACTTCTTTTTTCTCCATTTGCCTTTATGTAAATTACTGCTTCTAAATTACTCTCATTATGTTGGGTTGAAATACAACTACGCGTTTTTTACACATATTCATTGCTGGCTGCTTTTATAGATATAAAAATGAAAATTCTGTTTAAATAACAAACATTAAGGGGTTTTTTTAAACTCCGTTTTTATTCCATTTATATGTTTTCTTTGCGCGTTGCGTTTGTCTTGCCTTCGTTTGTATGCAGAACTTGAAATAACTTAAAAAACATTAACTAATGTGTTAACTAGTTTACACCTGTGCATAATATGTCCTTACTTAACATAAAAAACTGATTTATCACTCTTTAGATTCTTGGAATAATAGAATTTAAATTTTATTTCTTGTAGATAAAAGAAAATAATTTTCTACCTAACTAGAATTTGTGTATTGAACAATAACCATTCATTCGAAGTTTGGTAGTGAGTTCATCCATTCTTAAATATTGCATGCATTTTCATAAATAACACAATTTAATCATGGCATACATTTTTAATATATAAAAGTGCAAAAATGTCCTTATAAACAACTAAACTTTTCAAATGATTTCTCGATGCTTTAAAAGATAAAAGAAAACATGTTTATTAACTATAGGTTTATCAATCTTCCACATATATTGTTAAATTCAAAACTGTAGGTTTTTGGAAGATATATGTTGTTTGAATTTATATATATATATATATGTTGTTTAAACTCGTTTTGGACAACAAATTAGTGACATTTTTGCACCCACTTAAGATGCAATTTCGTAGAAATTCTAATATACCAAATGATAATCCATTGCCAAGAGAGTATATAGCCACTATTGTTTTTAGTGTATCTCACCAGACGGGTGAGATATTTACCTTTGAAAATTAATATCCCATTTTAACAATTACTAGTAATTTCCACAGGAGGAATTATTTTCCTACTAAAGAAAGATCACATGCACTATATTGATGGTTATATTATTTTGTAAATCTGATATGGTTTCGTTAATTTTATCTCATTTTATTCAAATATATACAATAAAAACATTAAATATTAAATATTATGGTCAAACTAAAATTCTGTAAAAGTAAATAAAGAAGAACTTGATGTTATGGTTTTCATTTTTTACATCATTAAAAGAAGTGAAATACAAGTGTATTTCTATATGGTTGAGGTGACAAAAATGACTTAATTAAAAGACAGTACCTTTGATTTGTTCTTCATGATGAAATGGAAAAACCCCCCAGATATATAAGACATTTTTTTCATGTGAGATTTCTCGGATTAGATACTTTATTATCCGCTCAGAGTAAATAGGCCGTTAAAATCATCCGGAATGTGTGTCAAGCTATTTGTATTACTGTTTAGAAATAGTAACACAATGAGAAAATTAATGGAATTAGTGGAAATATGTAATGAGTACATCTGAAAATATATGCCTCAAACAATATTAGTTCAGATAGAACTCGGGTTTTCTAAAAGGCCACTTCCTTATTCTGTATATGTCACGATGCAGTTAAAAACAATATTCTGAGGAAGCTCACCTTAATTCGAAAGGACACCCAATATTTTTGTGTTGAACCGAATTTTTTAACAGATTGATTAAAATTTTTAAAAGTCTTTCTTCCTAAGATTTTAACTTAATTTATTCATATATGATATGTAATAATTGTTGGCCTTTTTTTGTACGGGTTGTGACTGGTTGACAGAGGATGCTCACTTCCCAATGGCACCTGATCCTGACCCTGGTTGTATAAGAACCCCGTTTTTGCTCTGCTCCTGTTTTGTATTTTCCCTTTAGACTTTTGATTTTGAACACTGCGTTAACACCACTTGTCATTTGGATAAACAAGGTTTTGCTTAGTTATATTTGTTGCGTCACCATGTCCTGTTTACTGCAGAAATATGAAACGCAGCTCAGTGCGTACCATATATAAAACAACAGATACTGTTGTGCAAAATAAAAGCATAATTGTTTACTGATCATGCATAAAATTGTGCACGGCTGTCCTTGAATTTTATGAAGCCCCCTATCGTGTATTTCTATTTTTATATAGATATGGATTGCACTTTTTATATAAATGCTTAAAATTGTCAAATAGTTTATTATTTGTATATAGTAAGAACAAACTAAGTTATAATTAGAACTTGCAGACCCATTTGTAAATGATTTTAAAATTATAACTCATGTTCAAACCATAGATGTGGATAAGCTATGGGACGATCCTAACAGATTAGAGTACTACTTGGATGACGATGGGGAAATTCAAAGAGAGAGGGTCATCTTTGCTGAGGACGAACAGATCAGTCTGGCTCTTCAGCTTAGTTCAGAGTAAATAAAACTACTTGAATGTTCTATTGCTTTCCCAATTACTCTTCTTTATACAGAGTACTGGATGTTCACAGTCATTTTTAGACTACATTTGTTTTCTTGAAATGAAGAGTTTTGTATAAAGATATATAGGAAAATATTCAAATTTAAAACCTAAAATATTTGGATTTTTTCTTCTTTACTCAATCATACATTTTTTTTGGCAAAATTCAAATTTAGATTTATAAGGCGAATCTGATGGGTAGTTTGTTGAGCATCCAGCCTATTTACTAATATAACTTTACTGTCTCTTTATAAACATTATGGTTAATGCTTATTAAATTTGACACATCCAGATTGAAAGTCTTTGTATGTGACTTACTAAGTGTTAATAAAACGATTTATTCTATTTTTACTGATCTGAAAATATATCGTTTTTTTAATATTTAACATGGTTTGTATTTTTTCAGCGGGAAACCTCCTCCTTTACCTGTGAAATCTACAGATAAGAAAGGGAAATCGGTTGACGAGGTAAACCCATTTTAATCATCTAAGAACCCTGATAGGAAGCGATCGGTTATATCATATGTAATCCTATAATCACCTTGTCAAATCTAGATTAAGGAGGCTCGGAGGTCAACAAATTACCCACCGGATCTACCTTAACATTTGTTAGATGATTTTGTAAAGTTAATGAAGAAAAATTTCAATTTTTTAATATTTTTTTTTTTTTTTGCTTTAAAATTTGAAAGTTTTTTTATATATATTTATGCATAGTTCTTTCTCTGAAAGAGATCTAAATTGTCTTTAAAAATGGCTCGACCATCACTCAATACTAGTGTATTGTAATGAAAATTGCGCAAAAGACAATTTATTGGGCATACATACGAAATGGTTTATAAAACAAGAACAGGAAAACATCCAGAGCTAATTAGCCCCAGACACACAGTAAAATGATACTTGATATAAATACACACACCATAAATACTCCATAACTGATTTATTTTCATAATTGTTCACAATTTTGCAGTGGATTCTTTTCCGTTTAAAAGTATTGCCATAAAAAGAAATGTTAGACATTATTCCATTTATCTTCATGTGTAAGGTCTTTTAAAAGCATGTCTACTGCATATTAAGTAAAAAAATAAAATCGTTCTGTTCGTTTTCGTTGTCGGCGTTGACAGTTTTGTTAAAAATTTCCAATGGAATTTATTTGAATGGAATTATACCTTGGTTTGAGTCGATGATTTTAATAACTTGCATTACATAACGATTTTGCACCGTATTCTGTACAGAAATTGCAAAATAAAAACTAATATCACAAGATTTCAAGGCCAAACAATTCAGGTTAAATTTTCTCTTTTGCCTATTTTACTGTGAAAAAATAGGATATTATACATTGGTTTGGAAAAAAAATTGAGCAATGTATTGTAATTCGCGAAAAACATTCAATACATGCATCTGAGCTATTTATCTATTTTGCAATTTTCTTCAGTGTTAGGCCAGTTTTTTTTATAGTTATAAGACAACTTGGAATTTTAATGGATTGAATACTGTGGAATCATTAGATTTCGTGGTGGCTCAATTTTCGTGGAATTCGTGGGTACCTCTCATCCACGAATTAACATCCCCCACGAATTAATAAATTAGGGCTATAAAGTCATATTTCTCTTGTATGTATACGAAAATATACGAAATCACGTCCCCACGAACCTGAAAAATTTAAGCAATCCACGAAAATTGGCCCCCACGAATTTTAATGATTCCACAGTACGTGTTAATTAAAAACGTATATATCGATAAATTTGCATGTTGCATAACGATAACCACCAGTCTTATGATTTTTCCTCTTCTTCACGTGATTGATATAGAAAATAAAGTTGGTTAACCTGCAGACATGGGACCGCATATTAATTTTGTCATTTATTTGTATAACATTATTAACAATATTAAGTTACAGTGTATATGCCTTTCCTTTCATGTACATGAGAAAATTAATTAGCTAGATAGGAAAATAGAAATTTCTATTGCGATGCTAACGTTGATTGGCTTAATATATACTGTGGTTTCATCAATATTCGTTGAATACCAATTTTCGTAGATTTCGTTGTTTAGTTGATCCACGAAATTAAATGTTCATTAAATTGCCTTTTCTATTCACACTTTGCATTGATAGGGTCATTGACCACGATTTTACGTATCCTTGAAACTGTAATTTTCACTTTATCCACGAAAATTGATACCCTTGAATATTAATGAAACCACAGTACTACATGCGAAAATGAATTTAGATACAATTGCAAGGACACCAAAAATATACTGATTGCATTAAATAATTACAAAATCATATTGTATAAGTGCCTTAAGAGGCGTTGCCTACATCAAGTAATGATTTGAGTAAAAGAAAATTTCAACTAAACTTAACGGTCAATAACGGATTTTTGTACAGTTTAATGAGAAATCGTCTTATTTTCCTTTACATGTACGTGGTGAATGATTATAAAAGCTTAAAATGACACAGGCTATACTTGAACATGTATAATTTAGTTACAGCGATAAAAATAATATTACTTTTCTAAATTGTGCATTATTGGGCATACATACGAAATGGTTTATAAGTTGAATCCTATTTCTATTTTGCTATGTGATTATGTTCTATAAGTTTATAATCAAAAGGAGCAGAATTATTCAGAGCAAAAAAGCAGACAATATACTAGTAATTGATAAGTGAATGTACATGTATGTATAGTTATTAAAATTGTTGGTTTCTTTTTTATATAGGCCGGGGACTGCCGATATCTTCTATGTCCCGCGGTGGTGACCATCGGTCTATTGAAGAAGTTCATCAGAATGAAATTCTCCCTTAGCGACCGTTTCCAGGTAATTGTTTGCGATTGGTTTCATTTCTAATATTTGAGGGGCATCCAATTTTTGGGATTTTAATGCAAATCCTAGTTTTTTAAAAAAAACCTTAAATTCGTGACAAATGACTCCATCAATACATTGTGTTAGTATAAGTACTAGTATTGCACCTGAGTGAACTTGTATTTCGTGGATCAAATCAGCAACAAAATCCACGAAAATTGGTGTTCAGCGAATATTGATGAAACCACAGTACTATGTTATTTTATACCGAGCTCTTCTTTCAATTTAGATTAATAAAGTTTAAAAATGGTCTTGACCATCCAGTTCTCTTAAATGTGTTGTGATCAATTTTAATGGGTGTTTAATACTTTTGAAATCGTTAGGATGTAATTTCTCTGATTTGCTTGCATAGACTCTGTCCCATTATTCGTTGGGGATGTAAATTCGTGGATGAGGGTAACCAACGAAATCAAAGAATATTATGTGCTTTTCAGGCATAAATTTTCGTGGATTTTTCTGAATTTTGTTCAGAAAAACAGTATCAATGATTATTTACATTGTACGTAATTACGTGGATAGTGTCTAAATTAATACAAATGGAATTAACTAATAATTATCCATGCTATTTTTCTATATTGTTTAACACTTTAACTGCGTGAATCACGTTACTTGGCACCAAATTTAGTGCTCCCCGAAAATATGGATTAAATATTAACTGTATCAAGTTTGTGTACATATTGTGGGATACGTTCATTTTTCATGTGCATGCCGGAAATGGTGTTAAGATTTTATAACTCGAGTGTCTATAATTGCTATCCGCATTAAATCTCTTGTAACTTTATACATTCATTTACTTTGTATCCTGTTGCTGAAATATCTCTCAAAGCAAAACCAAGACACATTACTTAAATGTGTATTTATGTGCGTCACTGATGAATCGATAAGACTTTTTATGGGGTTTTTTTGGGCCGATTTCTGAAGTGAATGGGTTATTCGATAGATGATTAGTTATTTAAATGGTTGACTAAACAAGTCTAGAAAATCACTTAATTCTTTATAACAAATGCCAACAGGAGAAAAACAAAAGAAATATTTGAGTTTTAAGCATTCATATTCAGCAGATTTGATACTCGATAATTATTTGTTTGATTTCGTTCGTGTGCCTACTTTCTGGTCCATAATTGTTACAAGATTAGATAAGTCCCATTGCACTTTGTGACTGTCGCCCATTTTACAATTAGGCGTTTACACATGCAAATAGTGCATAAAAAAGCCCAAAAATATGCATTTGTCACAAATACAAGAATATCATAATAGTTATGTTGATAAACTTTTTTATTGTTTTGTCCTTATTTTTTGTATATTAGATCGACATCTACCACACATCTGAGGTTCTGGGCGACTGTTTGACGCTGATAGACGTGGCCTACATTTACATGTGGAGAAGGGTAAGATCTGTTTTTACTAACTAGTACTGTTTCTATATCAACTCAACCATTTGAGAACATGGCGTATCATAGCACATGCACGCGTATGAAAATGGGACGATTTATATATATGTTACGATTCAATAAAAAAAAGAAAATCTTAATTGACACTAGCTTTAAAGTTAGCCAGTTTTCGTAATTTTCAGCATTAAGCTATAATGACATGACAAAGCTTAGGAAATAATACTTTATTACTTGAAGAAAATAGAACATTTTTTTAGTTTACGTTAATTGTGAGATAAATAAATTGAAAATAGTTCAACACGCAAGTGTCATATCTGTTACTTGCCTGTATGATTCTTGAATAGTACTGTTTAGTAAATTGGATTTTTTGATGCGTTGTTGGTTTTGGAGTTTTGCGGGGTTTTATTTCTCTCTTTTGGGAGGGGGGTTCGGTCTTTTTATTTATTTATTTTTTGATAATTACTGTGATTTTTTTGTCAGGAAACAAATATCTGACAGCCTGCCTATTTTGATTTTGATTCATTTCATTTAACATTAAATTTACATGAATAGTTCACAATTCATACAAATTTTACCAAGAAAATTGCTCATTTTGCATTTCTGAGCAGTGTAAGCTAAAGAAAGTTAATTAAGTAAACATTCAAACTATTAAAATCTGTTGAAGAAAGTAAAACATTTCAGAAAAGTTAAATCATACACACCTCTTTGTATACAACGCTTTTGTTCAAGACCACAAATTCTTCAAAGAATGATTTCTTGTACATGGAAGGAGCTCAACATGTTGAAGGAATGAAATTGATGGATTATTAAGCAAAATTCATTTTAATTTTACGTCTTAAACACGTCGGACGCCAGCGAATGCCATAAATATTTGATTAGAATAACAAAACAAAATATCAAATATGTTTTTATTCGCGTGTTTAAGAGGTGACTAAGTGTGTTGCTAAACGAGCACTGATTGTCAACATATCAAAAGCATATTTCGTCATAAATATTACCTTGTTTATACGTGAAAATATGTAATTGGTTACTCTCAGTAACAATTACATTGCATTTAAAAAGGAATACGTCTTAGTTTTTTTTTTTAAATTGATGAGAAACTTTAAACCCATTGCTATTCCTAGTACATATTTTTACAAAAAGGTAATCAAATGACAAAACTGATTGACTGAATATTTTTTTAAGGTAACGTGTATGAATGACAAAGAGAGAATGAATAGACCTGACAGTTGTACTATTCTACAGTTTTATCATTAATATTACCTTGTTTTTCGGTGAAAATATGTACTAGAGGAATTGCAATGGGTTTAAAGTCTCTCATCAATTTAACAAAAAGGCAACGAATAGGAATAGATTCCTTTTTTTTGAAGATTAAAAAATGTACACGAAGGAATTGAGAGATATTGACAGTCTCACTTTTATGGCATATTTTGTCATTAATATCGATGAAAATATGTACTAGTTAATGGTTTACTCAAAACTTTCAAATTTTTTAAAGTACGTATTAAATAGAAAGAGATTTTTATAAAGACTATGAAAATCCAAACATATATATATATATATATATATATATATATATATATATATATATATATATATATATATATATATATACATTAACAATTGCATTGATATGGCATTATTTGTTATAAATATTAATTTCCTTGTTAATCGGTAAAAAAATGTAATGGTTTTGCGAACAAGTTTCCCGGTTTTTTTTTTTTTTTTACAAAATTACTAAAATAGGAAGGGAATTTTTTTTTAATTTAAAAATACGAACAAATAAAATGAGAGGTACTGACAGTTGCACTAATAAAGCATATTTTGTCATAAATATTACCTGTTTTTCAGTGAAAATACGTACTTTTAATAAATTCACCTACAAGTTTCCCAACAATTTAAAAAGAAAAAGACTACGTGTTGAATATGAAGAGGGTTATTTTAGGATAATAGAATAAAGAGTAAAATTGAGAGATATTGGCAGCTTTACTCTTACAACATGATATATATATATATATATATATATATATATATATATATATATATATATATATATATATATATATATATATATATATATATATAGTAATTGGTTTATACATGCACATTGTATACTCAATAGTTTCCCAGAAAATGGAAAAAATGACTGTCGTAACGTACTAAAAAGGAAGGGTTTTTTTAAGATAATAAAATTCAAACTGGGGGAAATAAGACATATTGACAGTTGCACTATTATAGCTAATATCCTGGAGGTAATCATTCTATGGACAGACAGCGTAAAGATGACGACGAATTTTGCGAAATCTTTTCTCTTTGAAGTCGTACATGAGTTTTAAGAGTGCTTAAAAGTGTCTCTAGAATTGTTGTATTCCGTTAAAAGCTGCAGACATTTCGACATTTCCAAGACTAAAGAAATAGAACATTAAAACTGTTGTTAAAGAGATTGAAACATGCACTTTTATTAAACTGTTTTTTCAAGACTTCAATTTCAATTCTTAGTAACCATGCTTGTATAGTTAGATTTAATTATTCCAGGGGTTTTTTTAAGAAATAATTGTGAGATTTAAGTATGTTATTCTTTTTTCGTTAAGCGACAAAAACAAATTGCAAAAACATGGTTTCAAAAAATTTAAACCGGTGTTTTGTTTCTTGATCAAAGAAGAGTGCAAAATCGTGGATAAAAGATATTTTTTAACCGGTTTTACTAGAGAGCAAGATTGATTTGAAAAGTTAGTAAAAAGTTAGTAATCATGATTAAACGTTGCTTTTTTATCTGTTATGTGTCAGGCACATGTAAAACATATTCTGATAACAAGCTCCCGTTTCCTCATATCTTTACATGCTGCAAATATTCCGTTTCACGCGTCGCTGCACCGATAAGTGATAATAATTTTATGACACGAATATGTTAATCTTTGCATGAAATTTAATTTAATTGTGGAATTCAGAAATGAGAAGAAAGTGTTTTTGATTGACTGTCTTTCTTGTAAGTTGCACTTGCAATAAATGCAGTGTCATGTCCTGGAATAGTTTTCATCTGTTAATAAAAATAAATGGATAAGTAAGGTGAAAATAACCAAAATGATACACTAATTTATTATTTGCTTTATTCAATATACAAGCATAGTGGAAAGCAAAATGAACCAACAAATTCTCACTTAAAAACCTTTCTTTGTATTTTTACGGAAATTGGTGTATGGGTAACACAATTAGTTTTCAATTCCGTTTCCATCGCAACCAATCACGTCCTACGAGATTGTTAATTTCCACTTCAAACGATTCTAATCGAGAGGCGTATCCATTTGCTAGACGATTGTTTCAAACAATCAACATGAACTTATTAACACAACACTGAAACACCACACATGCAGCCCTAATAGCATGACGAACGGAAAGAGACAGCTTACGCGGAGATCTTTATCTATCCTTGAGACCAGAAAACCATTACAGTGCCTGCAAGGGTGTAGACGCATATATACAAATCGCCTACAGAGATAATTAAAGCCTTCTCTTTGTTGACTGTAGGTTTCTTACGCATCATTTTCTTTCGCCTCATTTAATGCATGATGCGCTAACGGTTTTTTTATGCAGGTTATAGAATTTTCTTTTTTTTTCGTTATACAAAATGTGCAGTTCTTAAAAACGGAAAATAAGACAATATCAGATTTGTGTATTCTATGCATTTAAGATTATGTTAATCCTAGAGCGCGTTAAAAATAGAGTTTGTGTAAAGTGGTTAATTTTAGTCTTTTTGGTGGGTTATGTAAGAAGGAAATTTATTTTTTTTGGCATATGAGAGCAAGGTGCGGTAGATTTAGAGCAGATACCCCGCAAATCGAATCAGTAAATGAAAGATCGATTTCAGGTGGTATTGGACACTTGTCGATATTGATGTGGATAAAAGTACATTATATTAATCAAAATACTTTTTACCGTCTAAGAATGATTTTTTTTTTCAATATTTGATAAAAAAAATATGTTTAAAAATGTTTGGAAAGGGAAAATTATAAACGGCCCAAGGAGATTCCAACTATGAATTTCATTTTAGTATATAACGCTAAAACCTCTTGCGCTACTCTTTTAAAAATCAATTTTTGGTGGTAAATAATCATATAAAATTATACTTTATTCTTTTTGTTAATGTCGATGGAATGTACGTCACGATATGGAGGTGTCCCATATAACCTTATTTTGAAGTCTTGTTGTTTTTGACAATATTAGAAACTTAACTCGTGTTTTATTGTCATGTTTTAGAAAGGACCTCTGTGCTTGTACTACACCGTCTACACAAATCCCGCCAAAAAAACAAAACACGAAATCACGTGCACGGAGACTTTGGGAAAGGAGGAAAAAGCCACGGAGGAGGAAACGTTAGGACCAACCGAAAAGAAGGAAAACATCACAAACGGCGAAGTTAAACCAGAAACCGATGTCAAACCGGCAGAAACTGTCTCGGAAAAGGGAACAGAGGCGTTTGGTTCTACGCAGGAAAAGGATTGTAAAACCGTAGTGCAGTCTCCGTCGGTTGATACAACGGAGAAACTATGTACAATCGACTCGACGACGGACTCTAAAGAAAAGTCCGCAGAGTTACTGTTGTCACCAAAGCCAACAAATGATAACAGTGCAGCTACCGATAATGTTGATAAAGATAATGTAGAAAAACGCGCAGAAGCCAAAACTGAACGAAAAGAAAAAGTGAACGTTTCAATGGAAAAAGACAAAAACAAAAGCGGAGAAAAACCGCCATCAGAAAAACAAGGAAATTCAAATATTGAGAGAAAGTGTGATGCTTCCGATACCGGATCAAATAAAACCAACGTTATAGCATCAGAACCCAGCAAAACCCCGTGTACGGAGGTGTTTGCTCCTGTTTTGCCTAAGAATTCTGTATCACCCTCTCCGGCGACGTGTGTACCGGTTAGGTCTCCCAGTAAAAAGGAAAAACACCGACCAGAAAAACCGCAATCGTCTCAAACTGTCTCCAAACCAACCGCCGCCATTTTGGTCGTCCCGACGACTGAGAACTCAACGTCAAACGGGAACCGCAGTATCCCGAAACTAAAACTGAATACGTCGAAATACACTTCACAGGGGATTGTAACCAAGAGCGCGACTCTTACAACCCCAATATATCACCCACGGTCTATCCAGAAGCGGCCAGCGTCACCAAAGGATCCGCAAGGAAGTGAAAAACCGTCGAAGGAAAAAATGGCAAAGATGAGCGTTACACAAGACACAAATGCGAAAAGTAATAACGTCGAAAAGAAATCGGATTCTGCTAAGTCTTCTTCTCCTTCAAAGAAAAATTCGACGGATAAAAACACTGCCGATCAAACAAACAAAACGTCGTCGGCGTCGTCCTCTTCTGCAAAACCCAAGTCATCACAAAACGGTTCCGCTATAAAGACTTCGTCAAACGGTAGCGCAAAAAATGCCAAAAATGACCACAACGGTAAATCGCCGCAAAACCACACTACGAACCACGTCCCCGCTACTGCTGCCGCGGCAGCACCACCGAACGCCGCCAAAAAACCTAGTAAGCCCTCGTCGTCAAACGGACAGAAACTGAAACTTACAGTGCCATATTCTTCATATACCTGCTACACAAACGGACTAACCATACCGTCGCCGATTGGCCTATCGCCAACCGTAACGTCACCCAGACCCTTTCCTCCTTCTTCTCTTAACCGGACACTGTCGTCATCGCCGACAAGACGGAAAACCTCGTCGCCGTCTCGTCGCCTACCGACGACCACGTCCAATGGGCGTCTAACACCAGGGTCGTCTGTGTCGCCCTCTTCCCTGTATTCGTTATCGCCCTCACCCACGAATCGGTCATTTCCAACCTCCCCTTCCCCCCACTCAACCTTCAACCCCGCAGCTGCTAGAATGCTTCAAACGTCACCTCTTGCCCGCCAAATGTCTTCATCTACCGGAAGGATATTTTCGTTCCCAGACCGAGGCCCGCCCATCACCCATCTGCCCATCACCGTGCCCACTGCCCATTCGCATCTGAATTTACGACTGAACGTGTCGTCCATGTATCCCAGCAATGCGCCTCCGCAAAACGGAGACCTACCGCAGGACTTAAGCATTAAGAAGAAAACCTCGTCCAGTGATGAAAGCGAAACACCACCCCCGCCGCCTACCACCACGCTGAAAATCCCAATAAAAGTTCCAATTAAAACCAATGGACTACAAAACGGAGAAATCGATAAGTTTGCGTTTACAGATGATGAAGAGATCGCTTCCTCGCCGCCCGTAGGCTCGCGAAAGCTTCATCCGATAAAAGCTGAGCCATCGGCTGGAACCTGATTTAGTGTGCTTGCTTAGAGAAAGTACGTGAAAGATTGCAGCTGTGTTTGATTTTTCTCTTCTCTTTCTTCTTTCTATGATTCTCTGTAACTGTGTTATTGTTATGGATGGGATTTGTTACAAACGAGAGAGCTGATTCGGCCTATGTCGAATTTGTTAATGTGTTAGCCGTGGATTTAGTACGGAATTTCATCGTCTTATGGAATTTCCAATTCTTGTGATCTATTTTTTTTTTTTTGCGTGTGTGGGATTATAGCTTATCTGAACTGCTGTAAATATATATGACAAATGTATATAGATGGAGATATATATAATATTATATTTCTTGTTATTTCGTCTTTATGTTTGATGTACAATGTATGTCGAATTTTATTTCTGTGTCCGATATATGTGAGAATCACGTTGTGTATTGTATCCCATACTACCAATACTGCTTGATCATCCCATACAAATCCAATTCAACTCCTTTAATTTTTTTATTTTTTTTTGGGGGGGTGGTCCTCTTTTCAGTTTTGACAATTTTCTGTGTAACTTTTGTCGATCAAAATGTTGATTTATAGGGGGGTTTTGGCGTGTAAGAAAAGGCAGTAAAATGTCATATAGACTTAATTTTAATCTATGATACTACATGTATCCAAAAACCTCAATTTTAACGATCCATTTTTATTTTAGTTTACTATTTTATTATTTAAGGCTTTAATTAAATTTCACTTTTCTTAAAATTGATTTTATGTTTTTACATTTTGACATTTATTTTACGAAAAAAAAATTTTTATAGAAGGGTTTTATAGTCTTCCCTCGAGTGAAACCATTCATGTTCTACCTGTATACATTTACATTGCGAACATTTCTCTGAAGAAATACACTATCAATACGAGTTTTTGTTCATGTCATTCAGAAAATCATAATGAAAAAATCAAACGAGTCCCCTGGCTAACACGTCCACGTGTTACTGTATGACGTAAATTAAGCCTTTGTGCTATTGTGACGTTATCGTATCAATAATGTCAGCGTCTCGTGGGGGAGGAGGATTGAAGAGGGAAAGGGGGTAGTAGTCGGTTTGAAGATTTTTTTATGTAACTATATACACGCGTAGTGTATCTAGAAATCATCTTCTGACCTGTCAACTTAGATTTTAAACCTTAATTAGATAACTATGCTGTCTTCAATTAATTCAAATTGGCAATTATCCAAGATTTTATGCCCTCTAGAGGAGTTTCCCCAATTTCATTTTTCATCTACATCTATTCCATTTCATATGTTTTTCAATATTAGCATTTTCTTCCCTTTTTTATCGTTTCTCATTATTTTCAATTCATCTTGGCCATATGTGTGGGTATATCTTCTTCTTTTTTTCAAATCGATGTAGAAGTAGACAGATTCTTTTAAAACAATCTTCTTTTCATATAAAACTGTACGAAGTACAGGTTTCATACTGTACATGTATATCGATTTCCTGATGAAAATGGCAGCACTAGTTTTGAGAGATTTGTGCAACGTACACATTTTTTTTTGCAACCCAACTGATTTTGTTAGAGAATCAAATATTTTACTTCGACATAGTCTACATCGAATTTAAAGAATTTTATTTTATTTTACGGTATATGAATGGTGTTTAGTTGAATTGTTCAGTCATTTGGATACTTCCGGTATATGTGCGAGATTCTGGCGAGATCTTGAGACGTGATATTATCGTCATGTGTTGTTATGTTTATTGATAGTCTTTTGTGTTGTTTAAAATTAAAATCAGATCAGAAAAAAACATCAATTATGATACATTTACCATGTGCAAATAAACTCGCTTAAGTAATGATGGTTTCGTTTCTTTTTATTTGTCAACTTTGACTGTGTATCATGGTGACCCCCAAAGCACGGTCGAGTACTGTCTGGAAATGCATATAATCTGTACGTCCAATCTGTTGTGTTTCGTGCTAAGAATGAACTATAAACTTGTTCATCTGCGTAATTTATAATTAATTTATAGTTAATTATCTTCAACATCGTATACAACAAGTCTTATATAATGTAAGAAGTCGAGTCGAGTCTCTCTCTCTCTCTCTCTCTCTCTCTCTCTCTCTCTCTCTCTCTCTCTCTCTCTCTCTCTCTCTCTCTCTCATCCGTTTACCAGGAGGCAATGAAATACAGGACTAAACAAATATTCCAGGTTTTCAAAAGCAAAAGCACTTATACAATTGTGCTCACCTCATGTTAATTAACAGATAGATTATTGCGTATTTACCACATGACCCACGCGACATACCAAACGTGATGCAAAAGCTATTGGTGTGAATTATCGACAAGACCGAAATTTTAAAGAAGGAAATTCTTTCTTTCTTTTTTTGAGAATCTAAAACCTGATGTACTCGACTACCCTGAGTTTGCATATTGCCCTCGCCTATCTGGAGTTCGTACATGTACATGTATATTGGCCTATCTGGAGTATGTACATGTATATTGGCCTCGCCTATCTCGAGTTCGTACATGTATATTGGCCTCGCGTATCTGGAGTTCGTACATGTACATGTATATTGGCCTCGCGTATCTGGAGTTCGTACATGTACATGTATATTGCCTTCGCCTATCTGGAGTTCGTTTATTGCCCTCACCTAAACCTGCCCAAATGGTAGAGAATGGTATACATTTTATTTATGATTTTTGACGATGGATTCAGTAGATCTATGCATAGTTTTCATCCACTGACCCAGATTTATCAATATTCATTTTTGCGTTTAAGATATATGTACATGCATAACAGTTTGTTACAAAATATCATAAATATATGTTTCTACTTTGATGAAATACATGTACAAAAGAACCTTTATTCATAGCTGAATTTTTTTTTTTGGGGGGGGGGGGGGTTGCACAGGGAAAAAAATTAATCTACAGATCTGAGATTCGAGGTCGCGTTTTGAAATTAACAAAGATAAATTCGAAAAAATATACTTAAGATTTAGCAGCAAAATACTCAGAATTGTGATTTCTTTCAAATCTCCTTTAAATTCGACATGCTATAATTATATCATTTTTTATGAGCATCCGTTGTAGCGAAAAACTCCAACATGCGGAAGTAAATGCGAAATCAATAGTATCTTGTGTTTCATTACAGATTATGTGGTATATGTGCGTTATTGGATCGCGTGTCAGGGCTACGTGAACAATGATCTTAGGTCTCAAGGGCTAAAAGAATCGATATACGTCCTTCTCTCTCTCTTTCTTTCTCTCTCTCTCTCTCTCTCTCTCTCTCTCTCTCTGTGCAAGTCTTTTTATTACACAAAAATAAGGGCTAAAATAGGCAGGCTCTCTCTCTCTCTCTCTCTCTCTCTCTCTCTCTCTCTCTCTCTCTCTCTCTCTCTCTCTCTCTCTCTCTCTCTCTCTCTCTGTGCAGCAATTTATTTTTTGTCATTAAAACTAAATAGGCAAGAATATGCAAGGTCTTCTCACTCAGTCAAGGATGTTATCATTGGAGAAGTATATATTTACGAACAGAATAGCTTCTAATCGGGGGATTAAAGAGCAATATGACGTCAGAGAAGCTATAAATGTCCCAATCATATCCTCACTAGCTGGGAGTAATGCATGAATTCCTAACAAAGTTGGCATAATTTTTTGTCTATTTTTATGCCGTTCTGTTTGATTAATGCCAAGCAGTTTGATGAATTAAATGCACCTAATAAACGTTTCGAGGAATTCTCGTTTGGTAATTCCATTTTGCGCTCTTCAATTATTTTTTTCGTCTTGACGAATTAAATTTATCTCATGAACAATTCTAGGAATTTTCTAGCAGTAATTCAATTTTGTGCACTTCCTTTTTTTCGTTCTTTTATGCTATATTGAAACTATTACATGTAGTTGCACATACATCGTTGATAGCGAAGAAGATCGTCCAATTTGTCTGTAAGTACTATACAAGTAGACATGACAAATGCGTGGATCTAGAGGAGGGGGGTCAGGGGGTTCCAAATTCAAATTTCTTCAAATTTACATTTTAAAATTACCAAAAATATGCTTCAGACCCCCCCCCCCCCAAGGGGCAACTCAAATAACCGTCAGACCCCCCCCCCTTAAAAGAACTCTGGATCCGCGCATGTAACATCATAAAAGATCAAATGTGAAAGACACCTAAAAAAAATGTATGTATGTGATGTTTGCTTTAAAATGACATTGTATAATATTCATCTGTTTGTTCATTTTCAAGTCCTTGCATGTATATTTGTTTAAAAAAAAAAAAAAAAAGGATAATTAGAGGAAATGAATTTTAAGGTCTAAATAACTTATATATAAAGAGATATTCTCCGGGGAAAATCTTTTGTTCATTGACTGACATGAGAATGTGCAGCATAGACCTCCATTATATTCTGACTTTTACAAAAACAAACAGACTGAGTGCAAACCGTAATCCCCGGAATTCGCTTACAATGGCGTCTCAACGCAAGTATCCTCTCTCTGACCTTAGAAAAATGGCAACCTTTTATTTGGCCTTCACCCAAGCTTTTATCAATGTGGGAATTGTTCTGTGCGTTAATGCAATCGCATGGCGTGTATGATTTATTTCCGTTTATCGACCGACATTATTTTATCGTCTGCCACCCTCGACACGTCACGTGACATTTCCCCATTGGGCGTGGCCGCGCTGTCAATAACTTTTTTGGAGCCTACGAAACGCAGCCAATTAGCCAATCAGGTACTTGTCACTAAATCAAGACATAACCTTGGCACAGGTAAATTTTTCATTGGTCTACGATTACTATTTTACCGTATTTTTTGTGCTCTATATTTTTGGTCCTTAATTTTTTCAGTATACATTGAATGTCGAGCTTATCTATTGTACATATCAATTAACGCATACTAGTATTTAGCTAGGTCATGAGCCGTGTTTTTCTCAATATATTGAGAAATCTGCAATTTTAATTAGAATCGAAAAAAATTTAAGCAAGAAATTTGTGACTAAAATGTAGGTCCGTTACTTCTAAAATCTAAATATATCTACATGCATGCAGCCATCCTCAAAGTAAATTAAAACATCAGTTGCACTTTTGCGTATTTTAAAAAAAATGGGAAAAAGCTGATACTGATGAATTTCATAATGCTAAAAGAAATTACTGAGCAAATACGTATACACAATAATTGTTTTAATAAATCAAGTCTAAAAATCTATGTTTGGCATCATTTAAAGTTATTGAAGAAAGCATTTGATTAAAGAAAAAACACAGAGGAAACTTAAATAAGCAAAAGAAAAATAAATGTAAGCTCTAAGATTCTTTCTCTTCTTAATTCCAAGAATTCAATTTTGACCTGCAATATTCCGGAAAACACGTTCATGTATATTTTAAGGTTGACCATTTTCAGCACTAAAATAGTTCATGACTCGGCTAAAAAAAATGTTTGGATACATGAAACAGCCATTTTCTCTGATTCAGACTTTAATTTCTTGCTCTAAGGCATGATAATTCATTTTAACTTCATGTTTTGCTATGGAAGAGGATTCCATAGGTTTTGCAGAAAAACGAAAATCTAATTTCCAATGTACAGTTATTCTTCAAGAGATCCGGTCGAATTTGAACTTACTAAAATATATTGCAGGCGCGGATCCAGAAAATTTGTCGGGGGGGGGGGGGGGGTTCCGAGGCTTATTTTTGGTAATTTCATAATGTACCGGTATATTCAAAGAAATTTGAAATTTACAGGGGGGGGGGGTGGTCCTCCTGACCCCCCTCCCCCCCACCCATTGATCAGCGCATGTCATTAAGCTACACGTATATATACACTATAATTAAAATTGGTCTTTTAAATTATCTGTCTGTATTCCTACTGTCATAATTTCAACCACTACAGAGTATTTATGTATTTATTTACCTTTGATACTTTTGTGTTTAATATTGAACATCACTTTGTGTTGTAATCACTAGTTATGTAAGAGAGGGCGTTTTCAGAACGTGCACGTGTGCCTAATCCTTTTTACACCAGCAAACAATAAAATATGTTCAAAATAAAAAGCAATTTATTTTTATGATGTTCATTTGAAAAGAAAAATAAATATTTTTTCAGGGATTTTTTTCCCAATTCATAATAAATAAAAGCAATAATTATACAGGAAAAAATCAAATTTGCACATTTAAAAATCCATATATTTGCATGCATTTTTGATAACTTTCAAATGGCCGTTCAGGAATGGCAATCGAAGATAAAATGTAGGGGAAAAAAAGAAAATTTTATTATTTCACCTGATATGCGAGAAGAGCAAATTGCCAAATCAATGTGTGTCTACTGATATTCTTGAATTTCATTATTGAGAAAATTCGATCATTTCACAATGTCCCTTGCTTTGTTTTGATATTTCCTTTAGTGTACTTTTGTTATTTTATTTTGATAGTATGTATAATTGTGATTTTAGTATAATACCATAGCCCATATTTTGATAAAAATTGTCTGCATTTATGCAGCTTTTCAACATTTCTAATCAAAATTGCAACGCACTTTTATGTATTTATTTAAAAATATGTTTTTCATTACTTGGATGACTATAAATGCATTTTTTTTTAATTGTTTGAAATATTAGTGACAATCATACCCACTAAATTGAAAAAAAAAATAATTTACGTACTTAACGATAATTGATAATTTCAACAGAAATATTATAATGAAAATACTTCAATTATTATTTTTGGAAAAAAAAAAATCACACAGATAGCTATGCATGCGGCCTAAGAATTTAGTAAAATGTAAATTTTATGAAAACATGACATACTTCGATAAAAAATTATTTCATAATATCTATATATACAAGCAACTTTCAAGTTAATAGATAATTTTTTCTTCTTATATAAGTGGATATGTACATGTTTAACGCAATCTAATCCGTACGGTGAAAAACACAATATACATGTACGTATAGAATATAGTAACATCTATAAAAATACAATAAATTTTATATTATTTAATTTAACATATACAGTGTAAATATAAATTTTGAATCCTGAATACAAGCATTGTTTGAAGTTTAAAACAACTTAAAAAAAAAAAGAATAAGTTTTATGAAGTGATTTTATTTTAAATAATAGTTTATTATGAATACAACATAAATATACAATGATACATAATAAAGCAAATATTCGGAAACAAGTAAACACTTATATATTAATCGGTTTCCTTAGATATAATTTACAAATTTTACATCATTGAAGTGTCCAGGTTGGGATGTCTTTGTAAGCACGTTTATGAAAAATTGAAGCGATTTTATTAAAATATTTCTAATTTTTTTTAGGTCGTCTTAGAAATCAAATATGAAATTTCTATGACAACTGAAAATTATGAAAATATTCATAATTTTCGACAAATTGAAATTGGCAGTTTCTTTTAAAAAATTATCATGTTTTATTGGGAAAAAAATTAGATTTAAATTGCCATATGTTCGATGGAAAGTTTGGATAGATAAAACAAAAACTACAACGCACAGCAATTCTCTTGAAATTATTTATATATTTCTTTACTCATATTTTGTTCCTCAACCATCATAATAAATAAATTCATTCATTGAATTTTTTTAATATCTTTTCTTTCTTTTTTCTCTCATTTTTTTTCCATTACCTGAAAAAAAGAAGTTCTTTCATGTCACATTTTCACAATTTTTAAGTATCTAATTATGAAGAAATAAACCTTCTCCGATTTCATCCTTTAAAGAATTTTATGAAACATCTGTAAAGAAACAAAAATCGGCATATGGCAGATGGCTTAAGAAAGGTACTATTTTCTGATTGGCTGAAAGGAAAATGCTCTATTTTTAACCGACAATACAAAGAGCTCTCATATCCGATTGACAGGTCACGTGATCTCGGCTTGGAACGCCACGAAAAATTATGTAAAAATTCGCTTAGGAATTTCAACAAGAAATATAGAAAGTTCTCATCAGATTTGGGCTCAAAAGGTATGTCTGTTTCAATCTTAACTGAAAGGAGATCTTAAGTTCGTAAGCAGAGAGATAGACATCGAGGAAATCCCGAGATATGCAACGACAACAAATAACAGTGACCCCACGCACGATCTAAAAATATCAAAAACAAAATGGCGGCGGTCAATACGCGATTTTTATCCTTGTTTCCTTTGTCATGTTTGTTGCGATAAGTATCAGTCTGGGTGAGTTCTGGCAAGAATATTTCGTTCTGAGTCGAGTTGACACCAAGGACGATCAACATTTTGCTCTCACGGGATCTCTCCCCAAACAGGCAAAGTTGAAACGACGAACCATATTTTTATTCCATCGCAGTTCATACACAGCGAACAGAACAATGTACAAAATTTTGGTCTCCCTCTCTATCTGCTTTAATTATTTCTAATCTTTCAAATAAGTAAATGCAAAGACTTTGTTAAATTTATTTACAGTCTTTTGTCACTCATTACTGTGTGTATTTTATTTTAATACGAAATAAAAATTGGTCACATCCTGAATGCATACACATCTTCATTGTGATGATGCAGACTTCGGAGGTTAAAGGTCATAGGGAGCAGGTGTTATGGCGATAAGGGGATGACCTCCCGCGCGGGAGAGAGCAGCCTTTCACCCCCTTTACAATGGGGGGATCGCCGCAGGGCCATCGATCACGTGTCAAAGTAATCTGGAGCGAAATGAAAAGAAACCCTTAATTAATTCCTGTCAAAAAAAGAGAGGCCCATATTACTTATCATACATTTATTACAGAAAAAAGGTGTGATGATTAATAATCGGCGAAAATGAGTAATGGCTTTAAGAATGAGAAAATATATGAATTTTTGATGATTTTGCTTTTTATTTTATAGCACTAAGATTTACAGAAGGTTGGCGTTTAAAAACCCTTTAAACACTTAAAAAGGTGATAATTTCTTTTGATTATGATGAATAAAAAGAAGCACAGCAGACAAAATATAATGGCAGATATACATGTACCGTTATAAGAATTATATATCTGTGTATATATAATTATCGATTTTCGTTTGAGTAATTTATTTTATAATTTAATTATTTATTATATAGAAAATATCAAATTTGGAATAGCGTTATTTACAAGAAGGCAATATAATAATATTTAAATTCACGGATTTTGACGGCAAAGAATTGTGGTTTTCTTGGGTAATATCAACAATTAAATGAATTTATTATGGTATCGTGTACTCTGCATATTTTTTTTATTAAAGAGCATTAAGTATGAATTTTTCATAATGCTTCCCAAGTAAAAAGAAGAGTTTAATTTCCCCCTTTCTTTGCTAGATATGACATATGCATATATGTTACTGCAGTGTCAGAAATAATGATGTTAAAAAAAAAAACAAGATGTGTATTGGACTACTTTACAAGACGTGAAAAACATTGAAGTTTCGGGGTCCTGTTCAAACCGCGTCACGTTAAATTCTTCCGCGACTGCGCATAAATTCAATAGCAAGACGAGGAAACAACAGAAATCGTCGAAAACAACACAGGGTATATATATTACAACATTTGACTGTGTGTGTGGTGTATTGATGCTTCGCCTGCATAATTTTTACATTCTTCAGACACTGTCTATCGCCGTGTCGCGACCCAGATAGAGTTATTTCAATTAGGTCATCGGATGTTTTGTCATGAAGGGGAAAAAGGGGGCAGGATATTTGAACCACGATCGCAAATTTCGCGGCCAGTATTCTTCCAACTTTGTGTCTTAAATCGTAAATCTTGTTTATACTCTTTCCTTCTGAAACGCTGTCAACAACTGGCTTGTAAACGAATTAAAAACTTGTAAAACTTTGTAGCCAATCGCGCAAGGTCATATACCTCGATCTTTCTTTTGGGGATATTTTTTTTAGGCACGTTTAGGGAAATGGAGCAATTTGAATTGTATCTCGCCCCTCTTTTCCAATAATTTCTTTACGAATAAAGCCTTATTAGTTTGATCTGTATTTTACGAAAACAAAAAATTTAGAATAATGAAATATTTTAAAAAATCAAAATAGGGAGATCAAAAATTTTAATATGGCAGTCTTGTTGTCAGAGCTTGTGTTGCTATTGTAATTATTTCTGATTGTTTTAACATGCCTTTATATACCTCTTATAAAGTCTTTTATTAACCTGAAAAGTACCAAGCCTTTTTTTTAATGACTTTACAATAATGTCAGCTGTAAAGTTCGTAATATTTCATTGGTGTCAGAACTCGATGGGATTCGGAGAACAGACAGAATTTAGTTTATATAAACGCTCGCCTAAATTCTAAGTCTAGTCGTGAAAATCTGGTTCAACTTATTACCATAGAATAGTCAGTATAATTATTTGTGTTCAGAGGAGGAATTTTATGCATGTGTGTGTGGGTCTGGGTGTGTGTGTGGGGGGGGGGGGGGGGAGGGGGGGGGGTTTCAATAAAGAAATAGAAATTCGATTATGTTTTGTTATTTTAATTTTATCATTTATATGAATTGTATTTTTTTAAAACTTCATGTATTTGTTAAAAGCTGTAGACATTTATATTTAATTTAAACATATTTTTTTGAAAATTCAACTGGATTGGGTAACAGGCAAAGGATATGTAAACCCCCTCTAAAATACAAAGTCAAGTAGTGATGTTATAAAATAATCTATAGAATATAGTATTACCAGTTTACAGAGTGATATATTATTGATATTTTGTGTATAGAAGACAAGGGGTAATCTAATATTAAATATGATGCAAAAATTGCATTAAAAACGTTTTAATTACATTTATTTAAATTGATAGATCTAAATGAAAGTGTATTCTAGTTTTAAAAATGTCTCACCTATTTTTTTCTCTCTCATCTATTCTCACTGCATATCTCTCTCTCTCTCTCTCTCTCTCTCTCTCTCTCTCTCTCTCTCTCTCTCTCTCTCTCTCTCTCTCTCTCTGATTTGTTTTTGATTTGACATACCCTGTCTATTTTACACGTGCAGATGCCCGGCACCGTCCGCATCAAGATCACGGAGTTGAACCCCCACCTGATCTGTGTCCTCTGCGGGGGTTACTACATCGATGCCTCCACCATCAGGGAGTGCCTCCACTCGTGTGAGTACATTTCATTTCATAGGCGTCGGAACGGGGGGGGGGGGGGGGGGCTAGAGAGGGGCTTAGCCCCCCCCCTTTTTCTTTTGCAAAGTTTTACATAACCATAACAATATTTGCTTGTCAAGAATTTCTGATAAGTCTAGCCCCCGCATTTTCAATTTCCTTCCGACGCCACTGAATTTACATGTATATAATATACTTATTTACGAATACACAAGTCGTTTCTATTAGAAATTGAGGCTACATGTCTGTCGTGCGTCACCATACGGATGATTCATTTTATGTTTTTGACATTTCATTATGTACATGTTCTTCACATCCCAAGGAGAGAGAGAGAGAGAGAGAGAGAGAGAGAGAGAGAGAGAGAGAGAGAGAGAGAGAGAGAGAGAGAGAGAGAGAGAGAGAGAATATGGTGGATGATCTTGTCAAGCGAAAAAATTGAGAGATCATGATTATCTTTTTTTACTTTAACCTGTAGCAAGAATTTTAATCCAAAACGGCCACGAAAGAGTGTATTGTATTTCCGTAGCTGCATATATATGTAGCTGTACAGGAAATTTTGTTTAGGGTATGTCAACCCAAGTAGAGCAACATGTGTAGATCTGCAGCTATGCACTTCCTGTGTTTGCAGCTTTATATATGTATTTCCCGAGTTTGGTGTTTTGTGTCAATGCTATAAATATGACGGTTTTCTCGTTCTTTTTATTTCAGTCTGCAGAACATGTATCATAAAATACCTGGAGACCACCAAATATTGTCCAATCTGTGACGTCATGGTCCATAAAACCAAGCCTCTCCAGTTTGTCAAGCAAGTACCATCATTTCTTTGTTAATTAATCAAAGCTGTTGATTAGGGGGTTAATTCATTTTCGTACGATTTTGTATTGTGGTGGTGAATTTCAATGCATATCATCTCATACAATGTAGATTGTTTTTTAAAAAGTCAAATTTGGACTTGACTATCGAAGATTTTTTTTCTCACAGTAAATAAATACGAATATTGAATTATCTTGCATCAAAAAAAAATGTAATTAAGAAAATGTCAATATTTACTGATAAAAAATCCAAATCTCTGAATCTTTATAAAAATGTGGAATCTTTTTTTTGTAAATTTATAGTTTACACAGTACAGGTAAAACTTTAGTAAACCGTCATGCAAGTACCTGCTCTTCCAAAAAAATCTAGAAAAAATTCAATGCAAATATATGAGTGTTATTTTCTTTTAAAGTTTTCTGTAAAAATTTTACTTTTTAATTTTCAACAACAAATATTACAATATGTGCAAAATATTTATTGGATCATTTTTTTTTTCGAAATTGAGAATGGATAGTAAATGTTTTTTGAGATGGACTGTCAAATTTCCATGAATTTTACGGTTTTTTTACTTGAAAAATTCTTAATTTTGTCATAATGGAAATTTTTAATTTTCTCGATGGGTGTAAAATTTTCATACTACAACTTGCAAATTTTGTATTTACATGCGCCCACCAGAAAATTCAAAATTTTACAATACGGTAGTTGGTTTCAGTGTAAAAAAAATAGTATTTTGTTTATAAGTTTATATCACACATTGTTTATGATTTTAAATGACACATAAGTCTACGGATGAACAATTACCCGATTTTACAACATGGCAATTGGTTTCATAATAAAAAAAATGTAGCATTTTGTCTATGAAACATAAGTCTATTAATGAACAATGGAAATGGATATTATTACATTTTTCTTTATGAAAAAATAGTATTTTGTTTATGACATAAGTCTAAAAATGAACAATGGAAATGGGTATTTTTACATCTTCTGTTACGATGTCGTAACAATATCGCAGGTGCAGCTAGCGCCATTTTAATTACTGCCGTTATATGTATTCTGTGTACTTCAAAAATATAATTAATTAATAATAATTAATCAATATCTATTTTTGCATCCTTTTCCATGAAACAGATCAGACAAGAATCTCCAAGATTTGGTTTATAAGCTTGTACCAGGCCTCTACAAAGGTACGTAGGTTTAAAAATAAAATGAATATTGTATGAATATGTTAATCAGGCACAGTGCTTGTTAATTGATATATTATAATACCTGTATTTATTTTTACCATACAACACTTTCTTATATCTAATAATAATATTAAAATAAAAAAAATATATAAACTCTTATTCTTTATTTTTTTCACTGTTAAATTAGTGGCGTTTGTATATTGATCAGTTTTACTAATGGCGTCGAAAAAATATGGCAAATTCAGTTTTAAAAAATTTCAATTTTTGAATTCTATACTATTTAAAAGGTATTGCTATAAGGGTTTTCCACTCATCTGCCAATAAAATCCCACTTTTTGAAGTTAAAACTGCCTTGTTTGTACATTAAAGGGACTTGGACATGATTTGAGCTCAAAATTTTCAAAATCTATTTTTTCAATTTTTATGTCTAGAACTTTTCAATGCTTTGACAAAATTTAAAAGTCAAGTATCGAGTTACAAGCGAGTTACAGAGGGTAGAATCCTTTGTTTTGTGAACAAAGCTCGAGTCCCGTTAATGTTCACATATTTGTTGTATTGGTATAAGTTTCAATCTAATGTTGCTGTTTGTTGTAATGAAATTATTTATGAACCCACTGAATCAGTCTATCTTGTTTCCACAAGTTATTTTGATAGAGAAATGGCAATTTCTTTACTTTACAATCATTCAAAATACAAAAGTAAATTATTTTATACATAGAAATCAAAAATAAAATTTTCATTTGAAATCGTGTCCAGGTCCCTTAAATGAACTGGTACATGTATTTGTGCCCTAGATGTACAACCGCAGTATATACTGGTTATGAACAATTACATGTAGTAACAATATGCAAGTGATAATCCTTGTAATTCAATTCAATTTAATTCTTTATTCACCCTAGACCACTTCACTTGTATTTAAATGAGGTTCAAAATCAGTATATACAAATTTACACAAAAAACAGTCAAGGATCACATGTACAGTAGGAGTAATATTGATTAAAAATTAAGTTGAGTTTACAATACAGAAGGTTGTGCAAGTTTGTTTTTGGAAGAGCAAACTTTTTAAAATTATCTTAATAAATCTTGACAAGTTCTTTTTTAATGTTTTCTACATCATATAAGTATTCATTAGCTCGATAAATTGTATAATATTTGGGTTTTCATAGATATTGCATGGATAAACAGTATGAATATGTTATGTATGACTTAAACACAGTTTCTGTCAGTCAACTAAAGACGTCGAAGATATTTGGCAAAATTGTTATAGATAGTTTTAAATTCTCTGAATTTGAAAACTTTAATGTAACAGAAACCCTGTAGATAAAAAAAATGAAAGGTCTATAAATACTTTATTTTAACGGTAAAAGGATTTTGCCCTCACCCATCAGTAACATGAAACTTTTAAAAGTGCGTTAAAATTGCCAGGTTTATATATATTACTAGTATGTACACTATATACTGGCTGTAATGTGAATTGTACATTTGTCACGTTCATATATACCATTAACTGTACTGATAAAGTACAATGTACATATATAACCCTTCTTGCAGTTGACGTTTTTCACTTTTTCTGACATTTCAATTTTTTTTATAGATGAAATGAAGAGGCGGAGGGATTTCTATGGGAGCCATCCTGACGGTAAGTAAAACAACTTTGAAACATACGTAAATTCTGAAACATACGTAAATTCTGATACATACGTAAATTCTGAAACGTACGTAAATTCAGAAACGTACGTAAATTCTGATACGTATGTAAATTCTGAAGCATAGTCACCTGGACCAAATGTTATAATTTGTTGTGCAGAATTTTGTCATATAAACGCTTTGAAACTAGCAGCAAATTGATATCTGCTAATTTAGGCATTTTTGATGTTAGATTTTCGAGTTCGGGATCGTAACGCGTAGATTTGTGGGGTTCTTACAGTATTTTACAAACCTAATAATACATGTACTGGCAATATGAAATAAAGTTTAGGCTAAACACCATGCATGCATTTCCGTTGGGGGATCTTCATTGCTTTTATGTCTTTCGTAATAACAATGTTCTTGCACACTTTAGTTTATTTCCCCATACTAGTATATTTCCTCTCTTCATCCCTTTATCCTCCAATCAATGAGAAATCGACAACAGATATCTTACAGAGATTTTTACATTGTAATGGATTTTCTGACACTTTTTTTCTCCATTCCGAAGTACTCGGATCACATCCAAATACGGGTATTTTCATCTCTTCTGCAATTCAAAAGCCTCGCAGACTATTTTATATTTGACTACATGTGTATTGAAACATTTGTAATGTCATATGGGAATTTTGAATTTACTGGGCGAGTGTGAATAAAAAAGTTTGTAATAATGTAAAAAATTTTATTTACACCGACCCAGTAAATTCAAGTGATGAAGCGGTAGAGGGGACTTTTCAAAATAGAATTTTTTCATTTAGCAGGCAGCGTGGACCCCCCGCGGCCAAGTGAGGCGAGGGGGTACGAGGACAAAGACAGACTGATCTATACAGAGGACGAGAAGATCAGCCTCGCTCTGGAACTCTTCTCCGAGTAAGAGAGAGAGAGAGGGGGAGAGAGAGAGAGAGAGAGAGAGAGAGAGAGAGAGAGAGAGAGAGAGAGAGAGAGATCGGCTTGCAAGAGAGTTTTTAACAATATGCATGATTTCGATTTATCTTCTAGTTTCATGCAACTTGTATAGTGACATATTTGTGTTCGTATGTACATGTATATTCTATATATTTTGATGTCACACGAACTGAATTGTTATGTTTTTATTTGACAGTGTGCCAGAATCCACAACAACAGACCCAAATCATCCTGACAAATTGCAGGTAACAAAGAAAGAAATACGGAATTGCTAACTTCCTCCTGTAGTTCTCTTCGCCTATGAGCATAGAATTCTGGTGACAGTTTACCTGTAGCCTGTCCAGTTCGTCTACTGATTCATATCAAGATAAAGATAAAAAAAAACCTACCGTACCCTGTTTATTCCCTAAACCTTTTTAGACAATTTAAAGCAAACAGAAATGTTTTACTTGCTTAATGTTAGAACACACTTCGGGTGTACTGTAATTTGCTGTTCTGTAGTTTTACGATCTCATGCCATGACTTTTTTTTTCTATGATACTCAGAATACGACAAGAATTAGATTGATCATTGAAATCGTTTTCTTTTTTATTTCATAGCAAAGAGACATCCGCTATCTACAATGCCCGGCCGCAGTATCCGTGGCACATCTGAAGAAATTCATCCGCCTTAAATTCGACTTGCCGCCAAAATACACGGTTCGTGGCAAAGGAGATTAATTTTTCAATTGACCTTCGTTGCTTGCATTGCTATTTCCATGATGACATTAACAGAGTAATACGTAAATGACATTATTTTCCTGTGGTTTCTCCTTTTACAGATCGATATTTATCACTCAGACGAGCCCCTGAAGGATTTCTTCACGTTAATGGACATTGCCTACATTTACACGTGGAGAAGGGTATGAAAGAGCAAGTCTGTAGAATGCATCTTGCGCGGATCCAGAATATTTTTTCCCCATATTAGCAAAGGGATATATTTGTTTGCCAAGGGGGGGGGGGGGGGGGGGGGGCGAAGTCTATTGTCATGAATTTAACTTTGTGAAGTTAATAATAAGTTTTATATTTTTAAAAGGAGTGGAAGTGTCCAGAACTCCCCCACCCCTTTTTTCTAGTTCCGCGCATGGAATGTATAGAGGTGTTATATTTTGGGCAGTTTTATATTTCATATCATACTATAAAATCTATTCTAAGTTAGCGTTATCCATGCTTAAGATATCCTCTGTAGATAGATGTATTCTTTGAGTTTTAAAATCCAAAAATACAAAACATGTATAGAGGTGTTTATGAATCGTGATTTGTTGTGTATGAAACTTGAGACAAATGTTAATTATTTTTTCAGACGGCACCGTTGAGACTTTTGTATACTGTTTACGAGCAAGTCACGAAAAAACGGAAAAATTCCACTGAAGAAGACACGATCCAGACACAGAAACACCCTCGTTTAGGGGTCAATGACCGAGAGAGTCCGAAGGAACAGACTTCTACAGACAACAACAGAGGTTGCTGCACGTCGCCGGAAGGAGATCAAGGTGACGAAAACTCGTCTCCGGATGAAAACGAACAGAGTGCACGAGAACCCAAAAAGGAATGTGATGAAAGTGTGGGTGAGAAATTAGTAAAAGAGTCGAGTGAGGAAAGTATTTCAGACGATAGCGAAAAGTTTCCGGCAAGTCACACGAAAAACACAAAAACGTCTGCCACGAACAAGCCAAAACTGACTGAAAAAGAAAGTGTGAAAAATATCATGACAGGCAAAAAAGGTGTGACGCCCAAATCCCTCCATGAGGACGGTGGCAAGTTCTTCTCGTCCAATTTCTACAAAAGGAAGGCGGCATTCCAAGCTGACATCGGAGGTGACTGTCCTATTGACATGACGAAGAAAGCGATGAAAAAACACAAGGACTTGAGCGCAAAGAAGATTGGGAAAGAACAAACTGTCGTGAACGGAACCCATTTTCCCGGATACGAGTTCACCGACTGACGACTGAAGACAAGAGTTGGTATCCTGTGGACAGGCACCAATAACTTACGAATCCACGACAGCGATTTTTTTTTGTCATTGTTACATGTACATGTCAAACAGCTTTTTTGTTATGGACTTTCTATTCACTTATTAAAGAAAGTGTTTAAAGGGAACTAATTCAATCTTTTGCTGGTTAATCTTTCAAACCAATTGCACTATCTGTCGCATACGGCTCTATCTGGCTACAAGATGGGTGGATGAGGTGTTCGCCCGTAATCAAAACCATTTAAGCCTAGCATGAATTTCAGGCAAAACATTCAAATGAAACTTATTCCTTCATCAACGACTGTAATGTTATATTTCACATCTGTAATAGTTATGAACTTGACATACAATCTCTTCGCATGATATTCTCTTATACTGTAGATATTCTTCAAACGTGGCACAGAAAGGAATAGTGTGTACATGATGTAGAAGGAATTACCAACTAATTAAATCGTGATCTTATTTTTATTGACAAATAAGGACCTTTTTTGCTAAAGTCAGCCTATACACTTTGTGAGATAATTGTGCATTTGCCGGTATAATATTTGTTTTGCCTACAAGTCTTTAAAAACAGGAATGTTCTATTAAATCTACAGCACCTCTGCCTTTAATATTCGAAATAACGAAATTCTTTGCTCTTACCAACCAAAAGAAACGTATGTATGTACCAAGGATGATGTACAACCTCATTCGGTCTAAAAGTCTGTACTGATAGTCATCTCTGAGCCAACAATAATACATGTACTGCAGAAATAGCTATCTAAACAAATGGTTTACCGACCGACAATTACAACTGTAATAAAATTTTTAACTTCTAAAATATTTCTTCCTTTAAGAAGGCTGGGTGGTCGTGGCCATTTTTTAGTCTGTATTGGTCTCCTTTGGCTGAAGAACTCTGCATACAAGGAAAAGGATAAATAATCAAATTTGAAATCTCAATTTTCCCCTCACGCAGGAATAGTAATTTATGGCCAAGATTATCACATTTAAAATTATAAGGCATATATATTGGATGGGTAATTTGTAGACCATCTTCCTTATATAAGTACCCACTGAATCAAGAAGACAAACACGAATCAACAAATTATTGGTTTTATTTTAAAAAGAAAACTAGTTATAATAACAAAGTAATCTATTTTGGGGAAAAAATTAATAATATATATTCTTTTATTTTGTACACTAAATAACGGAAAATTGGAAAAAAGGAAACTCTAATAGAATTGGAACTCAATTGGCATATCCTTTTATGACAGTCTGATACAAGCAATGTAACAAGTGCACAACAAACAACGAACTTAGAATACATGTTAATATACGAAACAGTCATAAATTATGTCACTCTGAGAGAGAGAGAGAATTGCATACTTTATAATTTAAGTCCTTAACATCAGAGAAAGAGAGAGAGGAGAGAGAGAGAGAATGAATTTCATGTAATTTAGGTTATGCATAATATATTTATGCATAATTTATTGCATGTGATTTAATAATCTGAGTCCTTACCATCAGAGAGAGAGAGAGAGAGAGAGAGAGGTGGGCTAAAGGAAAAATGAAATTAAAAATTAATATAAACCTTATAATAATATCTCTACACTTTGTACAATTTTTTTTCATGGTTTTTAATTTTTGTTTTGGGCCATTTGGGGTTACAACTGATAAATTTTCACAATTTTTTTTTTCAAAAAAAAATAACAATAACCGAATGCGTATAATAGAATTCTCCACAAATATAATAGTCAGCGTGACTCACAGGTACAAATAATTCGTATATGGTTCTTGACTGACATACAAATACAGTTAATAAAGCATGACTGTTCCACCAAAGTAGACAAATGGATGCAACTCTATATAACAAGTCAGTACAATGTCGAGGGGTTTTTATGTATAATAAATGGTTAAACTTTGTACAGCACCGTAACAAATGATATCATAAATGAAAAAAAAACAACATTCATCATTATTGTCAGTTGTGTTTACAAATGGTTTTTCCAGTCTGTCTTCAAATCTTTGCCATCACCATTGTTACAAATCATTCATCAGTAATGACAAAGCATAAATAAAAAAAAAACAAACAAACAAATATAAAATTCTGTATCTTGGAATCTACCTAACTACACATGTATACATACAAACGACATTGTGGAATAAGTTTTACAAATTAAGAAAAAAAAAACAACAACAACACATAAAATAGCTCCTTTCACACTGTATAACGTCCATATCATAGCTTTGTTGGATTTGTGTAAAATGTCTTTGCTGAGTATATATTGGATTTTTCAAATGGATTAACAACACAAAGTATGCGTGTGCATGAAGCACTTTATGGCAGTGGAATCTGTGAAGGTAAAATACCATACAGGTACATGTAACAAATAATGAGTACCACGCATGCGCAGTACGAGTCTGTTACGACATGGTCGCAGTGTAATGTTCAGAGTTTCTTTCCTTGCTGAGCTTGACAACCAATTTTTCACAACGAGGCTTACTATTTGGCGCCTTCTCACAACGAGACTGACTGATGATAAGTTTTTCACAACGAGGCTGATTCAGAATCAACTTTTCGCAATGTTTATTTTTTGTCGTCGAGATATGCGAATGATTTACCACCGAATGTCCATTACAAACATCGGTACACTTCGAATGCGCTTTGGATAGAGCCACTTTATGTTTGGAACCCTCGGAAGACCTCCGCCTTTTGTGATGTTTTCCACTGGATGATTTCTTCGATAGATCGGCAGACGACTTGTCGATTTTCCAAACGAGATTTGATTCCGCCGTGTTTTTTGGCGCGTAAATTTGCGGGGTTCTGTCGATCACCATTGGAGCGTGATACGGCACGTGATCTCCTCGAGTTGACGTTACTTCATTCTGGTCCGGGGATATCAAAGAATATCTCTCCGGAGTTTTGTTCTCGTTTGCATAGTCAGAATCTACCGCCATATTGCCATCGCCTTCCTCCAAGTCGTCTGCAACGTAGGTATACTTCTCAACCTCTTCGCCGTCGTCTGCCTCCGTCTCCGAAGAGGTCTTCGCTTCCTGGAATTGACTCGATTCTACATGTTTAGCTTTTGGTTTGGACAAGTCCATTACTCCGTCCGTCCAAATTTCGTCCGCGTCGAAATCCGTCTGCGGACACGAAGTTGAACGCGGAATCGGATCGGTAAAGGACCTGTAAGGTGAGTATCCGGAATCATTAAAACTCAGGGACTCGGAAAATCTTGGATATTTTCTGCTGGGACTATGAAGAGAGTGGAGAGGTGTGGACGTTTTGGGGGACTTTGAATGATGGTTTCTAACGCCATTTTTGAACGGAATCGGCGACTTCCGACTGAAGATTTCCGGATTGGGGATTTTGATCGTAACTGATGGGGACCTAGTTTCCGTAGAACACAGACTGTCGCTTTCTTTCGAGCTACTATTCTCGGACAACTGGACACCAGAATCGTCCGAGCTTTTCTCCGATTTGGAATCATCAATAACAATTTGTAGCGCGCCTTCCTCATCCTCGAAAGTAATTGCACCATTGTTGTTTGGACTCTGCACACTGCCGTCCTCTATATTATTGCTACAACTCTCAGCAGCCTTACTGTTTTCGGGACTCTCACTTTTCCTCTCATCAGCGGTTTCATTATTTCTCTCACCATTACAAGCCACGTGATCATTTGGATCCTCCTTGCCGTCAAGACTTTGATTGTCATTTTCATGAACATCCGGGGTCTCCTGCGATGACGTATCCGTCTCCATCGCTTCAGATGCCTCCCTAGTCCCACCCCCCTCTTTGCAATGGTCTTTATTACCTGGGCTACGCGAGTCTTTCATTTCCTCACTTTCCCCACTACCTTCTTTCTCACTGATTTTATCATCGTCATTGTTTATTGCCCTATCATCCCCATCTTCATTGTTTATTGCCCTATCATCCCCATCTTGAATTCCACCATCATCATTATCACATTCATCGGAAGCCATTTCTTCCCCTTCGCCTACATTTTGATTTGCATCCGACCTGCTTGCATTGTTTACTGCATCGGTATTTGCATCATCATCAACAATATCAGCAGCAGCAGCTGTTTCGAGCACCTGTTCCGAAATTTCCTCGGGGTGAGGATCCGACGGCTTATTCGCGCCATCTGTTTGGTTTTGTTGATTGTCGGTTTCTTTCGATGCCGCCGGTGAACTCTGTGACGTCACGTGGTTTTGATCCGGGTTATTGCCGCCATCTTGATTTGAATTCTCGTCCTCGATTCCCGAGTCATCGTTGCTAGGCGACACAGCACCACTGAATGTGTTCCTCTTGAACTTCTTATTTGGATTTTCGTAGAATGCATAATTTAGCACCATAGCCTTTTCCTAAAATATGAAAAAAATGAATACTATAGTATTACATTTACACCACATTTTGGTGTTGATTGACTTTAACTCTTCTTAGCATGCATATAAAAATAATATTTTATAAGCTTATATGTTTGTGTATTTTGGTTTCATTAATTCAGGCATATAGTTATTCTTACAAACAATCTTTTTTTCTCTCTCTCTGAAAATAGTAATATGATGGTTTAGTACTTATTAGGAACTAGTGTGTACTAGTATAGTATTACGTACCCTCTTCCAGCCCGTGATGTAGCTGACGTCCATCAGACTGTACTCATCCTTCAGTACCTCATCCAGGTGGAACATCACAACCTACAGGTGAGTCAAAATAACAGGTGTAATTAACACAGTAGTGTCAGGTGTAGTTATTAACATCATTTCATGTATAAACTTGCCTTTTTTCAAGTGACCAGTATATGTATTGTAACATGTGTATATTAATTGTTTATGTCTATGAGCTGTACAGCTGTTGACCAATCAACAATACAATATTATAGTTAATTTAAACTTAATTTTAAAATTGATATATAAATTCAATTAACCAATATCTTATTATTAAATAATAAAAAGAATGGACATCAGGCAGTGTCCATATGTAAGGTCCTTTCCCCAAGGATTTTATTGATATTGAAATGAATTGGAACAACAGGCGTTGGCTATTATCAACTTTCTCTCAAATACAAAGTTGAGTAGTGGAGTTATTAACGAGAGAGAGAGAGAGACAGAGAGAGAGAGAGAGAGAGAGAGAGAGAGAGAGAGAGAGAGAGAGAGAGAGAGAGAGAATATAGTACTATTGGTTTGCGTATATAGGGGATAATTGAATAACACACGTAAGTTAATATCTCAACTTATTCCATCCATAAATCGTGTTGAAGTTCTTGGTTCAACATTTGCATTAACACCTACACCTACAATTGTTAACCCAAGCGCAATAATTGACAAGTTCAGATAAAAAAAAATATTAAAATACAGTTATTTTTCTGGCTCTTGGTTTTGATTTATAACTGTCTGTGCCCTAAAAGTTTTTTTTACTTCGACAAATTGCAAAAGTAAAATCAAACTGGAAAGCATAATATTTTGTTTTTCAAAACGACAATTTCTCCTAAAACTACACGCGTTGGTAACGGTAAATAAACTTTTGACAGCATTACAAGTTTTAAATTTATTCATCCTTTCAGTACAGATCGAATTTAAAAAATCATAACATTTTGTGACTCTGTAATATTGCTTTTAAAAATGTATCACGTCACTTTATGGGTGTTTCATAAATTGTTCAATTGAATACCAAAATAGGAAAATTATTACTGAGGTGATGCGATGAAAACTTGCAATTTTAATCCCACCTACAGAATAGTAGTCTACAATCCCTGGTTTATAACGTGGACTTTGCCCACATCTCCAGTATTCAAAAATATCAATTTCAAAGGCGTATGCGAAAAAAAAGATTACTGCTAAAATAAACAGTTTCCTCTGCACTTAAAATCGATTTATATTACATAACATGTATGAAAATAAAAAGGTCGAAATTCATTCATTTCAAACCGGAAACGGGATCACCCAGGTTTGAACTTTAAAAAAGGCTTTTGAACATGAAAAGAGCAAACTTTTTAAATTTTACATTAAAGGCGATCGATTGAGAGACGACCTTAGGAAGTGAGGTTAAGTGAAGGGGGGGGGGGGGGGGGTGTAAGGTTCTCGCCCCCTAATGTCTTGCTGTTTTATCACAGGAAGCAATTATAGTTGGTATCGTATTCGCATTTGATTCAGTAAAAAGATAAAAATGTACACCGAACTTTTCGATGAACTTCTTTTTAAAGGTTTATTAGGAGGATTGACTGTATGCTACCTCGAGTACATACATTCTCTGTTGTTTGTTTTAACATTTTTTTTTTGTGTGTGCGTTTCTGCTCTTTATTGTTAATATTCAATATTATCACATATAAAGACCTGTCAGATTTCATGTTTGGCAATATCAATCAGACGTGTAAACTATAGGTGATCGATGCAAGGTCTTAATTATTGATCTGTATAGAGTAAGTCTGATATTTATCCATATTAGGGAAATATGCAGTGTTTTCTCTCCCCGAAACATGGATTAAAGTAAAAATATTTTTCGTTTGTATTTACAGAGTTTATAGCTCAACAGGAGAATAATATTTTTAGATATAAAAAAAAATCCAGCATTCTTGATAGCATATTTTCACCTTTAGTAAAAATTCTAGAGCTTTTTCTGTTGTATACCGTTTCAATACAAGGTAAGGGAGGGGATATTATGACAAAGTATCAGCTTTATTTTCATTCGTCTCATTTGCACATGCACAATCAATCATGCGAAAAATGCGGGATTCAATGCGCAGTTTACTAAAATATGACGCGAATGTACGAGAGAGAGAGAGAGAGAGAGAGAGAGAGAGAGAGAGAGAGAGAGAGAGAGAGAGAGAGAGAGAGAGAGAGAGAGAGAGAGATTTTCACCTCTAATCTGTCGGACAAGGAGTACTTGAGCCGCAAAAATTTTTTCAGGTGCGAGACGCTCATCTGGGCGGGACACAGGAGGTACCGCTTATCCTGGACCTGGAGGTCAAAAGGTCATGAGGCAATGATTAATGTCAAGGACATTAAAAAAAGTCTTAAAAATATGACTTTATCAAGTACAGTCATTTTGGCACTTGAAAGTGTTTATCAGAATTTCGACACATACATTATATATACACAATTGTCATGTGGCTATTTTTTTTAAGAAGGCTCGATGGTCGTCGTCATTTTTAGACTGTATTGATCTCATTTTAAAGAAGAGCTCTATATTAAATTGTGGGAAAAATAGCCAAAGTTTATGGAATTTTACTTTACTTAATAATAGATTATAGCTTAATTAATCATATCTTACAAATTTAAGTAGATATGATGGTTAATTCGTTAACTACCCAGCCTTTTAACAAGAATATTTTTGTTAAGGGCAAACATTTCCGGTTTACTACACTCCAGAATTTTTTAATTTAAAAAAAATGAGTTTAAAAAAAAAGGTATACAATGTAATTAATAGGTTAAAATAAGAACAATGATGCCATTTCCTGATTCTATAAATCGTAATTAATTCTGGAAGAGAGCGGGAGGCAGTATGATTCCTCGCGCAAAAATTTGATAAAATTAAATATGCAGCTATATATAATAGGCATGCATCACCGAGCTCTTCTACTAGGCTCTTACAAAGTACTTTGATCTCGACGAAGTTCTGCCCTACGCCGGTAATTCGCCGTTAAGATTCGATTCTAGATTAATCAAATTAGGGCTTTTAATTGACAGGTCAAATCTAAACCTTCCGGCGCGTCACCTAAAGCTCAGTTTCTCTCTTAATCACTTCCTCTAGAGATAGACTTTATATTTCACAGAAAGTCGGCTTACAGCCTTTTTTCCTTGTTTGTTTGAATTTCCTTGGGAAATATGGAATTAATCAAATACAACATGAGGAAAAGCTCAATAAAAATTTGAAATAAATTGTACAGATTTTCTTTAAATATTATCTAGGCCTATATGCAGGCATGCATGAGGATGTAGGGGACAACTCCATATTGAAATGTACTTTTCTTCGAAATCGGCAATAAAAATAACTATAATAACGCAATACACTGTGTATCTTTCGTGATCTGAGTGACTAACATCTGGAAGTCATGAGTTCGAAACCCGCTCGAGCATAAAAAGTTTACAGTTTTTTTTAAACCTTTAGAGATTTTTTTTCAATGAAATAAATGGTTAAATATTGTATAATTTGAAAACCATAAAATCATAAAACGGTGATTATACATAAAATTATCTTCAAGATCTCTCAGACTAACTTAGAGATATTGGATTGTCAACAAATTAACCCTCAGACCTCTGGATATGATTTTTTAAACTATAAACTTAAAATATCTGAATAATTTTGATTAAAAAATTAAAATATTTTCCAATATCGATATATAGAGCTCTTTTTCTCAAGAAGGTTGATATAATCTAAAAATGGCCATGACCATGCAGCCATCTTTAAAAAGATTTCTTTTTTACCTCACTGTCTTCTTTTTTACTCGAACATATTTTCCTGTAAAATAAGAAAACTAATAAGGGTTTGGATTTTTATTCGAATAAAAAATACGAGGAAATTTGATTATAATTAAGAAAATTCTTCGACATGAAAATGACAAAAAAAAAACCGTCAAACATCATCCTGCATAAAAATCGATATAATGAAATTACGGGAAAAATCTTTTCAATTAAATGAAGTCATCAAGTACATTGCGTGGTTGGTTTTACCACAAATAACTCTGCATATATATGTAAAAAAAAAATTAATTCAATGTGGGTATATATATGCATGCATATTATGCAGTTTTTGGGGGCTAATTCCTGTGGCGAACGGCAAAAAAAGTCATGAATTTTTCAAAGGAAAGATTTTTACTCCTGGTGTAATTATCTGTACTAGTTTATCAGAATAATGTAAAGTGATGAAATATTATACATTGATTTTCGTACACACCTGGTGCATAGTCTGACACACAGACTGATCTTTTCGTCAGGTGAAAAAATGATCCGCCCGGATTTACTCTGCGAGTCTGAAAAATATCAAACTAAAATGCGTATCCCTCTGTATATAGAATTCACAAATTTAGAAAGATTTTCATTGACGTTAGTAGTGTTCGTGATCAAAATCTTTTTTTAAAACATAACTAAAAAGACCATTTTACACACGTGTGCCTTGGAAATGATTCTAATCCAATACATTAAATATTTCGAATATTGTAGATGTATCAAGAAAAAAATTACAAAATCAAAAGCAACAAAAATAATTTACTTATCATTCAAATGTTACTACCCGTCTTCACCACATTTTAAATTTTTTTTCCAATACTTCAATTCTTTCTCCAAAATTAAGTTTTTTGTGTTCGCATTATCTTTGTTTTTTAATTTCAAATACCATCTCTCTCTCTCTCTCTCTCTCTCTCTCTCTCTCTCTCTCTCTCTCTCTTAAAACAAGACAACAGATTACACATGTACCCCAGAGAATTAAATTGTAAATGACGATATATTACTCATCTTCATCATTTTAAACGCACGTGATTACTATTACTAAAATCATTTCAGACACGACAATAACCTGCTGACGTCATTTATTCCCCCTACAATATACACAGGTATTTTAGATTTCCACGTGAGAAAAACTCCCCCCAAAACCAAACAACAACTTCAAAATCATTAGATTTTAATACGTAAAACTAATTGCGCTGTTGTACAAAAATCCCAGCGGAGCAATAATATTTAATTCTACGAACAGCCGCGAGGGAAGTTAGCATCAAATATTTTGATCACTCATCTATATTTTATTTTTATCTTACTGCGAAAATGATCCATTTGGGATTTTTTTTTTTAATCTGATGGGTGACTTTAGTACTACTTAAATGTATATGATGTAACTTTATATAACTCCTTCATATTTTTTTTATTTTTTAAGGTCTTGTTAAAGTAAAAAAAGGTTCCCACTTTTTTTTTTTTTTTACAACAACGCAATTAGTTTTCATTCATAACAAATTTGCAGCAACGTTCAAAATAAAATATGGAAAAATATTTCAAATTTTAAATTGAAGTCATTTTTATGGATACGCAAACCATAAAACCAGCTGTCTCGATCATCTGTTAAGTAACATTCTGCATGTTTGGGTTCTCAATTTCATTGATCGGATGGTGCATTAGAAAAATTCACGTGAAGTTAGTTTGTACATTTTTGTACAAGAGGACGAAATTAGATAATAGAAGCCTTACAAAGAATTTGTACGCCTAGACAATCCAAAGGCTCATGTAAACATTTATCATTTCAATATGTGAAATACAAACCTGATCCAATCATAAAAAAAATCCATATTATATTTTAAACATGTGAAATAGCCATCTTAGCTAGGTTCATGTGATTTTTTTTTTTTTCAGAAAAAAAACCAAACTAACAAATAAATTGAATCACACAAACAAAAGGGGGAAAAAAAAACGTGAATTTACCCTTTCTTAACAGTTAATTTTTTTTAAACAATTGTTAACTTTTGAAAATGAGACTGAGAGTGCCAATTTGATAAGCTTTCCAGAAAAGATGGCTCGATAGATCAAGAGGCAATATTCCTGTGCGAGTGGAATGTGCCGTAACCGTTGCCAAATTCATTAATGTCAACTTTTCTATTTATGTTACGACATAATGAAACAGAGAAAATTTACACACTTGTATTTTTAAGTCTTGTCAAAACACAATAACGCCCTTTTGGCTTGTGTATGAATGACAAATAATCTTAATACTTATTTTTTTTTGGCACGGATAAGAAAGATCCTATACCATTGTGTACGTTTTATCAAATACAGATTTATTATGAATATTACGATGCGAAGATACAATAAGGCAATTTTCACCAACGCCTATTAAAATCGTCTCTGATCTTTCGGTTTATATATACAGGGGTCATGACCCCGTGACCTAGTTGGCCTCGTTTTGATACGTACCATCTGTCTGTACATTGTAATACTGCCTTCGTCTCCTCATTTCCTCTGTTCATAAAAGAAAGAGAGAAAGTCTTACGTAATTGTTCCAAATTAAACCACGTTCAAAAGGCGGAAAAAAACATCTGTTTCCACAAGAAGAAAAAAAAGGTTCATTTTCGTGTTTATCAGACACAAATCTAATTTGAGTACTGCGTGGTAACTTTAGCTATACAGTGTACCGTGAGCGAGGAAAATAATAACATATTTATATATAACAATAAACGCAGGCGCATAAAACGGCTGTTTCGCCTGCTCCTTCAATGTCACGAGTCTCTATAGTGCGGATACAAAAAAAAAAAAAAATTTGGAAGGTGGGAGGGGTCCGAGGGATAATTTTGTTTGACAGGGGGACCGAGGCCTATTTTTGCAAACTTTACCACGAATTCAAGAAGTTTGAATTTTCCCGAGGGGAAATTCGAACCCCCACCTAACCTACACACCCCGAACCCTATTCCTCTTGGATCCTGAATTGACATTAGTGACCGTCGATCGAAAATTACATTATACTATATAAAGGGCTCGAGCACAAAAAACTTTATAATTATGATCACAGATAACGAATATATGAAATTCACCGTAAAACCTAGCTTTATAAGAAATATGTTCTCTTACATGTATTGATGAAGCTTATACGACAATTAAAACATTCAATGTAAACTGGATTAATTTTAATTTCTAGTGTAATCCCACGCGATCCAGGGCTAATAAAGTTTCATAAGACTATAATACTTGAGTATATATATGATGCCTTGCAATCGATCTCCGCTGGATAAAACTCTAATTTTCAGCCATTGGGAATTTGACTGAAGTTTATAAAATGGTGACATAATGGCAAAGCTGTGTCTTTCAGTCACATTTCCGAACCTTTCAGTTAACAACAAGTCGACTGAACGTCAAAGTTTTGTCCTTTGCTGAAAACCCCACGTGTGTTTGTATACTGTTAACAACCATTAATTTGTAAATGACGTATTTAAAATTTGTATTTTCGTCCACCCAGTAAATGCAAAATTTACAATAGGACAATACAGAAGTACCGTTGATTCCCAATTAAACGCTGGAATTAATATCTGCGCGAAATCGCGAGGAGCAACCTTCGAGAATTTTAGATACCGCTTTTATTTCATTCGACAGTTTTGAACTGCATGAAAATGTAACAAAAGTTTGGTTCTTGTGATTTTATATATAATTATATTCTCGCGATTCGATACAAAACGGTGGATTAGCGAAATTAAGAACTCGCGAAAATAAGAAATCTACAGTGCCCTATCTTTGTGGTCAATTGCCTATATTTAAATTGGGTTGCGATTACAGTATTCCTCGATACAACATATATACATGAACTAATTTGTATTTGTATTAAACACTGTTTTGAACCCGTACCAAGTCAACCCCTTGATAAAAATGTTTACTTTATCTAATTCAAGTAAAGATGTTTGTATGAATTTCAAAGTGAGTGAAACACGTTCATAACAAAAACAAGTGCAAACAAATGAAGGGCGGACGTTGACTGATTAACAAAGTGTGACAGTATATATCACAGAAAAATGCTGAAAACGTTAAAAAAATAAAAATACAATACGTCGTAAATATCTTTCACACTTTCAGAGCACGGCCCGTCAGCGGTTGAGAAGGGCTGCGGTCTCTTGAACAGTTATTGAACCCCAGCAAAATCATCCAAAGTCAAGTTTTATGAAAGATTCTTCATCAGTTCATTGATTTTTGGCATTTATATGAGACATGAAATGTAATGTACGAATTTGTTCGGTGAAAACTGTGTTACCTGCCCAATTATTTATTTTTTCAAATCGAAAAAACTGATTATTTACGTATATTTATTCCTAGTCTAACTTATTTGTAACTATGCAAATTTAAATTGTATTGAAATTCACTTATGTATATCAAATGTGGTTTTGCCAAAAATTAAAAAAATTTAAAACAAGGCCTAGCTTCTAAATGTTTTTAAGAGATTAACCAGGAAGAGAAATTTTAAAAAAGGCATTGCTTGCATAAACTTATAAATATACTAGTACATTTTTAGTTTACACTTGAAACACTCTTTATGTGTATGTGTACAAGATTTTCTTCTCAAGGCGCACGGAAAACGCCACATTTATAAACTACTTGCGTAAGATGTAATGTAAGTGTTTTATATATAAAATAAAACATGGCTATTTACCCATAAAGAGTCCTGGAACTAATTTGTACACAACATCCTGTAACGTCTTGTCTGATCTAAAAAAGGGAAAAAAAGAAACAAGGTTTACCATGATATAATTAATGTACAACTAAATATAGCGTCCATGCACAATTATCATTTATATAGTTAACATATGTGTCTAACTCCAAGCCTAATTTACAGAGAGAGAGAGAAAAACGCAGATAAAAAGAGGAAATAGGTGAAATATGAAAGAGATACATTGTAAAGGAAATATTTTTTTAATAATATAAAATTCGATTATATTAAGAAAATTAAGTCAACAAAAATTCGTCGAACTGCGCAATAGAAACTGAAATGGAGAAAAAAAATTAAAATTGGTGTTTGTACATTAGAACAACGAATTTATTATCTTTTTTACATTTCCAATTAATAGGGTATATAAATATAAATTTCATTGTTAAGGGAAAAAAAGTGGAAATGATTTTTCTCAATACGATCTGATATATATATATAAAATATTATTCCGTTTCTTGACGAAAAACGATCTGAGAATATACTGTATATAAATTATATATCTATCCCTATGCCCGACTTCGTAAGGGGGTCACTGGCCGCTTTAATGACCAGCTCACAGGCGGGCACGTACGTCTCCGATGACAGATCACTGATAAAGATTTGAACCAGACACCATTCGCTCCGATAAAAACTCCCAATTAATCCTCGATTTATTATTCAGCTGGATTCTTTCACAGAATTTAGCGTTGATTGGTTTCGATCTTTTTATTTTTTTGATCGACGTTATGGACAAAAAAAAAGATGTGGATAATGAAGTTACATTGATGTCAGAAAATATCATTCGTTTTTAGAACGACTTCGTTTAGACAAAATTTAGTGTGATTGTAATTTTCTTATTTTTTTTAAAAACAAAAATCTTAACAATTATACATACGACTTAAATGTCGACTTGAATTTGGAGAAAATTCGAAATGAATAAAAGTAACCAAAATTGTATTATGTTGATAATTCAATCAGAATATTACTAGTGCATGCAGGAATATCTGAAACTATCTGTAATCTGAAAGTATTAATTTTCGTCCACAAAATCTCAAATCTCCAAGTCATCTAAGTCATACAACAAAAATCTATACGTTTCTAAACAACAGAATTAGGGTCAGCCTTAAAATTCCTCAACTTGATTAAAAAAAAAAATAACTTCGCACGTACGTCAACTATACAAGTACACGTGACTAACGCAATTTGCACGACTATACCAATCTCCCCGGCCATTTAACCCTGGTAAACAAGAGCGCGGGGGTGATTAGGAGGATTTTATTGATAATTTGGGAAAGCTAGCTAAGTCCAGACAAAGGCATCGCTCGAACCAATTACACACGTCATGTTATACCCTTCATACAATTCCTTACCGCCAGATCAAATTTGTTTTTAACGCGTTTCACACAAAACGCCTTCTTTCTTTTCCCAATTTACGTTGTATGGTGACCGTTTGTACTTTTTTTGAAAATCATTTGACACCCAATGTCTTCTTTTATTTCTTAATTTTTGTTGATTGTTTGTGATCGCTATCTGCGGCGCATTGATATTTTGTTTCTCCTAAGTCAACGATTTTCTTTTTTCTTTAAGTGATACGGTAATACGGTATGTTTGAAAAGGACATTTTTTTTAAGTGAATGAGTTTTCTTTCCTTTGGAAAATTATTTTTTTCTTCTAATTTTCTGTTAACTTAACCAACGCATTCAATATCTTTTTTAAAACAAATATTCCTAAGTTCTCTTTAGACTACTAACGTAACATGAACATGCATTGAGGTTTTACAGAGTATTTTTAGAACTGTACATAACTGAGATTTTGATGACGTTTTCGGAACTAAACATATCTACGATTTTGATGACATTTTAAGAACTGCAAATACCTGGGGTTTTAATGAGGTTTTTGGAACTGTTCATACCTGAGATTTTGATAACGCTTTTTAAACTTCACTTACCTATAAGGTTTTGTTTGATGTTCTTGGAACTGCACATATCTGAGGTATTGATGAGTTTTAAAAACTACACATACCTGAGGTTTAGATGACGTTTTTGGAAGTGCACATACCCCGGTACATAATGTATTGATGACGTAAAATTACAACAGGTTTTTATGACGTTTTAAGAACTGCACACACCTTTGGTTTTGATTACCTTGTAAGAATTTCACATGCCTAATGTTACTGATGAGGGTGTTAAAACTGTCCGTAACTGAGATTTGATTAGGATTTTGTTAATAACTTACACACTTCAGGTTTAGATGAGGTTTGTTAGAACTTCATACACCTTGGGTTTTGATGAGGTTTGTTAGAAATGTACATATCTATGGTTTTTCTGAGGTTTTTTTTACAACTGTTCATACCTGAGGTTTTGATGAGGGTGTTTCTTGTGGACGAGACATTCACACACAGGGCAGTAGTTACTGGTATGAAGATAATGCACGATGCACGTCCGACAAACTGAAACGTAACACAAATGTTTTAGGGAAAAAACTCAGTATCTCTGCAAGAAACAAATCCAAGATCAATAAATTGGTTTGTTAAATTAAGGTCAAAATATATTACTTCCGTAAGAAAATGGATACCAACCCTTGACTTGCAATGAAGCAAAAAAAAAAAACCTTTATACAGTATGAATCCCCAAAACGGCAACGCTTATGAATTAAAGTATTTTTTAATCGATTACCAATCGTATTACGTGACATTTTAAAAGGAATAATGACCAACTGATTGTTAAATATTATTTACCTTAAACTTCAGAGAAAAAGAGTAATTAATTATTTAAATGAACTCACACGAATGAAGGCATTCTATTATGGTGGTTGCGTCAATCAAATACCCGCCACACAGCACGCATGTCAGGTACGGATTCAGCTCCTGAACCGGCATCCGGGCATTTTTCATCATGGCGTCGACTGAAAAATATAAAGAGACAAATCCAAAAAATGGCAATGAAACCGAATATCCCCCCAATTATCCTGGATATTCAAACAAAGCTAATCGGCCATATGATAATGGATGAAAGTGATTCTGCCTATAAAGGATGATAAAACCCAATTTACGGGGAAAATGTCCGAAGAAAAAAAAAATCATCCACAATGCATTGGCTAGTATACGTAGAGATGCGCGATCGATATTTCTTAGACTAAAAACCTCTTTTTTTCTTTCAGGGGGAAAAAAGGCGGGAAACAATTTGTCGAGACTCTGGAGCTGCAAGTAGATAAGATGGGATTAAAGCTGCAGCCCCGATAAAACCTTGTCATCAATTTTCACCGACCCTCGATTCATCATCCATTTACGAAGATAATGAACTACCGCCGTCTCTCTCTCTCTCTCTCTCTCTCTCTCTCTCTCTCTCTCTCTCTCTCTCTCTCTCTCTCTCTCTCTTCTGGAACTCGCATCGTCCCCATATTAAATCGAAATTCCCGTTATCACGTCCGAATTGCTCAGAGAACTCATACATAACTATGTGTGACGGACACGAAATTTCCCGCCCTCGATGGTTAATTACAGAAAAGGGGTCAAACTCCAAGGAAGACATAATACGGTTTTAATGCGAAAACTACCACTGCTCCGTTCTCTAATTGCTCCCCATCCTACTATCAACTCTGCATCAGTGTAGGTCATTACGGGGGGTAAATTTGGAAGAATTTCTGCAAATTACACATTGATGGCCCGTTTGCAGTTTCTTTCTTTTTTCTCTCAAAATTCAGAGCGCTCATGTCAATATTCATCCGGGTCGAAATAATCACTAACATACAAAAATACATATCGCTATTCAAATCTCTTTTCCTCTCATTTTATTTTTCAATCTAATCTGAAATTCTACTTCACGACAGCTTTGCCTTAAGCAAAAAATCACTGCAAATAAAATATCATAAACTGATTACTAGCTACAAATACAATCACATAACGCTTGACTTGCCCACATTTTCTGCCTTCAGTCCAATCTCTCTCTCTCTCTCTCTCTCTCTCTCTCTCTCTCTCTCTCTCTCTCTCTCTCTCTCTCTCTCTCTCTCTCTCTCTCTCTCTCTCTCTCTCTCTCTCTCTCTCTCTCTCCCCAATATAATCCATTTTAATTCCATCGAACCGATTTTTCATCAGTAGCACGGAACTAATTGCCCACCATCAAGAATGAATACCCAATGAATTGGGAAACCGTGGCTCGATAGTCTATTGAATACGGTCGACTTTTCACTCCCCCGTCAATACAAATCTAATAAATAAATACAAATTGGTAGCACACCAATTTGCATATAAAGCAATAAGACAACGGATAAAATACACTGGAAAATGAAAACATTACATTTGATATCCTCTTTAAACATGACTAATCCCTACAACTTTGCTCTTTAGTTGCAATACATCACGATTGATTTTTTTTCTCTTCTTCACATTTACATTTTCTCTCGAAATTATACATCGTATCTGTTAGGTCAATCTATGATATAATATAAAATGCATAATGATATGTTTTCCCCCAAGCGATAAAACAGTTTATATGCAAAATTCGGGATCGTTTAAGTTTAAGATAGGTACCGTATATGAAAATTTCAAAACTGATAATGGTAAAGAAATGTTATGGGCCATAAATATCTGATTTCAAATCGTCAACTTTGTTCAAGGTTACACGGGACTGAATTTGTTATATAATTCTATGCAAGTGTTATTATGTACATGCAAAATTCAAAAATTATACTGCAAATAAACTTTATTAGAAAAGAATGAAAGGTTTAAGTTTTTTGGAAGGCATGAACTTAACTGAAGAAACCTTTCGTTATAAGATTTTTGGCCAAGATAAATATGAGAGAGCGAGAAATGTGTTGAAAGATATACAGCAAATCCAACGTGACCAGCACGTGCACACACGTGCACCTCCGCGGACCGTGAATCGATGATGGTCTGGATGACACTTAAAAGGTAATCAATTTACAATTTTTATGACGATCTTCTTACATTGGATTTTCGTTCACTTTTCGCCCTTTTCTGGTAAATGCTCTTTTAACATGAACTTGGAAAAGATAGCAAGAGAGAATAAATTCAAAATTGCAATCACGATAATTATGTGATACTTAAACTAAAAAAAATATATAAAATGATATATAGAGCGTTAATTATCTGCATATAAGCTTGCATTTAGCAATTGAAACTAATCATAGTTAGCACCAGATTTTTATTTTCAAAAATCAATTAAAACAAGGAAAAACTATTCGTTATGTAATATATTAAAAAAAAACTCAAAATTGGTTTGTCAAAATTATGAAATAGTTTTTCACAATTTTATTTCCCGCATGAATACAAGCTATTGATCGTGGTATCTGAACTTCATAAAATGTACATTTTATCATGCATTGTTTATTTTTCTGCAGAGGGTTAGGTAAAGATATGGGGGTAGTGTGTTTAAACCTTCGGTCATGCAACCACACGCAAGACGACACATAAATATTGAATATATGCAAATGGGCCCCGAAACTGGCTTGAAAATATGCAAACTCGAAAGGACCTTAAAAATCTTCGATTTTTTGTACAACCAAAAACAATTAACAGCCCCCCAAACAGAAAGTGTAAAGTGCAGGTCGTTAAATAGTAAAAGATTTACACATCGCTAGCAGACTACACACACATACACACGTAGTAAATCTAGCCGCCATGTTTGTTGACTCAAAAACCACAACATAATGTTAGATCGCCGAGCGCTCAACCGCAAAGCCGATCAAATAGAACAGTTTGCGGGAATAAAGCAGACAATACATAAAATAAATCACTGAAATTGAGCTGTACTTACCCCCAAAAATAAAAGTTTACCCCCGTGGAAGGATGTGCATAAATGCGGTAAAACTCTCGTGGCGTATTCAGCAGGATTTTAGCAGACGGCTGTTTCGCCGGGTCGATATATTGTGTACATGTTCATTTCAGCGCGAGTCACATGATCAGCTCATGGATCGCCAATTACGTTCGACTTCGTCAACCGCATCAAGTTTTTTTTTTATATCATTATTTTGCTTTATTTACATGAACAGCTTTAAAACATTACAAACGACGGATTTTATTTTTTTTTAAAGAAAAAAAAAATTCATGAAATCAAGATATTATAATTAAAAAAAAAACGAATTTTTGAAAAATTGATTAAGATAAGATACGATTAATTGTTTCACATTTGTGTAAAGTGTAAAATGTATACATGTATGACTCACATTACCATACTTGACAATCTTGCTTTTAACTAACCCAGTTTTATTTAACACGTATACTTTTTGAATGAAATGGAAGTTTTATTTTTTTTTATAAATAAGAATCGCGTTCCTTTATGTATATATTATGATAATTTAAAGATTACTGAATAAATTTCATATCCAAAAAAAAAAAAATTATTAGCTCCACTCTTTCCTGAAGAAAACTCAATAGACTTTTTGATACTTGAGGTGTCTTAAAATATTGCCGGTGAAATCTTTGAAAATTAACAATTATTTCTTTCTTTTTTTTATGTGGCACGAATTTACGCTCTGTAAATGAATCACCCACTAAAAACATGAAAACACTTTATTTCGATATTAAATTCTTGATTCATAAAATTTATTAATCAAATTATAATTAATATTCAAATTAATTAATTAATGCATGTTTGAAATGTGACTATGAGAAATGTGACTTTGAGAAATGTGATTATGTATAATTTTATTAAATTCGGCTACGGATGCGAACTCTTACAGGGATCCAGAGAAATCCGGAAAAGAGGGAGTTCAATTTTTTTCTACCAATAAAATAAAAATTGACAACACACGAACAACAAATTAAAATAGAAATTATAGAAATATTTTCACGAACATGATGGATAATGTAATAAAAAGCACAGACCAAAACCACGATAAATTGGTTTCACATTGATATACTCGATCCATTAAAGATAATATTTTCAATTGACTCAATGCGATGAAAAATTCATGAAGCTTCCACTTTTATTGGATTTTTGGGAACGGCTTTCTGAAACCAATGTTATAAAATAAATTTTTCAAAATTAGTAGAACAATAAATATTTAAATTCAATCTCGTCAGCTAAAAAAGGTATGTACAAGATGGAGATCTGAAATGGTTCAAGTTTTTTTTTATCTTTGCTAAGTAACTAAAAATTGAAAACTAATTTTTAAAAAAAGTTTATCAAAATGTGTTCCGGTATAACTTTAGCCATCAAATATAGTTTCGGTTTTCATATTGGAAAACACATATCGTTTTCTAACTATGTTCATTATGCATTAAATTGACACGATATATAGTCATTGTAACTCATTAATGGTACGGAAATTTTTCCTCCTCTGTGTATTTTCCTCTCTTTTTTTTTTAATTATAATGTGTTTAAAGTGGCACATAGGCCCGACGGTCCGGGTGTTAAATCTATGCTTATTTCTGTTGATATTATACTTGAAATTGTATACAAATGTCACTACAAATAAATAAATTACTTACTTACTTACTTACTTATAAGAAATGTATGGATTCGACCTTCCTAATATATGATGTTGGAACTTTTCACCAAAAATCTCCAAATTTTTTTTTATTTATAAGTTATGCAAAACGCAAACTTTGTAAATGTTTTAATACAATAGGAACATTTCTTTTGATACCAGAACGAACATCATTTATATTTTAATTATGATACAATAGAATCACTTAATCAATGATAGAAGAATTTTAATATCTTTCGTCTAAAAGATAATTTATATTGTCCACGTATCTGCGTATATATACATGTTGATTTTATATAGCACGTCAGCATACTGACTGCAATAGTTTGCCTGAAGAAAATCTGCAGATAACAGCATTTTAATTCATTTTTTTTTTAAATTGCATTAATGAAATGCTGTGAAATGAACATGGAAAATAAAATACAGATTTAAAACTGCGTAAAATGCTTTTGTTAGGGGGAAAAAGTACTAAGTTCAATTCAATGCAATTTTAAGAACCTGCGGTTATTTTCGGCTCGCGTTATATTTCCTGTACATTCATATATGTCGCTCTGTTTCCTTAAATTTTAATCTATTTTTTTTCCTTGCATAGAATCAGATAAAATTCACACACCTGAACATGTAAAAGTGCGCAGAAATCTATAGATCATATTACTTCCGGATTTATTACAATATAGATTCATATTCAGGGAGACACTTGGATATGAGCGTCACGATGACATGGTTATTGCGTCGTTATATTTTTGTAATTGATTACACTGCTAACGACAGCAGTTTTACACATGATACCGAGAAGATACGCAGAAAAATTTATTTTCATACATACATGTACATAGATATATTTTTTGTATAGCTGATCATATGCCATGAATCGATGTTCACGTGGGCGTCCAAATTAAATTCTAGAATCATGTTATTTTTCACGAGTCTTTTAATAATTATGATGTTTTAGGAATCTATGACTGTTTATGATTATTCATTTGTAATTCTTTATTTTTTTCGGGGGGGAGGGGGGGGGGGTCTTGATTACAAACAAATGCAAGAAACACAGTAGCTAATTACAATGTGATAAAGAGCGATTTTTAGATTCAAATTCTTAGGTGGCATGGGAAACATCCATATTGTGACGTTCTTCCGATTGATATAAACAATAAAATCAAGTAAAATTTTATAGTATTTTTATTTACTGCAATCATTACATAACAGCCTTCCTCGCAGTGGGATAGAGCGTTAACTTACCTGCGATTCTGTGAGTCAAGAGTTTGGATTCCTCCTGTGACTTTGATAATTTTTTACTTTCCAAACAATTTTAAAACATTTTTTGGGGTCAAATATTGTAAAATTTGAAAATTCTGATCCGATGAGAGTATTTTGTTTATAATGTACTTTTATCTACACGTACATTCATATCGACAGGTGTCCCATACGACCTTAAAAGTGAACAGGATCGACGTCGCAGTGTAAAATTATTTGTTACATTTCCGCCCACATTTGTCCTTTTCATTAGGATATTTTACAAACATGTAATACAACTGATCAGAATATGTTAACTTAGCCTATATATATATAAATAACTGGACTGATTTTATTTTATTTTATTTTTTTTTTGGGGGGGGGCACAAATGTCTTCTTCACATAACTTTAGATTATATGAACGTCAAACGATTGACCTCATTAATGTTTATTACCTATATCTATATATATATATTTTTAAAAACTGTCATGTGATCAATGAAAGTCACGTGATAAACGTCCTGTCTGCCCTAAATTAATTCTAGATTATTTGGACTCGTTCTTCTGCACGTGATTAACGAATATTTGGTTTAAAACGGCTTAAAATATCATATCCTAAATTTCAAGGTAGATAACTGATGGTTAATTAGTTGACCATCGAGCGCCATTAAACCTGCGAAAAATATTAGTAAAAATGAAGTTTATGGCATAATTTTCCATTTTAATTTATTCCAAGCTTTATTCAACTTCTTTCATGTCGTGAATAAAATCATTGAAGAATAATCGCATCATTCTTTTAAAACAAATACACACAAATTTCCTTACAGATTAATATACTGAATTTCTCTACTGTTTATAAATATATAATATTTAGGGAAAAAAACCCATATATGTACAAGTAAAAACATGTACGTACGTTAATTTGCAGTATCATTTTGTCCTAATAATTTTGAACGCCTTATATTTATTAACACAGCATTTCAAAAATTATAAAGTATAAATTGTGTCTAATGTAGTCACAATTTATATCTTGTAGTTTTTGAAATGCTGTGTTAATAAAGAAAATAACGCTGTGCCTGATAATGATGCCAGGGTCAAGGTGAAATTTTTGCATCCGCTTAATATGCAGTTTCTTAAAATTTCATATATATCAAATGATAGACGACTGCATAGAGGGTCTAAAATCACTTTTGGATTTAGTGTATCTCACCTGACAGGTGAGATATTTACCTTTGAAAATAAATTTACCCTAGGAAAGTATAATTCCCAGAGGAGAAACAGTTTTCCTACAAGAAATGTTAAAAATCCTACAGGAATTTTATTTCCTATAGGAGAAAACAGGTAGTGATCTTATAGGAGATTAATCATAATTTAAAATCCTTGGGAAGTTTTGTTTAAATCCTTTTGGAATTTTAAATTCCTAGAGTAAGTTCTATTATTCCAGTATATAGGAACTTCCAAATATCCTACAGAAAACTTGTTTTTCCGATGAGAAAAATTATTTTCCTGTATTAATTTATTTTTTATGGTAAATATATCTCACCTGACAGATGAGATACATCAATAACAAAAGTAATTATAAACTCTTTAAGCGATGTTCTATCCTAGACATATTTGAATTTTTCGATACATGCAGCTTAGATGGGTGCAAAAATGCCACCTTGGCACTGGCGTAATTGACCGGCACAATGTTTAAATATATATTTGAAAAAATAATCGTTCGAAATTGTCGTAAATTTACGTGAATTTTAACAAATGTCATCAATATCTTAAAATAACATGCATGCATGATATTCATGAGTAGAAAACTAATAAAGATTTTCTTTTGCCAGCTGTTCGATCAACGTACGTTGCACACAAATGTTCTTAATGAGAGAGAGAGAGAGAGAGAGAGAGAGAGAGAGAGAGAGAGAGAGAGAGAGAGAGAGAGAGAGAGAGCACAATTTCATAACGTTGGCAAATTTTAAAACTGGTAAATGGGATACGGGGCCAAGTATAAAGGTGGAGTGTATGCGATCAAGAATCACCCACCCCTCTTTCTACACCATTGCTAAGGGCAATTTGGAATTCAACGTCTATAGTCAATGCTGTGAAAGGCTATATTCAAATATAAAGTGAGTTATTATCTCATGAAAAAAGGTTCTCCCAAATGAGTTAAAGTAGCTTTCGTAGTAAATATATACATTAAGATGATAATAATCTAGAAAAATATTTTGTAAAATCCTTACATCAATATTCATAATTTCCGCATCGCGTTATGATATTTTCCAATTCTGCTCTCTAGAATACTTTCAATCTTACAGAAAATAGCCGCAGATTTTTGGAACTGATAACTCGGGGATTTAATTAATCAAATACAGACTTAAGTAACTATATTTTCACGAATTTCATTTCTGTCTTCCTCTTATTATTAAATAACATAAATCGGATTATATATTATACTGAATGCATTTGAAGTGCCCTTTCTGCAATTCTTATATCAATAAAATAAATAACAGTGACAACGGTATTAAGGGCCACAAACTGAGAACCGTAAGTTCCTCAAGGAAAAACGATCGTATATATATATATTACGGATACACATGACGGTTCCGAAACCCGGAAGTTAATGGTCCGGCCGACTCAGATTTTCGGGTGCCCCATCTTTCAGCGAAACATTATCAAAGAAATATATCGATTTTTTAAATCAATATTCGTATATATATTGCATTGTGCTTTATTCACTGTATATGCAATGAATAAAAAATGTGTTTCTGTAGTTCGTTGGGAATATCCATTTGATGGTGAGAGTTATGTGCACAAAAAACCATCAATTTAATTTGAGTCCTCCTATGAATTTTAATGATTTCACTGATGATTCAATAAAAACAAATTGACACAGAGGCGATGACGAACAAAAAAACGATATATACACAAGAGTAACCCGAATAGACATCGTAAATTGTTTTGATGGATTTCTTGGAATTTAAGAGGGCTCGCGATCGATGGTTGTGGCTGTTTTCAGACTGTAATAGGACCATTTTAACAAGAGCTTGGACTTTGTGTAGTTAAGTCAAACGGCAATGTGACATAGGCCTGTCTATTTCATTGTAGGCCACTCAGCCATGGCTCTTTGAAATCAACAAGATTTGTCTGGCTTTCGAGCGACGACTACGCAATCGGTGTATATTTCGCTTGAAACCAGCGTCATTTCAACTTGTTTTGACGCAAGAAATAGATCGTTACATCCTACTGAAAGTCCAAGGTCTTGTCAAAATGGTTCTAATATCCCTTAGAAGAAGAGCTCTATATAACAAACTATAGGAAGATAGCCAAATTTTAAAAAGGTAAAAATTTACGGATTTTTCCTTGTTGACCATCCAGTCTCCTCAATCAATGAAATTCTCCCAGGAACGAGCCTATTCAATGTTTAAATATTTTGACCAAAACCGTTGTGAAGAGCATTTTCGATCAATACAGAAATTCGGGGGGGGGGGGGGTGTCAGCTATGAAAAACATTTGCTATTTATAAGCGCTTTACTGGTCAAAGTGGGGTAAGCTTTTTGCATCGTTGCTTGAGTTACTTTCTGAAAGTTATGTTTAAAGTCAGAGAAATCACCATGAAAGCGAAGGTTATGGATCTATGAAGAAATAATGTAATTGTCGTCTTATACAATTAAGTAAAAAAAAAAAATCATAGAATCTAAAAAAAAAAACCCGATGATGAAATCAGTCCTCAGACAATTTTTTAAAAATAGCGTTGTATTACAAATGTAGAATGGAGGGAACATAGTGATGGAGGAATTAAAGAGGCAAGATGGTCAATAAATCAACCGTTCGGTCTACCTTAAACTTTTAAGATATGGTGTGTTTATATACGTATAAACTATTATTGACCAAAGAAAAAATCCGTATTAAATTTAAAAATTTTAAACTTAGATAGTTTGCTATATTTTGATATAGAGCTCTTCATCCAAAGGAGTTTAAAACAATCTCAAAATGGCAACGACCATTGAGCCCTCTTAAGTATGCAGGGTGGACAACAGTTAACTTACCCTTCAGATCTGCGTTAAACTTTTCAATATGAGACGTTTAGGTATTATAATAAACAATTATAAAGTGAAAAACAATCTTTATATTCGAATAAGGAATCATTCTTTGAGTATTATGAGGTGATAATTTTGGTCGGGGCGTGATCAAATCCAATAAAGCCCGAAGGGCTTTATGATAGATTTGATCACGCCCCGACCGAAATTATCACCTCATAATATTCAAAGAATGATTCCTTATTACTTATATTTATATAATTTTAAGCCATCGTACAATTAAATCTTTAAGTATAAATCAGCAAACCCCGCTGGCGCCTCAATTTGGCGTCATTTGTATTACGGGTACAAAATCGATACGTAGAGTTATCACAGGCAAAGACACTGGAAAATGTAAATATTAGTGTATAACTCCTTAATGTGGATATCGAAGTTAACTTTTTTCAAAAAGTTAGTAGATAAAGTTATTTCATTTTTTAAGTCATAAATTGATGTTATAGCTTAAAAAAATGAAATAACTTCAGTTCAAGTCTTAAGAAAATGTTTAAAACTAAGATTCATCATTTTTATAATCAAATTTGAAAATGGAAGCAGTCAATCTTTTGAATACTAGACGTACATTTTATAGTGGAGAGTTAATTAAAAGTAATTTCTTTTGTTTAGTTGATAATTTGAGTGTTAAAAAAGACTTTCATAATTGTCCTGAGAAAACGAAAAAAAAAATTCATGAATGATAAAAATTTAAGAATTAGATTTAAATGATTTTTGCATTTAGTTGTTTTCTTAGATATACTTGTACATCATATATTCTTGGTTTTCTATGGGTTTTTTTTTTTTTATTTTTTTTTTTTTTTTGGGGGGGGGGATGATTAATAATCTTTTTAGAGTCTTGCTTAATGATTCATTTGAATCAAAATATATGCTTAATTTTCTGAAGTTTGATTAAACGAAAATGTCATTCAAAAACTTGTTGAATATTTTTTTATCACCCTAAATAATGCATGACTGAAATTTGCACAGCTTAAATTATTACACGCGAAGGCTTGGCATGGAATAGAGGAAAAAACTCATTATCATCGGCGGTACTAATCATTCAAAACAGTAATCAATGGTTTGTTAAGTTTTAATGTAAACTGAGAGAAAAAAGGTGCGTCGATCATGATGGAAAAAAAAACGTGCCAGTTTTCAGGGATTATTAAACACCGCGTGCAGCTAAGAGATTAACGGCGAGCCATAATCGCGGGAATGACTTTGACGGCCATAATTTCTCATCGTCTGCAATTTTGCAAGAAGTTGTGTATTGATTTTGGTTTTGTAGAAAGATAATTCCAGACGCACAAAATGACATTGATTGCTTCATTCTGAACATTTTTTTTCAGAAACATTGATTAAATTTTTTCCCCTCTACTGCTATAGCTAGAAACAGGACCGTAAGTACTATCTAACAGGAATACAAATTAATTGCTAGACGCATCTTATAAGATAGTGGTTGCGAATTTATATAAACTACGTAATTGAAAAGACTTTGATGCATCAACGTTAAGTGCGTAGGCTTTGAATCTGTTTTGTAATTTCGAGGATTTGATAACAGATACAAGGAATTGCAAGAGCAGACATCAAAGCTGTTTTATGAATTGGAACCGTTAGTTTAGGCCAGCATCGATTTATTTGGACTTGAATATTGCAATTCAAATTAGAATTAAGTTTCAAACATGAACAAGAAGCTCTATTTTATCTTTTCTTATTTGCGATTGATTGGTGTTTTTTTTTTTTGTTATTGATCAAATTTAGTTATTAAGAAATAAGTTAAGTTTATGAGTTTTAGCATTTAATGTATGCCAATTATTGTATAGGCAATGCCATTTTCATATACCCTTACAGAGCGTGAGCCAACTCATCGAACTTTTCTCGTTCTTATGAATATGTATCATTCTCAACTCACCAATAAAAAAACAAAACTCATAAATCTTTGCCAGTATATGTAAGGAAAAAAAATTTGTAAATGCTTCTAACTTTCAAAACTATATAATTTTTACGGAGAAAGGACTTGTTAATCACCATAAGGTGAGTGTGAAATGTTATTCACTCTAGAGACACTTGTAATGTCTTTTATGTCAATTTTTTATAATAAAAGAATTTATAAATTGGTCTTAATTGGACGTCGGAAATTCTTAACGAATTTGATATGAAATAATGGGGAGAGATTGATTTTGTTGTTTTAATTTTTGACGGAATCTTATTCGTCAAATAAATGTAAATACATGTAGGTACTGGTCTATTTTTCTTTAAATTTTTTATTTATTACTAGTATTTAGGCCGTTGCACATTATATAAATTTTATGAATATTAATAAAACTCATATACACAATTCATTATTTTGACCAAACCACGAAATTTAATGTACATTTTCGTTGAATTTAAATGCATAAAACAAGAAAGATAACTCTTATTATTCAATTTTGAAATTTAAAAACATGTCTTTTATTTTAAACATAATGAACATTTGATATAACAATAAAAACGTCTAGAGCTTTAAATTTTTGTTGATATCAGGACAGATAAAGTACTGTATTCTGTATTTACATTTTTTTTTATTTTTGTACTTACTATATATTATTACATGTACTTGTAATCGATGGCGGTGTAAACAAAGTCAAGAGATACATGTACAATTTTTTTTTTTTTTAAATTGACAGTATGATTTTTTTTTATTCTTGAAAAATGAATCTAAAAATGTCGTCAAGGCTCTCAAAAAGTTGTGATTTCGTTCTTCCATACAAAATTTTATTACGCAATGTATTTATTTTTGTAGAAAAAGAAACCAAGTAGACACGGAATAAATTTAATTAAAATCAAGAGCCAGCAGATGCTAAATACAGATGAGGTGCTTCTATCATACATTTTATTTCAAATCTTGAAAATAAAAAAGTAGTTCAGACACGTACAGTAATGAAGTTAAACAAATTAATACAATCTGCACAGATGCTGCTTCTTTTGATTCTCATTTAGAATCCGAAAAAGTCATGATTTCAATTATATAATTTTTACGGAGAAAGGACGTGTAAATCACCATGAGCTGAGTGTGAAATGTTATTCACACCTGAGACACTTGTAATGACTTTAATGTCAATTTTTTTTATAATAAAAGAACTTATAAATTGGGACATCGGAAATTTTTAACGAATTTGATATGAAATAATGGTGAGAGATTGATTTTGTTGTTTTAATTTTTGGCGGAATCTTATTCGTCAAATAAAAGTAAATAGGTTCTGATCTATTTTTGTTATATTATTGAATCGAATTGAAAGTCGAATCCATCCAAATCTTAAAGTTATCTTTTCTTGCGTTGAGGTTTCAGCACAAATACACAGTACCTCAAAATCTAGATCTTATAATCCCAATTTCTTTAAGACCAATGAATTTCTTTGGACTTGTTATCAGTAGATTTTAAACCAGTCCAATCCTTTTTTAAAAGATTAGGCCTTCTTGTTCAAAGCTAGAATCCCAAATGCTAAACAATGCAGTTTCATAGCGGCCTAGTTCGAAATCTTCAAACAGTGTATATTTACTATTGTAGCAGTCTTAATCTTGGGTTACATATTTTAAAATGTTGCCAGGAATCTTCTCTATTGAGAGTGCATTGCACATTTTTAAAGATAAATAAAATTGGTCATAATTTTAGAGCTTTTTCTTTGAATGGACGCCTCATATCATAGCTCTTTACAAGCTACATTCGTTTTCTATTTACTACTTGTTACAAATGGCAATGTGATTCCTCTCAAAATTTCGGATATACGAGGTTACTGTACTAAGACTAGAGACTAGAGACTTAGTCTACTTACTCAATAATGCTAGTAGATTTATTTCACAATCAGAACCTCCTCTCATTTGTTTTACGAATATCTTTGTTTCCCGTTTGTTTATCATTTTAATTCATTTATACCTTCGAATTCAATATTATTCTAGTTCTAGTGTACATTCAAAGAAGATACTCCAATAGACTTCAATAAGATGAACTAGTTAGTTAATACTGTATTACATGACTACCTCCTTGCTACTTATTCTGGTAGTTATTCATCCAGTTCAAACGTTATTACTTACAATATATTTCCTTGCTGACAATATCTTTTTTAAGGTAGTTTTTTTTTTTGGAATTGTTCGTTCCATTCTCCAAGCTATTACCCTAATTATTCTACATGTTAAGTTTTCATTGTTATCATCTGTGTCTTTAAAGGGACTTGGACACGATTTGACTTAAAATTTTCAAATTTTATTTTTCCATTTTCAATGTTTATACGGATAAATATAGAAGTTTATAATGCTATGTCAAAGTTTGAAACTCAAATATCATGTTATAAGCAAGATACAGAGTTTATAATTCTTTGTTTTGTAAACAAAGCTCGAATATCGTCATTTTTTACATCATCGTTGTATTCTTGTATTTCAATCTAATGTAACTTTCTTTGGTATTGAAGAAGGTATTGAATTAGTTTAAAATGTTTTTTACATGTCATTTTGTCTAAGAAATGGTAATTCTCTACATTACATTTTTTGTAAACAACTATAAGACTCGAGCTTTGTTTACATAGCTATCAATTCTTACCTCTGTATCTCGCTTGTAACTTGACGTTAAGATTTAATATTTTGGACAATCATTGCAAATGCACCAATAAACCATTTTATACATAAAATATAAAATAAAATTTTTGATCTCAAATCGTGTCCAAGTCCCTTTAAGTTGCTTTCCTACACATGGAAACCTTTTCTCGCTCATGAGTTCAATGAAATTGAGGGGACACCTATCGATATTAATGTGGATAAAAGTAAGTACATTATATAAGAGGAATCAAAATACTTTCACCGATTCCGAATTTAATTTTTTTTTTTTACAACATTTGAGCAAAAAATACGTTTTAGAAATTTTTGGAAAGGTTAAAGTAATAAAAACCTAGGCAGGATTCATAACTCATGTCTCATGACTTAATTACTGATTCATAGCTTACGCTCAAACCAATTGCGCTACACTGTTATTTATTTTGGGAAAGAAAACATTAATTTAATTACACTCGATTTTATTTTCGTATTTCGATAGGATGTACCTGACAACTTGTAGGTGTCCCATATCACCTTAATGCGTTTTTGCATGTTGATATCCTTATTAGACTGCCAACTCAACATGCTTATTTAGCATACAGTTGTGTCTGACTCCCCTCTCTGCTTCATAATTTTCCCCTTTGCTTTGTAATCCAAAGGTTGCCCTGCTTTTGTTCATCTTATCCTGCTTTTTCAACGTTTGATCAAAGTTTTAAATTATTTCCATTCTCAAAAAATCTTTCATCTTCATTTATACATTGATTTTGAGGTTTTATAAGTCCTTTATTCAAATTTTTTCACCTTTGTATTTAATGCATTTCGGATCCCTGTCTATTTTTTTATTTTCCTTAAAGGTGGAATACTCAGATATTCTTTTGTACGTCCTTAAGACTTTTCGTAAATGATTTTATTTCTTATCAAATCATATTCTTTCAATCTGTACTTTTTTTTTCACTGAAAACAAAAACACGAAAATTTGTATTGATGAAAGTTGCACATTTGCTGCTAAACAATGAATGACAAGTGAAGATATCATATCATGTCAAAGTTAATCAACAAGATTTTTAGATAAAAAAAAATATTCATAAATTAAACTTATAAATTGTGTTTTGTTAACCTTGAACAAATAAAATTTCTTTTGGTAACACCTCAAGCAAGTTCAACAATATTGGCGGCCTTGACCGCTTGCAAAAATTCCCTATACACTTTATGAAAAAAGAAAAAAACCTGATTTTTTCCAGTAGTCTTCATGTCCATTTTTGTGAAGAAGGATATTTCTAGTATCAGCCCGTTGATATCATTTGGCTGTGCAATGCGTTCTCCATTTTCATTCAAGTTTATAGTTCCGTCATGCTGTCCAAAAATTTATTTTTTTTATCCTTACCGTATGGCCCATAAATTAGAATAATGTAAAGAAACGCTTTTTTGTCTTCATGTCTTCAATTTCCATGTTTTTGTGGTATATCAAATTCAAAACTTGTCCACGAAATCACTTTTCATTTTGTTTGTATGAATATACCCAATTCCAGTTTTAGTTAATTTAATTTCCTTATTCATGCCTTCTCTTAAGAGCATAAAGTTCAATTTTTTTTTTATCTGATTACAGATTCACATGATTTTACCATGAGATCCAAACAATTTAAAAGCACAGGGTAGAATAATAATATTCATCAGCTTTTTTCTTTATCATTTCAATTCATGTGGGTCATTTTTTCCGGAAATGTCGATTTTTAAAGGTAATAATGTCAAGAAGAATGCATGCTATTTGGTGGGTTCGTTTGCAGATGAAAGATACCCTAATGTAAATCATTTATATAAGATACTTTAAAGTACATCATTTTATAATAAGTTGAAGGTTTTACCTCAGTAGGGCTGTAATTCCTAACTAAGTCAAAATTAATGAATAAAAATAGGATTTTAGTGGTAATAAAATCAACCACGCACAAAATACCTGTAAAAGAAAAATAAATATTCTACTAAAGATTGACAAATTTAAAGCCCAAGTTTGGCGTCAGCTAATGTCCTTGATAATGTAAAAAAAAATTAAAACTATACAACTGTGGAAATATACCTAGAGTCTTGCGTAAATAATATTCTTGTAATTTATTTTATAAATACCATTCTGTAATTTTGATTTAAGTATCATTTATTTCGTTCAAAAATATGCAAAAAATTCAACCAAAAATGTCAGTACTGACAAGAGTTACAACAACTATATAAATGTATATAAAACATTTATAAATCCCAAAATAATGTTTTTGTCTCTTGTTAGAATTTTTATTGAATATATTTTGTTAGTTACAAAGAAGACAATGCATAATTGTACGGCGTCAATAGTTGGAGTACTGTATCAAGATCAAAGTACCGAAGAACTCATGGGAGTTGATTTTTTCGATAATAATTTATTTCAAAATCAATGATATGTTATTTTGCATGACAAGTACAGGTTGTTTCTAATCTGTATTTGAATTATGCACATTTTTATAATATGAATTTTCGGACTTTTTCGACACAAGAAATGTTGATAAAACCCCATGTGAATCACGTTAAGTAATATTTAAAGAGAGAATAAATTCAATCAAACTATGTATCCGTGATAAAACTATTTCTGGAAAATTTATGGATCCAAGCAATATTGAACTCTCGTCTCGTTCAACCAAACGCTCGGCTGTCGCCATTAATCTCCGACAAGCAAGAGAGACTCTCTGCTTGTCGGAGATATACGGAGACAGCCGAGCGTCGAGTTGAACGAGACTATATTGAACTCTAACGTAAGAATACATACAACTGCAAAACATATCTAAATTGTTCGTACCATTTAAAATCTGACTATTCTCAAGGTATATATAAATATGTTTCCTTGAAAAACAATGCTTTAGCATACATTATTTCGGATTTATCAATTATTCTCAAGAAATAATTCTTGTCAGCGGCGATGATTTGTCCAAACTCTGTTTTACTTTCGGTTTGTCAGAGTAACTGCATAGGAGAGTTGATTAAAATCAACTCCCAAAAATTAGAAAAATACATCAGAGCAAAATAGAGTTAGATTGCATTTAAAGTGTATTTTTGAAAACATGTCATTGGGTCAGTCAACTTAAATCAACTATGTGGCCTATGGGCCTATATTACACGTATTTATGATTATTTCATAAAATGAAATAAAAAGCACTTAAAGTAATAACTCTTATAGTATTTTCTTTTTTGATCTTCTGCTACAAGTAATTCAAACTTGATATAAATGCATCTATTTTATAAATTTCCAATTTACTTAAGGTATAAATTGAATTTCTATTTACGTTATACGATATAAATTAACTTGGAGCATTTTAGGCTTTATATACTAGCCAATCAAATGAGGCTTTACAAATAGAATTGAATCATAAAAAGATATTTAACAAAGTTTATTACTTTAAAGGTCATATGAAACGATTTTTAACACTATGATTTTCTTTCATAAATATAAAGCTTGGTATAAACAAATGTTAAAATACGTGATGCAAGATTTTTTTGCCTTTGCATTACTGAGAAATAACCGTGAAAACTGAGCACCTGAAAAAATTCTTCCCCGCTTATCGTTCTTGATTTTGTGGATTTATGACGTCACAAAGACCCACCGATGTAAACAATGCATCAAAACTAGTGTAATTTTACAGTAGTTTATCGATTAAATTTTAGTAATTTTTGCATACATGAACGTGTCTTTCTTTTCAAATGAGATCATTTGATTTCGTAGTAGCCTACAGATGACTTAGTTTTAATTGGTCGTTAATGAATAAATCTAATATCAGCTTCTCACCAGAGTAAAATCATGATGAAGATCCCGTACTGCAGTGGAAATTTAACGAAAGAAATGCTCCAAAATTAACAGCTGATTAATGAATTATCCTTATCCTTTTGAAAGAGAAACATCATTTTCTTCTTCGGTACGTATAATGATTGAGCTACATTTAAAGGGAGTTAAAGCATTTTAATTGATTTGATTTATTTTATCACATAAAAAAGTATAAGGCAGGCCAATGAAAATGTTTGAGGCATTGTGTACATAGTTTGTATTTAAGAGCTGCTATAAAATGCCGCAAAATTATTCTTAAATTTTATTTCTGACTTATTGATATATACATGTAGCAATATCTTTATATTAGAAAATACTTTGTGTACACGTGTATTAACGTTTTATTAAATTAGATCGCGGAAATATGGCATTTAAGGATTTAAAATGTATCGGTAAAATAAATCGGTTGTTTGATAAAAAAAAGGTTGTGAACGAATGTGAAGATAATCAACAGATTTTATTAAGTACAAGCATCAATAATGATAAAAAAACGAAAGAAAACATTGCGGAAGAAAGTGAGATAGAAGGGATTTATGAGTAAACACCACACATACACGTTGTAAAATCAAAACACCGCACATACAAGTACACGTTTCAAAAACAAATTAAACATTTGAAGAAATTTTTCTTAGACTAAAAATAATTAAATGGTAACATATTTGTGAATTTGAAAGCGAAACAAACAATATAACCGTGAAGCGAATGAGGCACCACGAGGCCTATAAGTTGTTTGGAAAAAAATCTTAATGAAATGCATGAACGTGCAAATGGGAAAAAAACGATCAGTTATTTTTGAATTTGTCAATTTCATTAACAAGATCGAAATAAAACATATATATAAACACGCATATATTAAAATTATATTATACTTGCATGTGGATCTATAAAGAAAATCATTCATTCTCCGTGCAGTCTCGAAACTGAATATGTTCACGCTATTAAATATAAACGCACACGATTTCATTTCTTGAGAGAAAAAATACTGATATGGTTGATTATTGTATAATTATACAAGTTTTTATATAAAATACTATTTTTTTTCTTTTAAAATGCTGCAAAATGACTTGGATACTTGTATTCACAACATAGCTTTATAAGGCTATTGGGTCTTACTGACGTCATAAGCAGGGGAGGTAAGCCGCGTAAGTCAATGTTCGTTTTCCCGATTAAGTGATTTTGATCGACTCTGGCGCTCACATTTTGCATAAAATATCCAAAAAACAATGTCAGTCTTATTAAATAGGCACTTATGAACTCATTCCCGTATATAACTCAATATGGTCAGGATATCGTTTCATATGACCTTTAAGCAAAAATTTGATAACGTTTGAACTAATCACTCACAGTTTTCATTTTAAATGACCAAATCTACATTCTTAGGACATCAAATTATGAATCGTCGGATCTTCGTCACAGTTGCTGTAGAATCTTAAAATGCTAAACGAGAACTAAATTTCGCCTTAAAGATGACGTCTTTTCTCAGTTTATGGACAACAGATGGCACAGTTTTGTATTCTTTAGGACCATAAAAGCTCTTTTCAGACATCTTGAACGTAACATCTTTCAACATGTCCATGAGATCAGCTGATTCGTATTTTGTACAACATGCATCCACAACCTCGGAAAACAGCGTCAACATGTAGCTACCATCATGCCGATTTCTAAATGCATAATAACCTACAAAAAAATACAATTTGCGCATGGATATTTTTATGGTTAGTTAAGAAAACTTTAAAATAGCTAATTGAAGTAGTTTGTTGAAATATGAAGTTGTCAATTGTTTTAATATTGTTTAATGTGCGCTATGTATTTGTCTATGTTTTTAAACTTAGCCAATAGTTTTAGTACCGTTCAACCAAACGCTCTGCCAGCTCTCCTCGTAAGTCTCCGACAAGCAAATTTACGGATATTTATGGATATAGCTGAGCGTCTTTTTGAACACGACTAGACAACGTTTTATCAATTTACACCGCAAGGGAGCAGTACTGCTGTTACCGTGAATAGGTCTATAAATGCACACTTTTTATTCGCAACATGGAAATTTTAATGCATCAATAAATGTTTCTCGTTAAATCCCTAGTTCGAAAACACTAACACATATGACTGTCTTTGATAAAAATTAAATAAGAATTTGTTTAGCTGATTTGAGAACCTTTTTTGTTACGGTGACATTGACAGTACAATCATCATTTAAACTAAGCAAGAACTGACCTTCTGGACAGGGAAACATGATGAGCATATCGTTATAACAGGGGACCAATGTTATCTCCACAGGTGCCGGAGGGTTGGTGATGTGAGCTTTAGGAGGGTCAATTTTATCTTTGTCCTCAACCGAAGGATCCTAAAAAATGATTTTTCTATTCATCAGACATCGGCGTAAATGAAGAAAAACTTACTATTTATTCATAGCATTTCCTACCAACATATTCGAGTTGGTTTCGACGTTCATGTTGGTAAAATAGCTGGCTCACATCTATATTTCAAACTCATTCAATCTTCCTTTTTTTAATTATGCACAGTTTAGATATTAAAAATATTAATATTATATTATTAATTTTATGAATGTATAAATACACTTATAAAGTATACAACAAAAAGCATATTTCACATTTGTTGAAAAAAACCCCAACAACCATATATCTGTATTTTTTCTAATTATGCGGAAAGATGAGGCAAATTCTAGGATTATTCAATAATTCAAACAAGAATACCTTTGTCTTAGTTGCATCTGGTAGATAAGAATCAGCTTCCATTTCGATAGTAGTCTGTGGAGCTGGTTTTACAGGATTAGGTTTTACAGGATTATGTTCCGCAGGATTATATTTTGCAGCCTTAGGTGGAGAACAGCCTTTCTCTAAACCAATCTCAGCTTTCCATTGATCTGCTGTGGCCTTGCTATCAGGAATTCTACAGGCCTAAAATATTATCATAAAAATACTACATAGCATGTACACAAAGTAATATACACAACATAAATGGACTTTACAATGCGCGATGGAGAATCCTTTGCATTTTGATTTGACAATATCTTATAATTTACACCTATACTGATCAATTTTTATTCACAATCTCAACCTTAATGTTTCAACTGAACTCAAATTTAACTTAAATGTGTGGTGAAAAACGCGCCAAAATATATATAATTTCAAATTTACAAATTACTGATTTTGCAACATCCATCGTTACAATACAGTATAATATTTATTGACAAAAAAATAATTTAAAAAAACCGCAGTGACAAGTCCTGACTAAACGCCTTCCTAAAAAATATTGTCCTTAATAAACCTTACATAATTATATTATTTCAATCAGATCGATAAATTGAAGATGCTCATAAACCATCGCATATAAGGTTGATTTTTAATACTACACTAAGTATAACAAGGTATTTAAAAGTTATTTGCCGCCTAGGGAGTCAACACACAGTATGTGTTCCTCCATATTACTAGAAGACGGGTCTCCTTAATCGTTTATTTCACATATGAATAACAAATCATCTCACACTATTTTTGAAAGATTTTCCAAAATAAAAAATATGTTGATGGACAGGTGGTAATCATACCTGAATAAAAAATATCTTGGGTTTATTTCTTAGACCAGGACAGTTTGTATCACTGAAACAGTCCAAAATATCGTGTGTAAAAACAAACTTTCCATCAAACATTTGTATTGCGTGATGTTTAGTTTTTGTCTTTTGTTTCTCTTTTTCATTCTTCTCTTTTTTTGCATTCTCATCCTCTTTTTTCTCCATTTCAAACCCATGGGAACTAATAGCAAATGCAAAACAGTTCAAATCCTTCTTCTTTGAGTCTAAAATAAAATAAAAATATGGGCATTTTTGTGCCTGTTTTTTAAACTTATATAAATATACTTTAGTTTAATAAACTAACATTCTTCCAGTAGCTTTGTTAGCATTGTCGTTGTCACATCCTTATGCCCAATCACTTTAAACCCCAGTTGTTCAAATGATTTTATCATGTTCTCATGGTCTTTTTCACCTCCTTCTCTTATGTGTGACCCGCTTAGAAAGTTGGTAATCACTACGGCCAGTCCTTTCCATGTTTCATCTGGGTCAAAATACCTGTCTCCTTTTTCCGAACCCATTTCCTTGAACAAAGCGAAATATAAACTTTAAGGTAATTTTATTTTTATCCTGAAAAGCTCTTTGTATAAGAATTGTTGAGCAGGAAATATGCTAAACAGTCGGTATTTAATTGTTATATAGCAAACAATAAATTATGTAAATTTTTTGGTTGGTGTTAGTACAACATTAACTATATATATATATATATATATATATATATATATATATATATATATATATATATATATATATATATATATATATATATATATATATATATACTGTAAACCAATTTTTAATAGCGGCGACCTTATTTCGCGTTTAACTGCCGATAAACTGGTTTGCGACGACTAATGTTCGCGACCAGCCTTATCCAGACCTGTATTGTCATAAAAACTATAGACAAAGGATGAGTTCACAACGACAAGGCTCTTGCTCAGAATATATATATATATATATATATATATATATATATATATATATATATATATATATATATATATATATATATATATACTATATTAAAATAATGGACTAAAATTTTTGAGCTTTAATACCGATAAATCGTAGGAGTTATGTCTTTTGTTTTATATATTTTAAACATCATTGTTACTTGAAAATTACCAATTTGTTTTTTTTCTCAATCGAGCTTCGCTAATTAAATATTGAAATATCCGGAAATCATCTGAATATTTTGGATTTTAAAATCTTGCGCATGCTCATTACATTCACGCTAAATCACGGGCTCATTTGATGTTTCCAAAATATCACATTTGCATGGATAACTCAGAGACAATAAAACAAATGCGTGTAATTTTCTTTGAAAATTGTTTCTGTTCATCAAAGAAAAGACGGGAGACAACTCTAACACAGTGCATTTACTATAAAAATCCCGAGGGTTTCCAACGTCAAAAAGGTGAGTAAAAAACGTTTTTGAAAAAATGTTGAATTCTTCAATTTAAGAATAAAACTCTTCAAAGAAAAGTATTTACAGCTTCAAATTGGTTTGTTATGAACAGTTTGACTGTTATTTTCAATGAAACTTTATTAATTTTCTCCAAAATCGTTTTGGAGCGATTCTGCAATTTTCTGCTACATTACGGGTATATGGTAGGCATTTTAACTGTGGTGAAGGTCTTTTCGAGACACAGTTAGATTATTCCAACTCAGCAGAGTGTAGTGAAAATAATAGAATAATTGTAGGCTTAAAGCTTGGTTATGCAAATGTCAACAATAAACGGTGGATCAATGTATCTATTTCTTAAATGTCCGATATCATATGCAATGTCAACCCGTGCACACACGGGTCAAAGTCTAGTATATATATATATATATATATATATATATATATATATATATATATATATATATATATATATATATATATATATATAGTTGTTGTGTTTGTTGTATAGTCCGTCTTTAGTCAGACTGGAACTATACGTACGGTTGAATCGAAATTTACGCGATTATAATCAATCATCGATATTTCTGACAATTACATACTATAGTAACCAATTAGGTTATGTTAAATTAGACGTTATTGTTACCATGTTTTCAATATAATTTCTTTCTGACGCATGGCCATGCCCAAACATTACTTTCTTGCAATGGTATCATCCAATTAAAAGGAATGACAACAAAAATTACACAATACGGGTCTAACTAAAATAAAAAAGAGAGTACATGTATATAACAATTAGTTTTTGTATATGTATTGGCACACATCCATCGAGATCATACAGCAAATATAAAGTCATTAAAGTATATTTGGTCGCCATATAATCATCTATTGTTTGAACATGTACAAAAAGTTGCATATTTACATTTTGACACACATCCATCGAGATCATTGAACTGATATAAAGTCATTAAAGCATTAGGTCACCATATATTCATGGTTTGTTTGCACATGTATAAACGACCGACTGTTTTTTTATTACAATAACTTTAAACAAAAGAAACTTTGTTTAATATAAAAAATATAAAAAAGAAATGAACAAATCTCTCTCAAAAAATATATTTGGTTTCAAGAATGACCATAATATCATAATTATCTTGCACAGAAAATGTATGTAGTTAAACAGGAACCTAGACATGATTTGTGATCAATTTTTAAAGTATAAAATTGTTAACTAGTGTAATTAGAATGATTGACCAAAATAAGAACCTTAGAAGTCAAGATATAAGCGAAATACGGAGTCAAGAAATCATATTTATGTAAGCAAAGCTTAAGTCTCATTTTTTCTCAAATATTGTGAAATAGGCAGATTGCAATTCGTTCAAAAATTGACAAGTTGAAAACAAGGCATCCAATTCAACGAGTTTATAAATGATATTTTCAACACAAAAAGCAACTTTTGATTGAAACACATACCAATACAACACATACTTGAACAAAAACAAGATCCGAGCTTAATTTACAAAAGAGAATTTCAAACAAATATTTGACTTCCAATTCTTTTGATAGCTCATTGCAAATACCTAAGTCAACCTTTATAGATGGCTAACAGAGAAATACAATTTTAAAATGTTGTGGTTAGTTAGCAAGGGACAGTTTCGCATAAAGTACCCATCAATATTTTAGTAAAAATGAGTGTTACTGTATTTGAAGGCGTGTATGTACAATGAAAATTAGTGAATTGATTATAGGTGATAATTTTATGGTAGCAGGGAGTCATTCCTGTATTTTGATGTAAAGCATGTAGGTCCCATAGTGGTATAGGGGTCGCTTCGGAGTCAGATGCGAAACGGCGGCTGTTGACAGGTGTGCTCACTTTTCATGCAAGAAGAAAGTAGGGCAGACGGTAAGTGAAATAGTGTGAAAATGACATGGATGGGAGGTGGGGCGGTACAGAGGGGCAGGGAGGGGACATGTTAGACTACAGGTTGCACCCTGTCCCGGGGGTCATCTATCTGCAGGGAATACGGTAGGGTAAGGTCTAAATGGGCCAAAATAGGGAAAATTTTGACTTTACACAGGGGGGTCAATTAGACATTTTATTTGACCAGAAAAAGATATGGGTGTCATTTTGGGTAAATTTTTAACCTTAATGTCTTTCCTTAAGTTTAACACGTAGTTACAAGTCATTTTGATCCAGGTGCAAATTATATTTTTCCCGCAACATAGTGCTAAATTGGGGTACCCCCACCCCACAATTTCATGCATAAAAAACCTGTCCCCTGCTACCTTAAATTTTGTCTAGGTCCCTTTAATTTGCGTGCATGGAACACGTGTGCATTTTCCACTGAGTTCTCAATGTTTATTTTTAGTCGGGCAATACAGCAGGTATATATGATAATAAATCCAAGGAGTGACATCTTGTAACTAATTATGGTTTGTCCTAACAATTATATATTTCGCGCAAGTGCGATTTCGTAACATTAGAAAATAACGCAACATTCTGTAATGTCGATATCTATGAATCTTCATTCTGCCATGCTTAATGTCTCTATGAATTTTGAATATTTCCTTTCAATACACTGACTATACAAAGGCGTAGCAAGAAATTTTTAAAGGTAAATATACAATAAATTGAATTATCATGGAATTGCCCTCCCCTTTTTTTAAGGGAGTATGTAAAAATTGAAATGAAATAACGAAATTAAGACAGAAAATGAAGTTATAGGTATACTACGCTACCCCCCCCCCCCCCCCAAACACACACACACACACATTAGGATTTTCATGATTTTGGGAATTCCCCTTTTTTCGATGAGTCTGCCCCTCCCCCTTTCAAAAACGATGTTACGTGCATGCTATAAGCTTTGGATTCATGTAACGTGTTTAAATTCCTGTATTATTCGAGTTCGATGTAGCATGAATACCCATTATTACTATTAAACTATTTAAGCGGTCGTGTTGTAACAAGCACAATTGAAATCGAAAGTAAAACAAAAATCATATGGGGGTCATAGCGAGGAATGCTTTTATTTTTTTTTACATTATAGAACATCCTAACCTTGCCAAGTAATTTGTGTACTTGATTTATTCATTTATGAATGTCATACTCGTTGTGTGGTTGCCATATACTAATAAAACACACAACGTGTTGCATAAAAAAGCATGAATACTATCAGAAATCACGATATATTCTATCACTAATCGAAATAAGTATACTCCTAAGAGTGACCTAAATGATATTCTGAAAAGCAATGCTTGGCTATTGCCAAAATTATAAGTAATTGAAATGGATTGTATAGAAAAAAAGTGCTGAAAGAGTTTGACTACAGACCTAAATGGTGAGTCCACAAATCACTATCTTTTCCTGGTCTAGTTATGTTTGTGAAATCAGCAACCTGATAAGACACAATCTGCTATATTCAAAACATATATATTGATCTAATAATTTCCCCTAAAATGGTCATGCACGTGATACAACGTTGATCTATTTCGGTCGATGACTATGATAATTTTTTTTAAATACCTTGACTGCGTTTTCAATGGACAACATTTTCTGTTGATCAGTAAGAGAGGTGTTGATATGGGAAGAGGTTAAATTGACAGTTAACTCTTTCAATAAGTTTTTAGCTCATCTGAACCGAATGTTTAAGTGAGCCTTTCTGATCACCTGTTATCCTTTGTCCGTCCGTCTGTTTGTATACTTTTCATATATTTGACTTCTCTCTAAGACCACTGGAGATAATTACGAAGCAGGGAAGGTAGGATGTGTGTCTTAAAATCGTTTTAAGAACTACTCCACCAAAGATACTTCTATTTCACAAAAGCTATTTTGTGAAGATTCTAAATTGTTTAAGCTGTGACCCCCAAAACCAGTACTGGGCCCAAAGATGGGTTCAAAATTCAACATAGAAATATGGAGGAAAAACAATGTTCTTCTTAGGGAATATATTACTACAATGCGTGATATTACTACGCAAACATCCTCAGATACAAATGTAGTTTAAATTGTAAATTCTTAAAACGATGACCTTCAGACCAATACTTGCATGGGCATGAAGAAGGGTTTAGATTTCAAAACAGAAATATATAGGGAAATGTTTAAAACCTTCTTATCTAAATCTACAATGCTACAATTTGTGAGGTTACTATGCAAGCATCATTAATAGTGTAGATTGTTAATTGTTAAAACTGAAGACTAATGCTGGGCCCAAAGAAGGATTCAGATTTCTAGGGAAAATGTTTCCTGTTTCCTCTCAAGGAATCAAATGCTACAATTTTTTTAGCTTACTGTGCAAATATCCTCAGAGAGTGTATAGATTCTAAATCGTTCAAACCGTGGCCAACAGGCTAATATTTGGGCCCCAAGAGAGGTTTGACATACAAATACCTTGTATATATAAAAAAAAGTTTTAAAAAACTTTTTCTCAAGAACTACAATTTTACAATTAGTGAGATTACAATGCCAAAATCCTAAAGTAGTGTAAATTGCAGTGAATTAAGTGACTCTCGGAATGTGATTTTAAGTGATTTTTCCTATAATGAAACTGAGGTTCGCTCTGCTATTTTTAAGGAGCGTTCAATACCTTTACAAAGAATTGTCCAGGATTCTACAGTAAATAACTATGGATATAAACTAACAGAATTTTGTAAAAACAACGATGTATATATTGTTAATAGCCGGGTAGGAAACGATAAAAATGTTGGTGCTGTTACGTGTAGAAATTGTAGTACAGTTGACTATGTTCTAGTAAGTGCAAATGTATTTGAAATATTAGAAGATTTCGATATACATGATTTTTGTAACCTTTTTTTAGATGTACATAACCCAGTGTCTTTTTCTCTGTCTACTTGCTATTTATCAAGAAACATTTCTACAGGTAAAAATCACTCTGGTGTAAAATTATGGTGCCCCGATAAAGCAGACCAATTTCGAAGCAATATTGACGTCCAAGCTGTCAAATCTATTGAAAATTATTTGAATGAAATAAGTAATTCCCCCGGCGATCTCTGCAGTGACAATATCAATAAGGTAGTGATGCAGCCCGGGATACTTTTGGACCCTCACATTTCTCTCCTTGTATTGAAAAACATAATAAGCCTTGGTTCAATAGAGAGTGTAAATCTGCTAGAAAACAATATCATTTAGCAAAGAGCATGCACAACAAGTCTAAAACGGACGATAACAAAAATAAACTTAAAGAAAAAAGTAAAATTTATAAAAAGGCCATGGACAATGCTGTAAAAACATACAATACTGGTATAACCCGTAAACTTATGCAATTGCGATCAACAAATACAAAAGATTTTTGGAATATCCTGAACTCCTCAAAAAGGGATTCTAAGAGCCCGGTAAATATCAAAGATATGTTTGATTTCTTTAAAAATATCAATGAAGGTAGTTTGTCCCCTGATAGCGATACTCTTCACGAACCCCAGGTAGATGGAAGCTCTAACGAATTACTGAACTGCGAAATTAACGAGTCGGAAATAACCGACGCTGTAAAGAAACTCAAAAATGGTAAAGCTCCCGGCTATGATAATATTGTTAATGAGCATATTGCCTCTACTTTGAATACATTCCTACCAATTTATAAGTTGTTTTTTAATGCTGTATTTGATAGTGGGCTGGTACCAGAGGAATGGCTAGTTGGTATTATTAAACCTATTTATAAGAACAAGGGCGATCCCACTTCTCCTGAAAACTACCGACCCATTACGTTACTAAGCTGTTTGGGTAAATTATTTACGTCCATTTTAAGTAAGCGTTTAGAATTGTATTCGGAAGAGATAGAACTGATCCATAATAACCAAGCGGGTTTCAGGAAAGGTTTTTCTACTTTAGAACACATTCTTACTTTACAATTTTTATCCAATACGTTGATGAAATGTAAGAAAAAACTGTTCTGTGCTTTTATAGATTTCAAACAGGCGTTTGACACAGTTTGGAGAAATGGTTTATGGTGCAAGCTCTTAAATTATGGTATTAATGGTAAATGTTTTAAATATATTACAAATATGTATAAAGGTATTAAATCACTCATCAAGATGAATGGCACGGTATCCGACTTTTTTTGTTGTAATGTTGGAGTCCGCCAAGGCGAAAATTTGTCACCATTTTTGTTTTCATTATACATAAATGATTTAGAAAATTATCTTGTTGAAAAAAATATTGCTGGTCTGCAAAGTTTTACCACATCAATAGAAAATGAATTATGTATATATATAAAACTGCTTGTACTTCTTTATGCAGACGATACTGTTATCTTGGCGGAATCTGGCGATGATTTGCAGAACGCACTGAATGAGTTTGAATGTTATTGTAAAGAGTGGAAATTAAATGTTAATATAGATAAAACAAAAGTATTAATTTTTTCCAAAGGACGAATGTGTAAAAGAGTTTTTTTTTATTTTAACGATAGAGTTTTAGAAATTGTTAAAGAATTTAAGTACCTTGGCATTATATTCTCAAGAACTGGCTCTTTTTTAAAAGCCAAAAAACATTTATGTGACCAAGCCCAAAAGGCAATGTATGGTGTCATTAGAAAAATTAGACAATTTAATTTACCAGTTGCATGTCAGTTAGAACTCTTTGATAAAATGGTTGTACCTGTATTGCTGTATGGTTGCGAAGTATGGGGTTTTGAAAAACTTGATAGTATTGAACGTGTTCACCAAGTTTTTAAAGCACATTTTATGTTTAAAAAGTAGTACTCCAAACTATATGGTTTACGGAGAAACAGGTCGTTTTCCTTTATCTGTAATTGTATTTACTAGAATGGTATCATACTGGTGTGAATTAATTTCTAGGACGAATTCTAGCATTACAAATATATTATACCGGCACTTGTTGAATCAGACTGAAAATACAACCAGTACTAACCCTTGGATTGATTGTATTCGTCATGTTTTTAATTCATGTGGTTTATCAAATGTTTGGCAAAGTCAGTTTTTAAATATTGTTAACCAAAAATTGGTTTCAACGGCAGTTAAACAGAGATTACAAGATCAATTTATTCAAAAGTGGCATGCTGATATAAATAATTCATCAAAAGGAGTAATATATAAAATTTTTAAAACAAATTTTGGATATGAAAAATATTTAGATATTTTACCCCTGAAATTCAGAAAAATTCTTGGTAAATTTCGTACTTCAAATCACCATCTACCAGTTGAACTGGGAAGATGGGAGGGTATCCCATTAAATGAAAGATTTTGTCCTCTCTGTAATACAAAACGTGTAGCCGATGAATTTCATTATATTTTAGAATGTGATGCAATATCACAAGTCCGGAACAAGTTTATAGACAAAAAATTTTCAGCTAGACCTAATGTGTTAAAATTTTCGTATCTTATGACAACATTTAACATGAAATTGCTGAGAAAATTGTGCATTTTTATAACAAAGATATACGAGGTAGTCTGTCCTCCATGAGTTTCACTTTGTATAACTTTTCCTAACTCTATAACCTTTATATTAATATATGTTTACCTCTGACCAATTTATATGTATATTTTAATGTTATTTTTGTCCTCATGTACCATATGTTTGAAATGGTTTTGAGCGAATAAATAAATGAAAAAAATGAAATGAATTGAATATATTGGGTCCCAAGAGGGGTTCAAAGGTCAACATAGAAATATATAGGGAGATGTTTTAAAAGTCTTTTCCTGAAAGATACAATGCTACAATGCTATACTAGTTTTATTATGTAAGCACCCTCATATCCTTATATTCTTATATCAATGCCACAATGACCTTCCTACACTTTTTGTAATAATTTTTAGTTCATTTTTCAATTTTGATATCTTTAATACGTTGAGACCTAGGATAAAAAGATAGGTCAGTTGATGCATCTTACATCTTAGGATATGATGTCCATAAAAGTAGGCATCATTTTATAGATTGTTTTTAAGTCTTCTCAAATCTTTGATTATATGAGAGTTTTACAATTTTAAAAAAGAGTTTCATATTTGAAAATTTCGAACGTTGTTCTGATGAGCAATATGGTATATGGACCACATGTTGATGGAATTAGCATAAATCAATAAACTCCAAAAAAAAATTATATTGAATAGTTGTTGAAACTTGTAATAAGTAATTTATTTTGCGTAATAATAAATACTAGACTTTGACCCGTGCGTGGACGGGTTGACATTGGATATCGGACATTTACGAAAAAGAGATCGACACACCTTATTATTGACATTTACATAACAAAGCTATAAGCCTACAATAATGCTATCAATTTTACTACACTTTCATTGGTTTGAATAATCTAACTGTTTCTCGGGAAAGGTATGGTGTTCCGATGGGGCCACTTCGACCTTCGCACTTTCGCCTTTAGATCGAGGTGCGCGAGTGCGAAGTTGCGAAGGCGAAGAAGCGATACTACTATTGCTCTCCGCCATCGCAAATTCGCACTCTCATCTTCGCGCTTTCGGCATTGTGGAGCTCTCTATTGTTTAAAGACAATTTTAGCTGTATATTCGCACTCTCACACTTTCGCCTTCGCAACTTCGCACTCTCGCATCTTCGACCTAAAGGTTAAACTGCGAAGGTCGAAGTGACCCCATCGGAACACCATAGAAAGGCCCTTACCACAGTTACCCGTAATGTAGCAGAAAATTGCAGAATCGCTCCAGAACGATTTTGAAGAGAGTTAATGATGTTGCCTTGAAAATAACAGACAAATTCATCACAACAAACCTTTTCGAGACTGCAAATACCTTTCAACTAAAAAATTTAATCCATAGGACTGGGTCCGTAGGACATTGTTCATTTTAACGATAAAACATATTCGATCTTCACTCTCCTAACAAATTTAATGTAACTTTTTTGCATGTAATCAAATATTTTTTGTCATAACGAAGACAAAAGTAAGTACTTAGTTGTTATTTCATACTTTCTCTCATGAGAAATCAATGGTATATATAAACAGAATATATAGTCCAATGAAAGTTTACCCGTATTTGTATTATCATTCCTGAGTTTATTCATGCAGATGTGATGGTGTTGAAACATAAACTTGAGATCCCGTTAGCGTGAATGTATAGCGCAAACGCAAGATTGTAAAATTCAAAAAACCCAGGTGATTTCCGGGATTTATTGAGGAATTTTCGTTGATTATTAATTAGCGAAGATTACCTGAGAAAAAATAAAAACAAATTGGTAATCTTCAAGTACCAATGATGTTTAAAATATATAAAACAAAGGACAGTATTCTTCCGATTTCTCGGTATTAAAGACCAAAAATTCGAGTCTATTATTTTAATATAGTAGTATAGATGTATAAAACTCTCTAAACTTTTAAAACATCTCTGGACTGTCGAGATTGGGGAATTATTTGTTAGTGTATAAAAAGTACATGTGACAAAACATACATACATGTACGTACAGCTGCAGAACTGTAACCACACAGAGAAAATTCAGGTTGAAAGACTGTTGACAGATTGTAGAGCTACAGTGCTTAACATGCAGAAAACCTTACGTTATATGTCGCTGCCTCTTACCGACATATCATTTATAAGCGGGATCATCTAGGATCTCATTTTAATAAGACTGGCTTTATTTGCTTCAGACTTACTCTCTAATACTCTCACCAACCTTGGAAATTTATATACATGTATATGTAAACAAATCACACTACTTCATTTTACTGGGCTGATGTTGGTGTTGAAAGAATTTCAGAGGCAAGTAAAGTAACAACATCTGTAGTGAAATGTTTATGAATATTTTTGGTATGGATATTTTGTTAACAATGTTAAAAGAATCGGATCCTTGCTTGCGAATATGGCTCTGTACATACTCCTTGCACTTTCCACTTCTGTCTCAAGTTATTTCAAATCGTTTATATTGGATGTTCGATAAGCGATTGATAGGTGTAGAAATCGATAACTTTATTTTATTACCTCAAATAATAACTGCAGGTTATACATCATATACATGAAATGCAATTTATAATATATTCGTGATTCATACAATTTGAAACGAGAGAGAGAGATGAACTTGCATAAAAATTACTACACAAGGGGTGGGGAATTTTGGGAAAAACATCCTCTTCTAAGAAATCCCAAGCTCTGGCATTACCTAAACGTGCATAGATGACACCGCCTAAGAAAACAAAACAACTAATCATACAGTTTTTACACCGGAAGCGTGTATTGTTTATGCTTGACGCAGGTGTCAGAATGGAGCAAGATGCTATTGTAAAAACCACACCAACAGAAAGTTGATATTCACCACCCCCCCCCCCCACCCCTTCCCCCAAAGCATTGTGACGTCTCTCCAAGTTTTTCACATAAAAAAAGATCTGCCACCTTTTGTATTTCGATGTTTCTCTTCCTTACCTGAGTTTTTTCCAGCTTCCAACAATTTTTTCGTTCAGTAAGGACAACACTCCATTTGTTCTCCCCCCCACCCCCACCCCCCGTTTTTAATGCCGATGGTCAAGTTTGCTGCGTTTCTATTCTAAAGGACTAATATATAAGTAATAAACTAGTCTTCATTAACAGCCTTAAGCGTTAACACATAAATTCTTAGTATAACTAAAGTTCCTGTTTTATCTTCGGTATTTAATTGGTTCTTATAATTTTGAGGTATTTAAATATTAACGAGAATATTTTCTGAAACTTTCATTTTCTTACAATTTTGTACCAGTATAATGCACTGCGTTCCCACTCACTCATTGATAGATAGTTATCTAAACATATTCAATATTAACATGAAGTAATGCATGACATCATGGGGCTATTATTTTAATTGTTACTTCAAAGATTGAGTATTATGTCGGTTTAGTCTAACATAATTGTTAAGTACATTATAAGGTTTCATAGGTCAGCAAATTAAAAATTATGTTTTTTATTCTCAAATGTTACTTCTAACTACATGTATATCAAATAAGTTGTCCTGTTTTGTTTTCGTACACATCCAACTGAACAAAATTTTAAACAAAACGCTTATTTTGGCGGGGTATTTGATTGATTCCAATCATTTTCCAGTTTAACTGGGTTTTTTTTAAATCATTAACCCGATTGAAAAAATTGAACCTACGGGTTCAAAGATTAAAAAAATAAATAAAGAGAACTTCTTAAAGAATTCAGGGGCTATAGGTTTCGGGTCAACATTTTATGGAATTATTATAATATGGCCTAGAATAAAGGTGCGAGTTTTAAAGATTTATTTATATCTTTTGTAAGACTGAGGTCATATTAAGAGTGGAGACAATCCTCTAGAAATTTTGGAACGTAAAGTTTGAAAAGTAAAGTAAAAACTAGGGATGTCAACGTATGCCGATAAACAACTAAGTCTTCTTCTTGAGAATAGCGTTAATTGCTCCTCCAGGGAGGGTGAAAACTGTTAAAGTACAAATACAAGTTACAGAGAGTTTATCATGTCAAGTCCAATCCATTTTTCACACTATGCCAAACAATGAAAATTTATCACGGTTTTAAGCATGAAACTCAGATTGTTAACAACTTGTCAGAATATAAAGATGATAAGAGTAACATTTTGCTAGTATGACTAAATAACATGTTAATAACAACGTTTCTAGATTTCAATGCTTTACATTATGCTATCTGCACGTTTTGACAAAACTAGTGAAGATGAACTGACATCTAAAGGTGTGACAATAAAATTACATAAATGCAAATTGGCAACCTGGAGATAGTTAGATGTATTATGCAATGCTAAACAAAATACTTACTTCGTAGTGCGTAAATATACATCAAAAATGAGGATGGCAAAATGCCTCGAGCACATGTAAACACCGGAAGAACTTATTAAAAAGAACAAACCAATCCGGAAACATAAATCTTGGTATAACTGAGATTCTTGTTATATCTACAGTATTAGATTGGTTCTTGATTTTGAGGTGTTTAAATATTGACGAGAATATTTTCGGAAAATTTCATTTCCTTACAAGATTTTACCAGTATAATGTATTGCGTTCACACTCACTCATTTGTCGCAGTTGTCATTTAAAAGTTTTATATTTGGCGTTTTTATATTTGGCGCGCATTGCCAATCGAGCGTGTATGAGAGGTGAATGAGTGAATGTATGAATGAGTTTTGGTTTGTCATGTTTACAGGTGTATACATGTTGACCACGTGTTTGTTCTTTACCACTATATTACAGTTGACTTTACTAACTCACTATAAATAGCGTATATCCACCCAATTCCAAAACTCCACGACTTTTACCTTCATGGTAGACAAAGTGAAGTGAACATGTACATTTGCCTTACCTGTACAAGATATTTCATATATTTTGTAAACTCATAGTTCTGGATACCTGGTAAGCTTCCGTTTACCTTGTAATTGAAATACATTAATTGTAAATTACTTTTGATTCATTTTGTTCGAATATTTTAAATTACCTTGCGATGTTGCGTATGAATTGTGTAACTGATTCAACTGAGTGTGAGTGTGTTTGTACATATGGGTTTTATTTATTAATATACAATCCTCGAAATAAAGAACGAGTTTATAGCAGAAATCAGTACCAGGAATTCAGCGTTATTCATTCACACAAGACCCTGCGACACATTGTTAATGGTTATATAAATAGAATATAGCATACTCAATATCAGCATGAAGTAACGCATGCGAAAAAGACATCATGGTGCTATTATTTAATTTGTTACACCATAGTATCATATCGACTTGAATGTTAAGTACATGTATACGGTTTCACAGGTCAGCGAATTAAAAAATTATGTTTTTTGTTCCCAAATGTTACTTCATCCCTTATAAAAAGAGTCAAAAAAGTTGTCCTATTTTGTTTTCATACACATCCAACTGAACAAAATTTTAAACAAAATACTAATTTTTGCGGAATATTTGATTTATCCAATCAGACCATCACCGCACCGTATTTAGGAGAGAAACACGTAAGGTGTAAGAACTTGTTTCCAATCCTTTTGTGTAATAACACAATAAGATATGTTCAAAACCATCACCACCAAATGGTAAATAATTTGATTTGGTACCTCTCTCAATATACTTGATATATTTCAGTTTCACTGGGTTTTTTAAAATCATTACCCCGATTTTAAAAAAAAAAATAGAACATACAGGTTCAAAGATGAATACAAGAATAAAGAGAACTTCTTGGAGCAGTGAGAGGTTATAAACTTCAGGTCAACATTTTATGGAATTACCAAATATGACCTAGAATAGAGGTGCGAATTTAAAAAAAATATTTATATGTCTTTTGTAAGACTGTGGATATATAAAGAATAGGGGCAATCTTAAGGGGGCATGGTCACGATTTTGGTCAAATTCTATTTTTCTGTTTTTATTTTTTACAATGCTTTAGATATACATTTCTAATGATCAAATGAAATTTGAGAGCCAGTCATTAGTTTATAAGCAAGATAGAGAGCTCAGAATTCTTTGTTATGTAAACAAGGAGAGTGCCCTGGTTTTGTTTACATAGGTTCAATATGCAAGTAAAAAATCTTTTTCAAGCTGATTTGTCTATCTTCTTATTCATCTTAAGCATAAATAAACAGTTCATAACGTTTAACACATTCATTTAAGGTCAAAAATAGGACTTTTCACTTCCACATTCAAACTGTAAACAAAAGCATTGTTTACATAGAAAAGAATTGTGAGTTCTGTAACTCACTTGTAATTCAACGAATGACACTCAAATTTTGGTTGCTTTTTAAAAATGCCTTACTTAAGGTCAAGATCTAGTAAATGAAAGATGCCTACAGGTTTATGAAATTCAACATATAAACTCTTTTAATGATGCTTCATAACAATATCTTTGTTTCATAGGCTGTACCGGGGCTTAAATTTTTGGTAGACACAATGAAAAATCATGTTTTAAACAACCATTTTCTATGAAATATGAAGGATAAAAGTAGCAAATCTTGGAGTTTTGTCCATTTTTTACTAATAAAATATATCTAGAATGCCTGCAGTCTCTCAAAAAACGGCATCTAACAAGCTCTTGACCTCTTCGTTAAAATTATTTCAAATTAAATATAGGTACCGGGATTACTTTTTCTGTGATTAAACATAGAATGTAAAAATATTGTTTTATTTTCTACATAATTCCTTTAAAGCCGTAAAATACGGGAAAAGATTCATCAAATCAATTATGACGTCATAATGGTTCTAGCACCAAAGAGACAGTCTGGGATCATTTACTAGATCTTGACCTTAAGCATTGTAAACATTAAAATCGGAAAAATAATTTTTGACCAAAATCGTGACCATTTCCTCCAGAAATTTTGGAAGGTGAAGTTTGAAAAGTAAAGTAAAAACTACGAATGTCAACGTATGCCGATAAACAACTAAGTCTTCTTCTTGAGAATAGCGTTAATTGCTCCTCCAGGGAGGGTGAAAACTGTTAAAGTACAAATACAAGTTACAGAAAGTTTATCATGTCAAGTCCAATCCATTTTTCACACTATGCCAAACAATGAAAATTTATCACGGTTTTAAGCATGTACATAACTCAGATTGTTAACAACTTGTCAGAATATAAAGATGATAAGAGTAACATTTTGCTAGTATGACTAAATAACATGTTAATAACAACGTTTCTAGATTTCAATGCTTTACATTATGCTATCTGCACGTTTTGACAAAACTAGTGGAGATGAACTGACATCTAAAAGTGTGACAATAAAATTACATAAATGCAAATTGGCAACCTGGAGATAGTTAGATGTATTATGCAATGCTAAACAAAATACTTACTTCGTAGTGCGTAAATATACATCAAAAATAAGATGGCAAAATGCCTCGAGCACATGTAAACACCGGAAGAACTTATTAAAAAGAACAAACCAATCCGGAAACATAAATTTTGGGTTCACTACACAGCGATTATTCGAACACTCCACTACGCTGCTTGGTCACAACGATAATCGACTTAATGTTTTAGTCGATAACTCGTTATAAAGTGAGTACAGTTCAAAACACTTATTGTTTTTTCTGAACGCAGCAGTTTTTTGCTCAAATGAAAATAATAGCTTTCTTTTTTTAACATATTTGGTTAGTAAGTTACAGTCTTTCCATCAGTGCCTAGCTGTATATTTTCCGCGGCTAGCATATTGGTGTTCAAGATCTCTTGATTTTGTACATTATCAAATTAGAGTTTTGAATAAAGGTACTTTTGCATGCAATCAAGTGTTTGTGGAATCCAATTTGATGTTTCTTTTAATGTTAAATATCTATTCAGTTCATATATATAGTGAAGTATAATTCTTTCAAATACAAGTAAAATAAATACAACATGTTTTAGATGATTAAGTTTCAGATTTAATCATTCCATACTCGCTTGGGTTCAGATAAGGACACCATCATAAGGGTATGATTAGTTTACTTGAAATGAAAGCAGGCTAGATTCGAAAAATTGATTAATAGAGATAATATGGGATGCTTCTGCAGGTATCTAATTGTAGCATTCAGGTTTTTAGGTATACATAATGTTTCCACCATTAAAGATGACGTCTTTTTTCAGTTTATGAACAATATTTGGCACGATTTTGTATTTTTTCAAGCCATAGGGAAATTCCATTCGAGACATGTTGTACGTTACGTCTCTTAACATCTCCATGAGATTAGTCGGATCAGATTTCTTATGCCATGCATCCACAGACTCGGAAAACAGCCTCAACATGTGACTTCCACCTTGTGCGTTTCTAAATGCATAATAATCTATAAAAAAAAAAAAAAAAAAAAAAAACACAGTTCAAATAATTTTCAAACAAAATTTGATAATTTAAGAAAATTGGTCTGTCAGCTTTTAAGAATACTTATTAACTTAAATTGGATATTTATATTTGCAAATGTTTCTTTCGGGCGTCACAGGGATCAATTCCAGGACCAACTAATTGTTTTTTGTGTTTTTTTTTCAGGTGATCTTTTTAATATTGCTGTTTATTTCCTACATAATTGCGCATACGTCATAGAGAATTCAATGTATCAATGAATTTGTTTGATTTAAAACGTAACATAGTCGATCTCAAGTTCAAAAGCAAACAAATTGTCAAAGTCAGCTGCAATACAATTGATTATTTTTTATAAAAACAAATGCAAATTTGTTGTCATTTTTATATAGTGAACATTTTTCAGCAACTATGATATACAAGAATTTGTCACTTAAAGCGGCTTTTAAAATCTTTTTTTCAAGGGTCTGGGTGACCTTGAATGTTCAATTTCTATTAAGCCAAGCAAAACATTATCAGTGAAATTGACCTTCTGGACAGGCAAACATGATGAGCATATCGTTGTAACAGGGGACCACTGTTACCTCCAAATGTGCCGGAGGGTAGATGATATTAGGTTTAGGAGCGTCAATTTCATGTTGGTCCTCAACCGAAGAATCCTATAGTTATAAAAAAAAAACAATGATGTGAATTACGAATAATTGTTGATTTTTATTTTACTTATCATTCATCCTTGGCATTCATCTAATATATCCGTGTTTTAATATCGTAAGAACATTTAAAGTTTGATTTCGTTATTTGAATTTACTCTTCATTCCAAAATCATTCTATTTTTGCATTACCAAAATTTGTGCCCGCGTTCATAGCGTAAATAAATACCACGCGGACAAAAGTACTTCTACAGTATACATAAATAATCTATAAGAAAAAACAGCTTTATTAATTTGATATACATTAGAAAACATTTTTTCTGTTTAGATCATAATATATGTACTTTAATTTATACCAGTATACCTTTATATTGGTTGTATCTAAGTCAGTCTGTATAACAGGATTTGGTTTTACAGGATTGGTTTTTACAGGATTAGGGTGTGCAATATTGGTCTGTGCAGGATTGGGTTGTGCAGAATTGGTCTGTGCAGGATTGGGTTGTGCAGGATTGGGTTGTGCAGGATTGGTCTGTGCAGAATTGGTCTGTGCAGGATTGGGTTGTGCAGGATTGGGTTGTGCAGGATTTGTCTGTGCAGGATTGGGTTGTGCAGGATTGGGTTGAGTGGGAGAGGGTTGTGGGGGATTATATGGAACACCTGGGTCTAAACCAATTCCTAGACTTTTATGAGCGGTTGTACTTTTGCTTTCAGGAATTCTACAGGCCTAAAAAATATCATTGAAAACACAAAAATACACAGATAAATATATATGTATACAAATATAAAATGACATTGCATAGTGCGATAGAGATACATTTACAGGCTGTTTAAACAATTAATTATAATTTATACACATTGATTAGTTTTCATTCGCGGTTCTCAACCTTTGATCTTCATTGAACTCAAATTTATTTAAATTGAATATCAGTATATGGAAGATTACCAAAGGAAATTACATTTAAATATAAGTTATTTTAATTTTCTAACGATCGACTGATTTTGCAACCGACAACCATCGATATCGTTACCAGCGAGTAACCGGTTAGAAATTGCCAACATTAATTGATATTTGCATGCATGTATATACAGATTGTCCAAAAATCTGTGAGATTCATACCTGAATGAAAAAAATCTTGGCTTTGTCTATAAGACCTGTACACTCTTTGTCACTGAAATAGCCCAAAACATCTTTTGTATCAAAAGTGACGTCATCAAACATCCGTATTGCATGGTGTTTTACAGTTTTCCCATTCTCTTTCTTCTCAATTTCCAATCCGTGGGAACTAATGGCAAGCGCAAAAGAGTTGTATTTATTCCAGTCTGTCTTCTTTGAGCCTACAGCGATAAAAGAACAAAACATCCAGGAACTAATACCGTATATCCGATTTTTTTACGCGTGTCAGAAAATTTGCGAAACAAGGGGAAAATCTGTAACATTTTTGATTTGCATCAGACATTGTTTGCGATTTAAAAAGTTTGTTATGGAAATGATACGGGATATAATTCCTGCTTATTCAATTAATTGCGATTTAAAAGAAAAATGCGAAAATCAGATAATCGCGAAAATTACCGGATATACGGTATCAAACGCAAATTAGAAATTCTTCTTTAAATCTGTCTGTTTTGAGTCTAATACCAAAAAAAAACCCCCAAAAAACCCCCAGAAAACCCAGAAAATAAACAAGAGGCCCATGGGCCATATCGCTCACCTGAGCAACAAAGGCCACAATATACATGTAATCATATACCCCAAAGATCATGATTTGAGCAATTTTTAATCTACACTACCTAAACATGCCTCCACAAAAATTTGAACCTTTCTGGCCAAATGGTTGTTGAGAAACCATGGTAACTGACTAAAAATATGCAGGTCTATAGGTCAAAAAAGAAATTTTTGTATACATACAATTATTGGGCCCAGATTAACCTGTATGTGATTATTTCATTGCCTGAACAGAAGTATTCTTCCTACAATAATTATCAATTATGATGCCATTCTTCTCTGCGTTGATTGGCTAGAACGAGGTCAACAAACTAACAATCAAATTAATGGAATTTAATTGATATGCCTTTGTTTGTTACAATATAATATATCTTGCCTCAAGCCATAGTTTGATGTGAACCCTTGAAATTTACTAGTTTGACTGAAACCTTTTACATGTAAAATGTTTTGTTCACAATTTGGCATGATTTGCTTATGAATTTAATTTCAATATATTAATAAAACACAAGGAGACATAAAATTTATTTTAAGAAAACAATTTTATTATGACACAATAACTAATAGAAAATAATATCTAAAATGAACCTTAAGTAATTAAGCATTTTTTATGTGTACATACATTTAAAAAGTTGTTAGAAATATACATTAGTTTAACAAATTTAATAACTGTATATGCATAGAATGTACTTGCAGTTACTCTGGCTTAATTTTTTTTTTACATGTTGTACATTCATAAATTAAATGATGGCAATTAATTTGAAATTTGATTTTCATGAGCATAAAGTACAGATATATGCAAGTCATATTTATACAGTTAATCAGTAATACATTTCAACTACATGTATTTAAATACACATTTTTACAAAGCTGAAAAAATTTACAAGTTGCACTCCTTTTTATAACCTTTCTTCGAAAAGGTGAAAATAGAAAGGTCATGAATAGTGAGGGTCTTTATAAAGTCAAAATTATGTAGAGATAATTGTGAATATATGTTTTTAAAAAAGTAATATCAATATGTGTCATTTCTTAGCTGTTACAAAAACAGTAAATGGTTTATCATGAGAAAATGATCAAAAATATTTTTAAACAGATTTGGATCCATGTACATTAAATATATAAACATTTGAAACAATTGCAGGAAATAATGTACTTTATACATATAAATGTAACAATCATCGAGAGTGCTAAATTGATACGAAAACATGTTAAGAGTTGCCAAGGGAAAAGCTACTAGTATTTAATATGTTTAAGAGAAAAAAAAACATTGTTAGCAATGCATGTATTTATCATTTCTCAATTTCATTTTTCTCAAATTCATTTAATGACATAATTTTCTATAAAGTGTAAACTAAGAGTACACTTTGTCAAATAAGCAAGCAATGTGTATGATTGTTAAACATATTGCTTTTTCTTTTATGATACATCATATTTAATTTAAAATATGAATTCTCTCTCCATAGACATATATAATAGAAAAGGCAGGTTTACCGCACCGTCTACGGGCTGGCCAGTGACCTCCTTTCTTTATACTTACCTGTGTCTTTATAATAAATGGAAGTTATAAATGATGTACAAAAATACTAGTGCATTTAGTATGTTTAAAATAAATACATGCATTTACATTAATTAAAATCATTTAGCAAAATATAATTTCCCTTATGAACAATTAAACCCAGTATTACCAGGATTACTAGTTATTATTTACAGAGAAATGAATTGGTCTTAAGTACATATAATACAAAAAACTGTCAACAGAAAGATATCCCAACAGAAAAAGAATACTACTAGAGAGGTCGCCAATTTTTTCGCTCCAATATTTCTTTTCTAATATCAGTATAAATTTACATGAGTACATCTGCTATGCACCCACATGATGAAAGGATTGCATGTACCGGTATACAATATACAGTCGATATAAATGAATACAAAATAATTTTGAAAAATAACAATTGAAAACATATTCGTGAATACATCTACTGTATTGTAAATGAAGACACCAACCATTGCTTGATATAGCAGAAAATAATTGTATATTCTGTAAAAGCTGGACTAATAATAAAATATCATCAAGTTAAAAAATATGGTATAATTATTCACTTTAGATGCAAACATTATAGCTGTGACATCTATGTTATGAGTACAAAGTTTATCAAAGCTTTTGCAAAGATGAAAAAATGACAGAAAGAATATATTCGAATAAAACATCAGTATACAATTCTTTATACAACAATTAAGTACAGATGATTCTTTTGAATTACTATGTCTTTCTTTCCTTCAATAGTTTGTCAAGCTGCACATGCTGGCTTTAAGAAGGAAAGCTTTGATTTTTTTGGCATCAATTATACCAAATGTAAATTCATGACCTGTCCACAGTTGTCATATTCACGGTTCACTCGCCTGTGATTCAGCTATTGTCATTTTTTTTTTATTCTTGTTGATTAATTATTAAGACTTAAAATAATAAGCATATAATGAAGAGACATAGAATTAGATGACCCAATAATACACAAGAACATGCCAATTGAATTAAGATAATTAAGTAAATAAAATAATCAATACAGATTACCAATGTAAATAATTACTTAATATATTTATATAGCATAGGAATTCAACTAACTTGCATTGTTATGTTTTTCATATAGGGAGGGGGCTCAGAATACTCCTCAATCTTCAGAAACAATGTACTAAATATTCTTCCATATTGAGGAAAAGTTGTATAATATATATAACTCCTTTCCCCTCGACCATTCAATACATGATTTTGACACAAGCCAATGGTTGGTGTCTTAAAATACTTAAATTAATAGTCCATTTGTCACCTTTTAAAGGTGACAAATGTGATGAGGGAGGGGGCATTATTTTCGCGGCTCCCTCCGACAAATTTACACTTTCGTGCCCCATTCTTTTAGAAAACTATTAAATCATTCAAAAGCACAGTAAATCATTTTATGATCAGACCAGTATGCTTCAATTACGTCTGTTACACATGTGATATGTTTGTAAAAATTAAGTCAAGCTGAGAACCAGTATCATGTGTAGCCTTTGTAACAATTTGTTTACATTGAAAACATTTCTCTAAAAACATTAAAAAGTCAAAATGCCCAGCAAACAAGTCAGAATTGAAATCTCCTAAAAGCAGAAAGTCCTTCTGGTTGTCAATTGAAGGCTTTAGATGCATGTCAACATATTGCTTAAAATTTCCCAAAGAACAAGATGGGTATTTATAAATTACGATGACCTGTACATCTCTACTTTGACTTATATGCACATTTGCACTGATGAATTCCACTGAGCCATTGTTAAACTTTGAGATACATGTTACCGTGTAGTCATTTTTCACGTACAGTGCTGTTCCATGATGTGGGCGTCTATTAAAATGACTTGTAACTTCATTGTTAAATATTGCTGTGTAGCCCTGTAGTTGAAAATTGTGTAATTCATCCACATCACATAGTCTTGTCTCTGAAAAACCAACTACATCTGATGCAAGAATATTTGGCTCACTTTTTACTTGTGGAAAGTGTTTATAAAGTGATCTACTATTGTTGAAAGCAACTTTAAAACAATTAGAATTGACCTGGTATAATGGGATGTAACAAAGTTGCAATGGTGCCTCTTTTTTCAGTCTTTCCATTTCCTCAAGCACTTTTTCATCCATAGCTAATGCCTGCTTGTTGAAGTTTAGGATATGTAGATGATTTACTGACCGTACACGACTTAAAGCCACATAATGAATGTGTGGAATTTTCCTTACTTTAGTTTGAGACAAGTCAATTACAATTTCATCAACAGTACAACCTTGGGCTTTATGAACTGTCTTTCCAGCAGCAGGTCTCAATGGAAATTGGATTCTTTGGAAAGTATTATGATTCAATACAAAAGACCGTTGAACTTCAAAAATAGGTGTCCATTCATTATTTATTCCATCATGAAACAAATGTTTGTATTTTTTGCGAGTTGACTTTCCAACAGCTGAATCAAAAAATTTTACCCAAACTATGCTTGGTCTTGATATGCCTTCCATTCTGCTTTCAATCAACTGAACCTTGCATGATGACCCATTTGTTAACCCGTCTGAAACATCTACATTGACTGTGATATCGTATATCATCCCAACAGCAAGAATCAAAATTTGCATTAAATTGGCAGTTTTGCTAACATCATCTTCTTTCAATAAAGATCTAAGAAGCTTTTGTTTTACTTCCTTTGAGTAATCTTTGATGACAATATCTACTGATTTTACTGTGACCTTTTCTCCTTCAAGTGTTTCAATCAACTGATTGTTGTATGCATCTACTTTAGAGTTCTGAGTAAAGAGATGGGGAGCATGGTGGGGATAATTGTCACTTGTTTCTGTTATCATGCATCTTTCTATTACATGTTTGTCTTCTGATGTTAGTTCATTGTAACGAAGGCGATTTAGCAGTTGGGCAAACTCAAGATCATCTTTCTGGCGCATTATTTCATCCAATTCAAACACACAAAAGTGTTCCTTCCAAAGATTGTTTGCAAGAGCTTGGGCATCATGCTTTAAATCCTGAAAGATCCAACTGTCCATCACTGGTTTGAGTTGAAAAAAATCACCAACAGTTATTATACCTACACCCCCAAAAGGTTTTTTGATGCCTGTAAGAAGTTGTAACCGACTGTCAATAAGAGCTAAAGACCTATTGCCTACCATTGATATTTCATCAATAATTATCAATTTCAGATTTCTGTATTTTGTTCGAAAAGTGTTCAATTCATCACAATGCAAGCTTTGTTGGCTTTGATTAATTTTCTGATGAAAAGCAGATGCTATGGTTGATCCTCCAATATTATATGCTGCTTTTCCTGTGTAGGCACATAGAAGTATTTTCACATCATTTGGATTTTCACCTTCTCTGGAACATAGATATCGGTGCAAAGCTTGATAAAGTGCTCTTATCAACACAGATTTGCCAACACCTGCACCTCCAGATAAGAAAGAATACATAGGCTCTTTTTTAGTTTTGACCCATAGCAACACATGGTTGAAAAATTCCCTTTGCTTTACATTCAGGCTTTCTAGAAGTTTCAAATATTCATCATCAGGCAATCTCACAGAACTTTCCTCTGTAATTTGTCTTGACGAAATGCCAACATCTGCTCCAATATCATATATTCTTTGTTCAACAGGTCTTTCAGGATTAAACTGCACAAAGTTTTCAGATTCCAAAGATCCCTCAATTTCATCTTCTGCCTCTGTCTGCTGGGCATTAGGTGCCAATTCATCAAAAGTATTTTCAAATTCCTCATTTGCCATCTGCAAAGCTGCATCAAGCTGTTCAGCATTGAATTCATATTCCTTGATTTTGTGTGTCAGAAAAAACTTTTTAAGATTAAAAGACTCCTCAAAAGTGTCAGTTCCACATAGCAGGTCAATTGATTCATTTCTCCACGGCAAAAACAACATTAACTTTTCCCTGAAGTAATTTTCGGCATCTGTTTTAAGACTAAACCGAACATATCTAATCACTCTAGGTACCTTGCGACGCCTGATGGCAATGCCATTTTTCAGAGTAACAAGTGTATCACTTTCACTAAAGTCAACATCCGATTCATCATTCTCATCACACTCATTTTCATCATCATTTATCTCCGTTTCATTGAAAGCATTTCCACTTTCTTTTGGGAAAACTACATCAAGCTGTGATACATAATCAGCTAAGCACCAGTTTTCTAGTTGTCTGGGTCGTTTTGCATACCTTTTAATGGCATTACTGCATTCGACATCCGTAGAATTTGGTGTCAACTTTTCCAATTCAGAATCTGTTTTGATGAGAATTACTCTATTATCAGAAGGACTTGTGTTGATAAATACAACATCTCTTGATGCTTTTGTCAGAGGCATTTGCAACACTAAGTATGCAGCTTCTTGTGCTCCAACTTCCACGCTGTTGAGAAAATGGTTTCCAATATGACGCACTTGTCGTTTTATGTCAAGATTTCCTTCTCTGGCTTCTTTTGCAGCTCTGTTTAGTAAATCACTCATTCCTCTTTGAGATTTACTTATGTATGAGACAATATACATTGCACAGGCATATGGGTCCAATATGAATTGCATGTCAATGTTAGCTTTCCAAGCATTTAGAACAACACAGCTGTAGGAGTTGACTCTCATATCACATGGTTTTCTTTTTAGAAAAACCTTTGGACCTCTTAGAGAACTTCTAATGCATTTGATGTAATCTTCCTTGGATATTTTTAACACTGTCTCTAGTAGTTCCTTGTATGATAAATCACAGTCATTTTTCAAATCATTTAATTTTTTCTGAACTTCATCATACATTTTTTTTATACTTGTCAACATCTGACTCTAAAGGCTCCAGAATCATAGTTTCCTCAAGTGGAGGTAAAGGAAATCCAAATCTGCAAACAGATTTACCTCCTTTTTTGCATGTCTGTGAATGTTTATGCACTTGTAATCCTGTTAAGTCATCATCTTCATTCTTTTCACATTTCAAGTAATGATCAACAAATTGAACTATCTCTTTTTCACTATGTTCTTGGTATTTTGGTGCATCTTCAATCCAAACAATCATATGAACATGAGGAGACCCTCTCTGCTGAAATTCAATTCTATAAAAAAAGTCTTTCACAATGCCTATTGGATGATGGTCACTCCTCAAAACAGAATTCAAAAATACTCGAAACCTATGATCAAAGTACCTTGTGCAGGTGATAGGGTCCTTTTGTACCAATTTTGATTTTTCATTCCATGTAGTATCATTAATTTCCTCATCTGTATATTCTTTTCCATCATTTAAGATGCCAAGTGCTCTAATAAGATCATTCCATTTTGTATCTGCAGCAGAAAAAGACATGAACCATGTTGGTAAGCCTAGCTGTCTGATCATAGCAAATACATCCTTTTTCCTAGTTTCAAGGTATGCAGGTGAATTTCTCAACTGTCTAAACACAAAGAAACCTTCATCATGTCTTACTATGCTATTCACATGTTCAAGGTTTTTTATCTCATTTGCTGTAATAAGTTTTCCTTTGGTTTTGCATTTTCTAAGAGCCAAGTTACATTTATCAGTAATCTGTTTCATTTGAATTTTTTTGAGCTTGAAGAACAAGTTTGGAACTGACTGGGCAGCACGCCTATCTATACTTCTCAATTCCCACTTAGCTATATCTGCATATGAGACATGAACTGCTCTTTCGTCATTAGTAAGTCTTCCTTTTCCACAAAATATTGTTGGAAATGATAAGTATTCTGCATTTTGATCTTGATATAAACTAAGAGGACGCTGTCCTTCTCCTGGTGCAAATGTATATATCTGATTCATATCTCTCGAGGCATCTTCTAATAAAGTATCACAGTTGCCATCTCTACCAACTCCATCTACTTCACAAAAATCATCATACTCAGTATCTTTCTCAGAATCGTCATCAGTATTCTGATTTTTCCTACCTTGTGTTTCTACAAATTCTTGAACAATTTCATTTGCTGAAGATGTGATTTCTTGAAACCAACTTTCATCAACATTAATGTTTGCATTCCTGTAGAAGTCACTGTTGTTCATTAACCAGTGTAATGCCATGAGTACTTTTGTGGGTCTTACATTTTCCTGATAATCACATTTTTGATAACACAGCCTTTTCTTTAGCTTGACAGGAACTGTGATATGTTCATCCATTTTTCGAGGAAGACTATTCACAGTTGGTTGAACATCAACTGGAACATTCACAATATTTCCTTTCACCGAATACTGTCCACCTATTGGCAATTCTCTTATTTGCATGAAAGGAATTCTTAGTGACACAAGTCTTTCTTCCAATGGAAACAAATTTAATTCCTTTGGCTTAGATGGCCAACTCATGCCATTTAGAACAGACAGCTTTGGAATCTTATTTTCTCGTATTGATGAATAGCAGGTATTGCAAATCCATTCTGTACTTTCAGCAGATGTTGTGTTTGTAAGATATTTTTTTTTACTTGCGCTATCCAGTTTTGTGTTATCTACATTTAAAACACTTTCCCTGAACCAAGTTTGATGACAGCATGAACAAACGAAAATGGGACCATGTTTAATCTGTTTATGAAAATTCTGAATGCAGTTCTGGAGATGCATTCCAAACATTCTTTGTTTATTTTGTTCACTTTCTCTGTTACAGTACTCTTTATTCAACCTTTTTTCTTGTCTTTTTTCTCTATCACATAGCCTTTCATTTTGTCTAAAGACATTGTCACTTCTTTGTGTTTGCTTTTTTAACCTTTCTTTTTCAAGAGCTAGTGGTCTTTCTCTGTATCTTCTTTTTGAAATTCTATTTTTTTCACGTTCTTTCTGATTTATTTCATAACTTTGTCTTCTAAGCTTCTTTGCAGACTTATCTTTTTCTCTTTCTTTCTCTCTAACTTCAACATGTTGCCTTTTCAATTTTCTTGAAATTGTTTCCCTTTCATTTTCTTTCTCTTTCACTTTAATACTTTGTCGTTTTAATTTTCTAGCATCTCTATCACATTCTTTTTCTTTCTCTCTAACTTCACCATGTTGCCTTTTCAATTTTCTTGCAATTGTTTCCCTTTCATTTTCTTTCTCTTTCACTTTAACACTTTGTCGTTTTAATTTTCTAGCATCTCTATCACATTCTGTTTCTTTCTCTCTAACTTCAACATGTTGCCTTTTCAATTTTCTTGCAATTGTTTCCCTTTCATTTTTTTTCTCTTTCACTTTAGCACTTTGTCGTTTTAATTTTCTAGCATCTCTATCACATTCTTTTTCTTTCTCTCTAACTTCAACAGGTTGCCTTTTCAATTTTCTTGCAATTGTTTCCCTTTCATTTTCTTTCTCTTTCACTTTAACACTTTGTCGTTTTAATTTTCTAGCATCTCTATCACATTCTTTTTCTTTCTCTCTAACTTCAACATGTTGCCTTTTCAATTTTCTTGCAATTGTTTCCCTTTCATTTTCTTTCTCTTTCACTTTAACACTTTGTCGTTTTAATTTTCTAGCAACTCTATCACATTCTTTTTCTTTCTCTCTAACTTCAACATGTTGCCTTTTCAATTTTCTTGCAATTGTTTCCCTTTCATTTTCTTTCACTTTAAAACTTCGTCGTTTTAATTTTCTAGCATCTCTATCACATTCTTTTTCTTTCTCTCTTACTTTAACATTTTGCCTTTTCAATTTTCTTGACAACATTTCCTTGTTTCTTTCAAGTTGTTTGAATTGTTCATTTTGTCTCTTTTTCATCATGTAATCCCTCATATAGCTTTTTCTGTCTTGTTCCTTGTCTACTAAATTTGTCACTGGTTGCTTTTCATCCATTCTATAAAACCTTTTCTGAAAAGGATCTTTTTCTGGGAAGCTATGGCACAATGTTGCAATTGAGATGGGTAAAATTTCAAATTGCATTGCAAAATCAATATGCATACTACTATACATATTGTACAAATAAGAGACCAAATCATCAATATTCCTGTTGAACACTAGTAAAGATTTACCTTCAAAGGATGACATACCATCAATGTCATGACAGTGCGAGTCAAAGAAGTAGTACTCATTGTTGGACACTTTATATATCGCAGAACAAATAGACCCAATCATTATCATTAGGTACCTTGAAATTTGGAATGATTCTTCCAAAGCTTGATGCAAACTTTTTACTTGGCTGTTTTGCTCTTCAGAGATCACCAATCCCCAAATGCTATTAAATTTCTGAATAACATGATGATTTTCTCCTAATGTTATGTTAAGAGGTAGTTCATCAAAAGAGAGAAACTTGTTCAAAAATTTTCCTTTTCCTTGCAAACTTTTCACAACTTTAACATAAAGCTGGTCTCCTGATATTAATGTCTTATCTATAAATTCAGATGTAAATGAAAATCCTTCATAACATTTCACTAGCATTGTAAGAGCATTGCAGGTGCACTGACTTCCTCTTGAAAATAAAGAAAATCTATCATCTCCTTGATGAAATGAGCCAAATATCATTTTCGTAGCACAAACTTGCTTCTCTTCATTTATGTAACTGAGTGAAATTTTCAGACTAGCACATTTCTTAGAACCCAAAGGCAAATCTGCAATGTTACTGGCGCCCGAAGGCAAATCTGCAATGTTACTGGCGCCCGAAGGCAAATCTGCAATGTTACTGGTGCCCGAAGGCAAACTATGTACTCTTTTTAATGAGGCAGTATCCCCCAGGTCAAACTGGCTCCTGTTTTTTACGTGGCCAGGTTCCACGAGTCTTACAGGTTCGTCAAATGTAACGTCATTTGTTGGGTCTAACTGGCTCCTGTTTTTTACGTGGCCAAGTTCCACGAGTCTATGGTCGTTACTGCTGGCATGACTCTGGTTTCCCATCTTTACCAACGACCGCCGCCAACTCTTCTTCCGAGGCATTGTGTCTAGAATATAAACAATTTCACCCAATGCATTCTCTAAATATGACTTTAGCGTTTACTGTGGAATCATTAGAATTCGTGGTGGCTCAATTTTGTGGTATTTGTGGGTAGCCGTCGCCCAAGAATTTACATCCTCAACGAAAACTAATTAAAAAAGATTTAGTTTACCTACTGAAACTGAAAACTGATGCTTCCAAGAAATTACATTCCCACGAATAAGCAAAAAACCCACAATCCACGGAAATTGGCCCCCCACGAAATTAAATGATTCCACAGTAACTAAAACAGTGCAATGGTGTAAAAAAAAATTAAGAGATGTTTGTAAAACACTTATTGATATGACCCCCCTCTGGACAACTTGGCATAAAAATTGTCAATTAGCAAGTACCACATAAAAGCTTGACCTAAATATTCTTTATAAATCTGTGTACCAAATTTTATTCTAAATGTGAGTAACCTTTCTAGAGATAATTTGTTTGTTTAATGGACTTAAAGTCAACCTAATCAAATGCTGTGGTCTATTCTATTAATTAAACAAGATGTAATTATAATCAGGGGATAATAAAGTCTCCCAAACGAACCAGACCATCATTTGGGGTAGGGATGACCCACATGGGTCAAACTTTACAAACAAAGTGATTAAATACTTTAATTTTATTTCTAAAATTTCATCATGTTCCCCATGTGTCATTCACTGTATAACTGGTGAATCAACATGACCTAAGGAACAAGAATATATATGATTTATGGGTGGGGGTCTCAACTGTTTTCAAGATATTTGGGCACTTCCTGTTTGAGGGGGGTCAGGACTCAGAACCACACCCAGTGCCCATGACCTATATTCCATTTGATGCCTCTTAACACAATGAACAAGAATATATATGGCTAAGGGATGGCAATCGCATCAGTTTTCAAGATGTTTGGGCACTCCTTGTTCAGGGGACGGGACTTCCTCTTTGAGGGGGGTCAGGACCACCCCTGGGGCCCATAACCTACATGCCATTTGATGCCCCTTAGCACAAGAAACAAGAATATATATGGTTTAGGGGGAAAGATATCAACTGTTTTTGAGATATTTGGGCACTTCCTGTTCGAGGGGGGTCAGGACCATCCCCCAGGGCCCCATGACCTACATACTATTTGATGCCCCTTAACAAAAGGAACGAGAATATATATGGTTTACGGGTCAGGATTCTAACAGTTTTTGAGATATATGGTCATTTCCAATTCCTGGGGATGGCGATGTCCCTAGGGATCAGATCAAATAAACACTACACATTGCCTGTAACAGTCAATATATGATTCTAAAAAAACCAACGTTATTGTCTCTGTCCATTTTCAAGTTATTATCATGTACAATAGTCTAAATTTTTCCCATAGGGTTCAATATTAGACCCCCACCCTTTTGACCCCCTAAAAAGTGGTTGGCCAACCCCAAATGAAAAAAATCAAACCAGGGTGCAAATAGATATGCAGGCCTATCATATCCTATAGCTTTAGGAATGTATTTCTAATGGTCATGTGAAATTTGAGAGTCAGTCGTAGAGTTATAAGCAAAATACATGGCTTGCAACTCTTTGTCATGTAGACAAGCTTGTGCCCTGTTTTTGTTTACATAGATTCAATGTAACAGTAAAAATCTTTTTCATGCTGTTTTACCTATCTTCTAATTCACCATAGGCATATATAAACAGTTTCTTTTGTTTAACACATTCAATTTAGGTATAAAACTGGAATTTTCACTTCAACTTTCAAAATGTAAACAAAAGCTTTGTTTAAACAGCAGGAATAGTAAGTACTGAACTTCGCTTTAAACTCAACAAATGACACTCAAATTTTGGTTGCTAATTAAAAATGTCTTACTAGAGCATTGTAAACATTAAAATCGGAAAAATAATTTTTGACCAAATCGTGACCATGCCCCTTTAAAGAATAAACATATACTTTGTAGGACATACTTATTCACATGTGCATGTATATTGGCAAAAAAACAGCTTATTGAATTATTAAGTAATGATTTTAAAATAAAAGGTTAAATTATATATATATATATAAACCCTACCCTAAATATTTTTGGTATGTTACCGGAAACACAATTTTTTTTTATTTGGCCTAAATGTCTTGTCTGCAGTGCTGCATGGACTAGTACTCAAATATGATTCTACATATCTAATTTGGAGTTTTTTATTCTTGAATAAATCACATTTGTGGCAATAAACAATAAGTAAATAAAGATACAAAAGCTTAAGTAACATTGCAATTCAGTTGATTGAATCATGTTTATTTACACATATTCAGCAGTGAACTATGAAGCAACCATTATATTTCATGATTAGTTGCAGGAATCCGATAATCAATTATGAAAATCTCACCGATTCCAAACACATCTACATTTAATATTAAGACAAATTGCACAGGGGCCAAACCCGTTTAAAAAATAATTTCATTTCAATGAAATTAATGTTAAAACGGGCTTGGCCCCCGTGACAAATTGCATCAATATATCTACATAATTTCTGTATGCAAGTAGTGTAAATTCAGTTTAAAATCATTAAATACATAGGGAAATCAGGAAATTTTCACAATTGATTATCAAATACGATTAAAAGTGATTAATTAATTAAATAATCAAAACATTTAAATTTTCTTAATTGAATAAAAAAAATGTTCTTAACAAAATTTTGTGTTGTTTAAAAACATTTATTCAAAAATAATAATATATACACATACAACCTTATGTACTGGACCTGATTTGTATAAAAGAAAAGATTTCCTGAGTCATGTTTTTATTATTTGGATCTTCATCATCCGTTGTACATGACGCCGCCATTTCACCTCCTACTAACAAGTTGTATGAATTGTTTTCATATATTACATTTTTCTCTAAATAATCGATTAGGAAAATCTTAATCGACGGACATCGGAGACATTTAGTGACCAATTTTTGATTGTCTGTGATAATCGGGCCATCACTATTATTCTGTAGAATTAGTCAACTCTAACCAACTAGTGACTGGCCTAAAATCAAATCAGTAATAATTTGTAGAAATTCTTTAAAATATACCACTAAATGTTTATTTTCATTAAAATAATGATTGTCAATTGATTTCTTTTTATTAAATCAACAATTCATTATGATGACATATCTGAATATCAAGTCAATTTATATTTTGTTGAAAATTCAAGCATTATCCATATCCAAATTAAAATTCTAAATCCCAAAATGTTGACGATATTTAATTTAATATATGTACTAATGATTATAAAATCTCAAATCGATTGTCATATATCATTCAGTGACCTTTCCTACTGATCATAAATTACAAATTGATTATAAAGTCTGTCCCAAGATATTTATGCTGCATATTTGAACAATTTTTAATAAAAATACACATACATGTACCTGTGACAGAAGTGCAATTAAAATCGATGAAATTCCCAAGATAACTTCATTCACACATTATCATTTTTCCCTCGTAAAAATTCACAGGAACAAAAACAGATTTCCTACGGAGATTTATAATGGGGAATGTTTACATCTTTTCTCCATTCGGAAGTACTCAGGACACCTCGCGCAATTTTTCAACATTATCATCTGGGCGTCTTCATCTCCTTGGCAATGGAAAAACCCCGTAGACTTTTTATTTTTAGCTGTGTATTGATACCCGACAAGCTAGAAGGGGGCGTTTCAAAGAGGAAATCTTGGGATTTTCTCATACTATTGAATGAACATTGTCTGAACCAAGAGGTATTTATAAATATCGAATAATTTAAGGAAATATGTGGCATAAATATCTTGAGACAGACTATAGTGACAATACTTGTCTGTATACACGCTATACATATTATGAGGACAAATTAAAAATTGATTCCTTTTATGTACTTTTACAAACCTATTAAAATAACCCCTACTAAATAACTTTCATTCAGCATTTAGTTGGTTTTTTTTTTGCTTTTTTAAAGAGATTGTCTATATTCAATCTATATTTAGATTAATTTTTTTTAAACATGGATTTTGTTTAGCTTAATTTCCCGGTATGATAAACAAATAAAAGAATAGTCTGTAACTTTTAGCATGACTTATCATTTGCAAGAGAGAAAATTAAAGAAGACAAACATCCATCTACCTATCTACTGTCTGTCACGAAAAATGTGGATTAGAGTATATCAAATGAATAAATTATTAATGCTGCCCAAACAAGTTCGGTAATCAGGTATTCAGTTTTTAAAATTTTAAATGCATTGCCTTCAGCTAAAAGGCTGAAGGCCTATATTGAAAAATACAACAAAAAGTCACCAAACGTTTTGTAAAATTTTGTATCGGTAAACTTCCGAAGTTTTTTCCCAACAGTAGCATTATGTCTCTGCAAGACTGCAACTCTTGTTCAATGGCAGAATAAAAAACATAAATTTAAGTATCGATATCAGAAAACATAAAAAACAAACATCGTAGATTAAAGCAGCTTCAAACTCACGATTATGCAAACCCATGGCACATGATTTAAAACATACGCACACACAATGCAACAAATAAATTACTCATCGTCTATCGATAAAATATATATGATAACTTAATGCATAAGTCGGTCACTTTGATGTCATTCGATCACTTTACCTGAACAGAACCTGAAAATTTATGAAGCTAAATCAAATGTAATCGTCAAACTTGGAGACAAGCACACACTTTCAACTTGGCAATATGGCTGCCGGCTGCAAACAAAGCAATCGCAACTTCTCGGGCCTTTCCGGCAAGCTCTGTTTTTCAGGCCCGAGAAGTTGCGATTGCAAACAAAGAATAGATTTCCGGAATACCGAGCCCGATTTCTTAAAGTGCAAATAAACGCGTCTTAAATATCAACCCCAAACAAGAAATCATATTGACGCAAGCGTCAAATGGGCCGCAAAAATATAATTGTTCTATGAATCACTGGTTGTTTACATAAAAACACACCACAAAAAAGAAAATAGAATTGGTGGTACTAATTTTTATGGTAAATTTTAATATACTTTCAGCAACTTGTTTTGAAGTTTAACATTTTACTATTATCATTAAGAATCGAGTTCGTTACTGTAAGCATTTCTAACGGAAATTGTATGATCATTGCCATAGTATGAAGTAATGGAGAACACATTGATTTGTACATTACAAATTTCAGCTCATCATTTTTATCACTTTGAGATGACGTATTTCAAACCATTTAATTTGGTTTTTTGTTATTGCATTGTATTGAATGAAGACTTAATGCATTAGTTTGATATGATTTCAAGGGACCACATAATAAAATAGAAATGAATTGTCAATTCAAATTTTCATTACTATCATATTTTTTTTCCTAAATAATTGATCGGATGTCATTTCATGATATTTTCTACCACATTTTACATGGAAATATAATAAATACACACACAAAGTCATTTTATTTGACACGACACATAGAAATTCAAATATATCATTTATATAGAATTTAATGACATTCAGGTCTTTAGTATTTCAGGTTTTTAGTATATCCAGCATACCAATCCTGATGCAATGAAGAACTACGAAATTTTCCGAATAGATTATAGTCTCGATAAAAACGCGCCAAACACGACAATCTACTAAGTATGACCTACTTTTCATTTACGAGTAAAACAAAAAATATGTGATATTTTCTAAAAGGCATAAAACATATTTTTACATCCAAATTTACTTTTAATTCATAAAAATAAGCATAATATTAATTCTATTAAAAAAGAACTATCCCGCAGAAACGCAGTAACAATATTTAAATGTATATCAAATAACAGACCGCCTACCGGTGGCCCGTAATAATGGCTCATCTATATCCCCGGCAATAGTGATTTTCAAAGTCTTGTATCTACACTAAATAAAGATGCTTTCACATTAGTTTTAACTTCCCTGACCAAATGGTTCTTAAGAAGAAGATTTCCCCTATATGTTACAATGTAAAATTTGACCCCCCCCCCCAATGTGGCCCTACCCTAGCCCCAGGGATCATGATTTTCACATCTTTGAATCTACACTATATGAGGATACTTCCACACATGTTTCAGCTTTCCTGGCTGATTAGTTTCTGAAAAGATTTACTCTTTATATTCCTATGTTAAACTTCGACCCCCCATTGTGGCCCCACCCTACCCTCGGGGGTCATGATTGTCACAACTTTGAATCTACACTACCTGAGAATGCCTCCACACAAGTTTCAGCTTTTCTGGCTGATTAGTTTCTGAGAAGAAGATTTCTAAAGATTCACTCTATATATTCCTATATGTAAAACTTAGACCCCCCCATGGTGGCCTCACCCTACCCCCGGGGGTCATGATTTTCACAACTTTGAATCTACACTACCTGTCGATGCTACCACACAAGTTTCAGCTTTCCTGGTTGATTAGTTTTTGAAAAGAAGATTTCTAAAGATTTACTCTATATATTCCTATGTAAAACTTCGACCCCCCATTGTGGCCCACCCTACCCCCAGGGGTCATGATTTTCACAACTTTGAATCTACACTACCTGAGGATGCTTCCACACAAGTTTCAGCTTTCTTGGTTGATTAGTTTTTGAAAAGAAGATTTCTAAAGATTTACTCTATATATTCCTATGTAAAACTTCGACCCCCCATTGTGGCCCCATCCTACCCCCAGGGGTCATGATTTTCACAACTTTGAATCTACACTACCTGAGAATGCTTCCACACAAGTTTCAGCTTTCCTGGCTGATTAGTTTCTGAGAAGAAGATTATTAAAGATTTACTCTATATATTCCTATGTAAAACTTCGACCCCCATTGTGGCCTCACCCTACCCCCGGGGGTCATGATTTTCACAACTTTAAATCTACACTACCTGAGGATGCTACCACACAAGTTTCAGCTTTCCTGGCTTAATGGTTCTTGAGAAGAAGATTTTTGAAAATTTCTCAAATTTTTTCATTAATTTCTAATTATCTCCCCTTGAAAAAGGGTGTGACCCTTAATTTTCACAACTTTGAATCCCCTTTGCCTAAAGATGATTTGTGCCATGTTTGGTTGAAATTGGCCCAGTAATTCTTGAGAAGATGATGAAAATGTGAAAAGTTTACGGACAGACGGACAGACAGACAGACGGACAGACAGACAGACGGACAGACGGACAGACGGACGACAGACAAAATGTGATCAGAAAAGCTCACTTGAGCTTTCAGCTCAGGTGAGCTAAAAACAAACGCCAGCTAGTTGATATTCTTCTTCAAATCTGTTTTTCTGAGTCAAAAACGAAATCAGACCAAACCATCCATTTTAAACAATTGATATCCATTACAGCGAATTAAAAACCCTTGACCTGATCCATCAACGTACAATTCAATGTATCTATATTGCATCCTCTAGTTTTTTTTTTATGACTGCGTTGTCTATTGATATTATTTTTTAAAAAAGTAAATATATTAAACTCCCCTGTGTCTGACTTTAAAATGGACACAGATTCATGTATACTTACATTCATCCAACAGATCTGTTAGCTTTGACTTTGTCACATTCTTGTAGCAAATCACGTCAAATCCCAGATGTTTAAATGATTTTTCCATGTTCTTATGGTCATTATCAGCACCATTTCTAATCTTCTTCCCACATGCATAGTTAGTTATTACCAGGGCAAGACCCTGACAAGTCCTTTTAGGCGACTCCATTTCCTGATATAAAAATGCGGAGTGCAGTTTAAGTTAGGAGGGCTAGATGGCTGTGGCAATACTAAATATTTAGACTACATTAATCTCCTTGATCTATAGATATTGTAATTTTTGTACTTTTTCTTAACTAAACGAAAAATCATGTCTGAAACTCTTATGTACATGTAGATCTGATGGGTAATTTGTTGAACAATCAGTCTCCTTAACTTTTCTTTTTATCTTGAAAAAATCCTTTTTATAAAATAAATCGAGAAGAAATAAGATATAAATACATAGTTTATATATAAATACAAAGCACGTAGAGATTCCTAAATAAACGCGAGAAATAAATTTCCGCGTAAAATCGCGAGGAGCAACCTTGCGGTAAATACGCAAACCGCGTTGGCTGTAGTGTACAAAATATAAATACTAACACTCGATCAATAATCAATAATACTAGTATTCCATAACAAAAGAAAAAATATGAAAATCAAGTAATTATATTAATGTAACATTACAAGAAAAGCTATGAATTGCACATCACCTGAAAAGAGGAAGCCAGGAAAAACAAGAGAGCACACGGTAGAGGACCATAGAAAACAGAGATGTCGAGAACAGGGTATGACTTAAATAGCATCAACAGAACTGCAAATGTTAGAAGCAGACGGAAAGACATAGTTGTCGCCTTGTGTCAAAAATGCATGAAGAGAATTTAGTAAGTACTGTGGAATCGTTAGAATTCGTGGTGGCTCAATTTTCGTGGTATTCGTGGTTAGCTCTTATCCACGAATTTACACCCTCGACAAAAACCACTGAAGTTTTCATACTAAAACTGGAAAGCGACCTGTCCAAGAAATTACATCCCCATGAATAAGCAAAAAACCCACACTCCACGAAAATTGGACCCCACGAAATTAGATGATTCCACAGTAAGTAATAAAATACTAGTGGATATGCCTCGATTTCAATGTGGACCAGTGGGGTTGGATGGTGGTCGAAAAACCAGGATTCACCACAGCATTAATGATGAAATGTGTATGTAGTCAGCAAATAGAGATGAACATATGAATAATCCGAAATCGGATAAAAGGAATGGTCGATATCAAACATGTAAACAGTTCATGTACAGCTAGCAATTTAAGGTAATAGGTCTATTTGCAGCAGTGTTTAAAGCAACAAAAAATGTATATATGATAAAAATCTTACTTGCATGTACAAACTTACTTTAAACTTAAAAAAAACCAAACATGCAACTGATTTGCATATCATTCACTCTCTTCGAGTTTGTTTTTTTTAAGATAAATCTACTGTAAATATTTCTATCACAAATTGAAATAACTCCCGTATATTTTCGAAGTATAAAATAATTTTGTGGACGTTCTAATTTCTCGAAAAAAGTTAAGTATAACCTGTGTTGAGTTTAAAAAGGAAGACATTTGTATAATCACAAAACACAAGAGGTTCTGATACATTCCTAATACTGACCAACATAGAACCCTGAATAATTTTTATTGCTTATCACAAAAAAGGGCAATGCTCAAAAATGAATTAAGAGAACTAACCATCGTGTCCATTTTTAGACTAAATTAAGGTGGCTCTATACACCACTTTTTGATGATGCAGTACGCAAAAAAGTAAATCTGGAAGCATGCAATTCTGGTACTGGCTGATTTAAACTAAGGCGAATTGTATAAGGGACCGCTCTTTTGAAAAATTTGTTAAATGAATAGATTTAATTTGATAATTGGAAAATCCATTACTTACAAGTATTGTGGTATGTGACACTTTCACGTTGTGTGGTATTATTTATCGAAATAAACAATAAAATCAAATATAATTTTTTAAATGGTTTCTTTCCTATCATCGATAAGATACACCGTAGTGCAGTGGATTAGTGGGTTCACTACAAACCTCTTGGTCATGAGTTCGATTCCCGTTGAGAACAATACATTTTTTAACTTTCCAAAATTTTCTAAAATGTATTTTTTGGTTGAATACTGTGAAAGAAAATTCTAAACCGGTGAAAATATTTCAAATATTATATACTTTAATGCACATTAATAACGACACCTTAAGGGGATGGGAGGGTTGCTTTGAATTTCTCTCAGGTTGGGATCGTAAATCCTTTTAGCCTAGTCAATTTTCCCCTTTATTTATTTGACTTAGTTTTGCATTAAAGAAAATATATTAACTAATACAGGCCTATAATGAAATATGTATGTATTTATCATTCCAACATTATATTTAGGATTTTTTTTTCAACTCAGAAATGAAAAGTCCCCAAGGTGTTTGGGCCTTGGGACTTAGGAACGATAACCCTTACCCGAGGAACTTTCATACCAAACCAATATTTAAAATATTTTTTTGTGTTTATTTGCAATGCTTTTCATTCAATTTTTGATGTCACATTTATTAAAATACATTTTCTTATAACATCAAGCACCTTTTTCAGATGATTTGTCAACAGAGTAAGAAAATAATAAAAATTAGGTTTTGGGGAAATGCTAAAAAAAATTGCAATAATAACATTTTTGAATGTTAAGAAGTGTTATATTTTTTTTATGTGTCCGAAGGAAATATCCAACATATGACAAAAAAATTTCTTTCAATTTGTTAATAGCTGTCTTTAAAAAATATTTTACAAAAACACGAAAAAACCTTAAAAAATTCTTTTGAAATACCTATAGTATCCCTATCATCATTTAAATATTTGATAAGTATATGTTTTGTGGTCTTCTATTGAAAATTGGAATAAACTCTGGGTGTATAGAGCCACCTTAATCTTCTTTTTTTTTTTTTAAAAAGAAAAAAAAGAAGAGCTTTGTATAAAGATATAGGAAAGTATTCAAATTTTAAAAGCTTAATAAATAAGGAATGTCTTTTTACTTAACAACAGTTTATTGTTTTGAAATATATATTTAAAACTGTGGGCAATTCAGTTATAATTTGTAAATTTTAATGTAATATTAAAACAGCTGTCAATATGAGAAACTACAAACCTTTATAAAACCGGTGAGTCCAGAAATCGTCGTATAATTTCGTATTGTCTGGCAACGTTTGTGGGATCAGCCACCTGATGCAATTAAATCCTTTCTATAAGGAAATCCACTATATATAAAAGATGAAATGGTCACATGATATATGATGTACAGACAATGAATAACAACAATTGTAGCTTAAGAATGAAAATTTCCAGACGGTACTTGTAAATTATATAATAACCTCTCTACTTCAAGTGTCGTATGCTTCATGTAAACATTTTTTATTTTAAAATTAAATCTGTCTTTTTATGGGAAAATGCATTTGCAAAGGGTAAATAGTATACAATTATTTAATGCTTGAGCAGTCGATTAACCCCAGTATTTTCCCGAGTTGCAGGGAACAGCTCAGTATGATCTTTTGCCCGAGGCCAACGGCAGGGAACACCTCAGTATGATCTATTGCCCAAGGCCAACGGCCGAGGGCAATAGATCATACTGAACTGTTCCCTGCAATAAGGGAATAATTCGGGTCTATTGACTGTTCAGGAATTAAATAATTGTTTTATTGCCTAATTCCGTGTTTTTAGTAATTTGTGTTCACAATTATAAATAACGTAACGTTTTCATACCATTATGCATTCAGGTCATTGTTAATCAATACCAAGATGACCTAAAAGATAAATTTTAAGAACAATAGTAAAATCAACATAATAAACTTATCCTTTAATCTTGTAGCAATTAAACTTTTTCTAAAATACGTTGCCGGTGTAACGAAGAATTTTGACCCGGGTTGAAAATTGACCCGGGGGTCATTTTTCAACGTTGAATATTGAGACCAAAGGTGTTGAATAAAGACCCTAATCCGTTGAAAATTGACCCGCATCGTGGAATTTTGATCATGAAACCGGTTCAAAATTCAACAGCAAAGATGCACAAATTTACGAATCAATATACATAACTTGAATTTTTTAAATTAATTTATAATTGATTATTTAATTAAATTATCAGTTTTTACATATTTAGTTCTTAGATTTACATGTTTATATATTTAAAACCAGGCTTGGGGTAATGCTAAATGTAATGGTAATGCATTGTAATGCATTACATATTTTCAAAGTAATGCTAGTAACGTGTAAAGCCACAATTTTAGCATTACAAGTAATGGTAATGTAATGCATTACTTCCAAAAACCTAGTGTAATGCTGGCATTACATGGAATTACTTTGCATTACTATGCTTTTCTATGCATGTTCATTTGTAAAATCGTGATAAATTGAATAACTGAAATTGTTTTAAAGAAGAAAAATAATTCTTAAGATAAAAATATTTCAGTTGTATGATCAAGCATGTTAAAAAAACCCATTCTTAAATTGTCAATATAACTGGCTATATCCATACAATTTCACAATATTTTAAGAGTGTTGTTATTTAGAATTTCAAATCATTTGAAAAATGTACTCCAATTAGTTGTTCATTCAGCGAATTCACTACTGTGAGGGATGTGTCAACAACACACAATGCCCCCAGAATAATCTTAGTATCAAAGCAATCTATAGTTTTAAGAGATATGCTAAACACCCCAATCACCACCCTTCTCTTGGCTGTGTTCCATTGGAGTAGAGAACAGACATACACCTTTAAAAGCAAAAACGGATGCACTAACAAGAATGCACTGTCCAACAATGATCTCTTGAAGCTTAAAAATTACTTCCAGTATTATAACCCATTTAAAAATAATTTTACACACACTCTCTCTCTCTCTCTCTCTCTCTCTCTCTCTCTCTCTCTCTCTCTCTCTCTCTCTCTCTCTCTCTCTCTGTTGTATCATGTATCATGTATTAAATACAATAGTTTTGACTGATAGAAAATACAAGATTCATGTATTTTTTCTGATATTACCTGAACACCTATATCTTAGATTTCCAAACCCAACAGGATGCAGTTCAAAGATGAAACCTTTGAAACTTCACTGATCATAAAGTGCACCAGCAATATTGTTCAAGTCATTAAATTTGAACCTGATAGTGAACATGAACCTTTGAAAATGTTTAAGCGTGTTTTATATATGAAACATTTGCAAAAGCTTTTAAATCAGCTTTTAAATTACTTTTTTTTAAACTTAAGCTTATTGTCGACTTTTCACAAAGTAATGGTAATGGTAATGCATTACTTTACTAGTGCAATGGTAATGTAATGCATTACTTCAAGAAAATTAAGTAATGGTAATGGTAATTCAATACCCTAATTCATGAAGTAATGGTAATGTAATGCATTTCTTTACAATGTAATTCGCCCCAGGCCTGTTTAAAACGGTGGTCCCCCCCCCCCCCCCCGAATATTTTTATACATGGTTACACGGTTAACTATTTAATTAACTAAAACTCCTGTTTTTAATTCGCTGCATAAATGTACAAATGTAGATAATTTTAAAAAAATTACGTCATGTTGTTTAATTTTGATTTTACAGTCACCCAGTAAATTGAAACTTTGATATTGTTCATTGTAAATGTTCTGGTTGGTTGCAAATACAAAATTTACAGTATGTCGATTTGTGATTTTTTTGTGTTTGCACCCACTCAGTTTGTTAAAACTGTAATTATCTGAATTTTGTATTCACACCCATCCAGTCAATGACAGTTTACAAAATAATGATACGCCAACATGTACTCTTTCATGAACAATGCTGTAGTAAATACATATCTTGATAGCCGTTTTTATTTTAGTTTTTGTGTGTGCCGTCATGATACATGTAACTTCGGATGTAACTAAATACATGTATAATCAAAATGATAATTTTCTCTAGGCATACAGAATTCTGCTTCATGGCAAACCAATTTTTTGTACAGAATGACGAATAATTTTGCTTTAATAGTTTCTAAATTGCTTTGATTACAAAACTTTCACATAAAACTACCACTAAATGTTCTCTTTAATATGAATTGGTAAATTGCATTTTTTTTTTAAATAAAAATACATGTATGTAGTAAAGATCGTACAGCAGTGTTAGAATAGATGGTTGCCCTTCTGATAACAGGCACCTACATTATTATTTTAATTTAAACGTTCTTTATTGAAATTCAAATGGGTTGGATAACAACAAAGCCTACATGTATGTAAACCCTTTCAAACATACAAAGTCAAGAAGTGGTGTTATCAAATAATATATGGTCATAAGTATATATTATTACTAGTTTATAGAATATCATTGATATTGTGTATACAGGACAAGGGATACTTGGATAATAAATAATTATCTGAACATTTACCATATATGATTGTAAGACATATTGTCGGTAGACATGTTCATTCACACCTACATTTACAAACATATCACCTTCATTTATACTTGCAGAGATACAAACATAAGAATAAGATTTTCATGATCCAGCACATTTAAAAAGAACAGTAAATAAAAGGGAACTGTATACACATGTTATAAGTCGATATATATGTATACTAATTAAATATGTTTAAGCAGTGTAACTTAAAAGAATCAAAAACGCTTGGGGGTTCTAATTTAACTATAAACATGGGAAACAGTTTTATATTTTTATTTATATCAAAAATCAGAACTACCATAATGTATATAAATAATAGTTAATATGAAAAGGTACACTTTTTTAAGTTTTTTAAAAAGATCGTCTCTTTGTTGATTGTATTTTGGGCATCCAAGAAAAAAAAAATTCATATTTTCTTTAGATTTAGACCCACAGTATAAACATCGACTCTCATCAATTAACAAATTCTGAAATAAGTAAGTTTTTAATTTAGATTACTAGCTTTATTCCGTAGTTTACCTAAAATAATATTTTCTTTCCTATTCTCCAAACTGAAATGTTTGTAAGCTATTGTTATATTTTATTTTTAAGTGTTGATTTACAGATGGATAAAGTTTATGAGATTTACATGATTTATTTACATGTAGACCGAAGACGTAACAAAGCTATTGTAATAAGTAATCCGATATAGTGGTAGACAGGAAAAAAAGGTCATTCGACCTAAGATTATATGCATGTTCAGTTGGAAAATATGACTGAATTAAATATAATATGTGTTTTGGTGCTAAACCATTTAAAATCTTGTAGAATAGAATTAGGTTATGTTTATCCCTTCGAGATTGTAAGGTTTCCAAACCAAGTTCACTATATAAAATGGTGTTTAAGCAATTCAGAGTGTTCCATGATTCCTTTCCATTAAGCGTTTCTTTATTAATTGTATACTTTAGAAATCTTAATATATTTTTTGAATGCCTTTTCATATACATGTATAACATTACAATGTTTAGATCAATCATCCTCCGCTTGTACATGTAGATGCAAGCCTACTTTTTTTTTAATTCCTTTGTTTTCAGTTTTACTGGAGAGGGTATATGTCATTAAATAGGACAAAATATATAACCTCTGTTTTATGTGTTTCTAATTTACAGGTATATATTGAAACTGAAAACTCAAAATAATAGAGATGAATTGTATTGTTTAAAACTAAACTATGACTATGCATATGCAGAAAGTTGGCTGGTGCTTCAAAAATAGTTTATCTGGAAAGTTTATAAAAAAAACTATTGTTAAGTCATATAAAATAAAGACTGCTGCAACTAGTTGGATAAAAATATGACAACCATTCATTTATCATTTCGTCATGGAAGTATTCTGACTTCTTCAAATTAAGCACAGGTACCTGATGTTATATATATTTCTGTCTTAATACAAGTAAATATATTACCCTTTATATGGAACGCCATGGCTGCCTTAAGGTCAATTTCATATTATATGAATTGATATTTCATTTAATATCAATAGTAATATCATTATATGCAGTGGTAACAACATTATATGCAGTGTTAGCATCATTATATACATTGCTAACATCATCATATACTGTGATTACATCATTATATTCAGGGGTAAAATCTTTATATGAAATAGCATTATCATTACATTATGTCGTCAAATCACTATGTGCTGTAGTTTATTCATTATATGCTATGAATAAATCTTTATATGATATGATAAACTCATTTCATACAGAGATGAACTCATAATGAACTATTGTTCAATCGTTATGTTATGTGGTACACTCTTCATGTGCAGTTGCAAAATCCTTTTGTGCAGTGCAACGTCTTGACATTAGGTGATAAGTTCATTATATGCAGTACTAACATCATGTTATGGTGTATTGAAACCATTATGTATAGTGGTACAACCTTTATGTGTTGTGGTGAAAGCTTTACATGCAATTGTAAATCCTTTATATGATGTGACAATTTTATTATATGCCGTTGTTGAGTCATTATATGATGTGGTCAGCTCTTTACATGATGTGACCATTTCATTATATGGAGTGGTAACTTTTTTATATGCAGTCGTAACTCTTTATGATGATGTTGTAAACTGGTTCTCGCTGAAAAGTTTCAATGGGGAAGAGGTCCAGTTTTATTTTGAAAAAGATGCCGCGTTCATTGTGACGATGCGCATTTCCTGATCAACTTGTCGTTTGTTTTGATTTCACACAGAGAGAGAGAGAGAGAGAGAGAGAGAGAGAGAGAGAGAGAGAGAGAGAGAGAGAGAGAGAGAGAGAGAGAGTTTATCTGTCCTGTAAACATTGATATCATAATATCAGTCATTGAACCCATTTTGTGTGAAAAATCGAATGTACTATTAGTAGAGTACGCTTTTAAAAGAAATTACAAAAAATGAAACAAGCGTTTTAAAATCAAAGTCGAAAGACCTTTGTTTCAATGTACAAGGTAGGTGCTACGCCTCGCTGATCAATGCCTCCAACACAAAAGGAAAAGACAGATTTTCATTCTTAGACAAAATTAAAATTCGTTTTCATTTTTAAAAAATTTATTTGATTTTTAAGAAATAATAAAGAAATTGGTTGGCCTTAACCTCTTTTTATGGTTGTTTCGTCCACTGTATAAAACTTAAGCTCACCGGGCATGTGTTTTTGTATTTTAAATCCTACAAAGAAGGTGTTGCAGTTCCTGTGCTATTTTCCATAAAGCTGTTGCAGATATCTTCATAACATTTTTATAAGACCATCTTATACGCGGATCCAGACATTTTTTCGGGGGGGGGGGGGGGTCCAATGAATACTGAGTTTGCCGAAGGGGTGGGGGGGTGGGGGGTCCGAGGCAAATTTATGGTAAATTTATGGAAATTTAAGTTTTCCTGGGGTTGGGTCCTCCCCGCAACCCACCCCCCACCCCCGTTCTAGACCCCCATTCATTAAACAAATTGTTAAATGGTTACACTAAAAAATGTGATTGGTTTCATGGCATATCCGAGCTTTGTTTCAAAGAGGCATATTTTTAAAAATTAAACTTCGAAGAAAAAAAAACCCTCCGAAGTTAAGGTTCCTCACTACACCTTAGACGTGTACTTTTTAAGACACTACGTCATCAGATGGCGATTTAAATTTTTTGTTAAATTGTTTATATCGTTCGATTGGGTTGTATGTCGTCGTAGCTTAGTGGTTAATGTTGTGGACTTCTTAACCGCAGATAATGAGTTCGAATCCGCCTAGATTTTTTGTTCATATTAACTGAATTAATTTTTTTTAAATGTAAATTTTCATCCAAAATTGCACATTTTCTTCTTATTTGACTTAAATTCTTCTTATCCATTACGATATCTATCATAATCAAGTAATTTTCTGCTGATTTGAGAAAATATTTCAAGGTATAGTGAGCCACCTTAAATACGGTGTTTTAAATCTTCGCAACTTCATCGTGTCTAGTATAGCCGAGTGGCCAATATAATTACGCAGGATGACCGAACAATCACCGAGACTTACTGCTTGATATTTGAATTAAATTAATTTTTAATCGCATGAAAAGGTAATACCCGTTTTCCGATGGTTTGGAAAATAATTAATGTCGGGATAAATACGTTTCAAAACGCTTGTCAAAATAATATTTTACATGTGTGCTGATTTTTTTTTTAACTTTACCGACTTTGTTCACATTATAAACATGAATTGTAAACATCTGCTGCTAAACGAGGGATTTTAAAACAAAGTAACGCATCAATCCGAATCGATAAAGTTAATGTATTTTTTGGTTGTAAAATATGTCGTTTTCAAAAAAGTAACTCAATTTAAACGTTTTTGAAGAGACAGAATTAGATTTATTAATTAGGCTCAGAAGAAATACATGTATATTTAAAACACGCTAGCAAGTAGAAATCAAATTCATTTATTTTCTTTTAAAATTAAACGCGTACTCTACTAAAAATTTATTCGATTTAACACACATCGACGTATCAAGAACAGAGAAACTCTCTCTCTCTCTCTCTCTCTCTCTCTCTCTCTCTCTCTCTCTCTCTCTCTCTCTCTCTCTCTCTCTCTCTCTCTCTCTCTCTCATGAATTCAAAACAAACGACATGTACACTGTCACAATGAACGCGGCATCTTTTTCAAAATAAAACTGGACCTCTTCCCCATTGAAACTTTTCAGCGAGAACCAGTTTACAACATCATCATAAAGAGTTACGACTGCATATAAAAAAGTTACCACTCCATATAATGAAATGATCACATCATGTGAAGAACTGACCACATCATATAATGACTCAACAACGGCATATAATAAAATTGTCACATCATATAAAGGATTTACAATTGCATGTAAAGTTTTCACCACAACACATAAAGATTGTACCACTATACATAATGGTTTCAATACACCATAACATGATGTTAGTACTGCATATAATGAACTTATCACCTAATGTCAAGACGTTGCACTGCATAAAAGGGTTTTGCAACTGCACATGAAGAGTGTACCACATAACATAACGATTGAACAATAGTTCATTATGAGTTCATCTCTGTATGAAATGAGTTTATCATATCATATAAAGATTGATTCATAGCATATATAATGAATAAACCACTGCACATAATGATCTTACGTTGTAACGTTATGATAGTGCCATTTCATATGAAGATTTTACCCCTGAATATTATGGTGAAATTACAGTATATAATGATGTTATCAATGCATATAATGATGTTACCACTGTATATAATGATATTACTATTGCATATAAAAGATATACCAATTCATATAATATGAAATTGACCTTAAGGCAGCTATGGCGTTCCATACCTTTACCTAATAAAACAGTATAGAGGTTATATTTATTTTAAAAGTAGAAAAATATACAACGCCAGGTGCCTGTCGAATAAAGCTGTGCTGAGTTTACTGAATTGTAACGATGATGGTCAATATTTATTAGATAATGATTTGTCAGAGACTATGTCAAGTTTAACATTAAATTCTATCACACGAAGGAATGATGGTCAATTCTAGGTCAAAAACTATTATATTTCGACTAGCCCGTTCCATTCCGAAGAAAACGGTTATCGTCTTAATTTTATTTACATAATATTGTAATGATATAAATGGATATCATATTTTCAGTCTCAGAATTATATAATAAATCGGACATAAATCGGACATATCAACCAACAATAAATCAGCCACGTCCGCATATGTATCAGACTGGATGAAAATTTTAAAACTGAAACTTTCAAATATGTGCATGATTGTACATTTAAAACGTGTGGAGTAAGTTCCAGTTTAGATCAAAACTCTGAAGTTGGGGTCAATTCTCAACAGGATCAATTTTCAACGTGTCGAGGTCATCAAAGTTTAGAAGAAAAAAATGTCATACGGTTGAAAAATGACCCCGGGTAAATATTTCACGATTTTGGTCTCAATTTTCAACGTTGAAAAATGACCACCCGGATCAATATTCAACGTTGAAAAATGATCCCCGGGTCAATTTTCAACCCGGGTCAATATTCTTCGTTACACCGGTCCAATAGATCGCAGTCAATTGACCGGCGATCAATAGATCACGGTATATATTATAAATTTGGTTAATGGCCAGTGTACGTTTCATAAACTGCGAAGCTGTTTAAAAAAGAGCGTAATCTGTTCCAACCCAGTTTATATGAGAATGAATTCTCTAGCTATTAAATTAATTCCATCATTCAATTTCTACCAACAAGAACAGAAATTTATACTTCATGAATATAACTTCAGGACGTATATACTAGTAAATATCTAAATACTAGCATATACATGTATGTCCCAAATAGTTTGTACAGAACATTGACGTAACGTCATGCCGATTGATACGTCATCAAAACGTTTATACAAGCGTAAACTTTTTGATCAAATTCGTTATAAACAGATACTGAATGATTGATTAAGGATTGTGTTTATGCTGTGAATTCTTCTCCATCCTCTTCCATAGCCGTTTATTGGTATTCCTCCGTCTATCTTCTGAGGGATTCTCTACATAAACGGCTTTATTATTTCAAAAAATGCTCAAATGAAAATAAGAATAATTGGTTTACCAGTAACCCGCGTCAAACCATGCAATTTGTAGATAATTTATTTTTTCTGTTTTTCTTCGAAGCAAGCAAGGATAAAAAATTAATAAAAATGTTTACTCACTTTACAAATTTGTTATGTAATATGATATTTTTCCTTCCTAGATATAATTATTTGTTTTGCATCCAGAGAGGAAACTACTACTTAAAGGCACAAGTACGTGAAGAATGGAAACGTGATATTTCTCAGATATTGTAAGTTGGAATTTGAACTAAGCACTTAATAATCAGTCAAGAACATAAACAAACTTCTCATCATGTGATATATTTATTCGCTAATTGTATAATATCATAAATCAATATTATTCAATAAACATTTGTATCATTTTTGCTATTGTATTGTTTACAAAATCACGTACATTAATTAATTAGACAATGATTGTGATTACACACGAACAAGCGTTACAAAAGAACAACATAGCTTTAAAGTATTGTTATGTAAGTAAGCTCAAGGCATGATTTTGTTTACAAATACTGTAATGAAATTACTACGTCTTAAAGAAAACTACTTGTAACGAACATGGTAAATTTATTCATTTTGTTCATGATAATCATTATACACGAAATAAAAAGAAGATTTAAATGATTAACTTAACAACTATATAAGCAAATACAAGACTCGAGCTTTGCTTACAAAAAAAAGAATTCTAATTATTGTGTCTTGCTTGTATCTTATTCTAGATATAAAAAACATACATTTTAAAATGTTTGAGCGCAAAGAGTGTCCAAGTCCCTTTAAATATTCAACCAATACATAGATAAGAATTACCTTACATGAACTGTACAAGACATTAGTACTGCTAAACTTTATATAATCATGTATTCTTGTGCATTAAAATAGTTTTTATAACAATTTCAAATTCTGGTTATAATTTCCCCAGAGTACGTTTTATCATAAAAAAAAGACGTACTAAAGTACGATTTTTCTTGAAGAAAACGCACCCTAAGTTAAGGTTACAGTTTTTTTCAGGTTATAACGTTTTCGATGTACGATTTCTCCTGATACCTCTTTGCACGCCATCTGGCGTCGATTCAGTGAAAGACTGTTGGTTTTGCATGGGTCGGTGTTTGTTTTGCATTGGTGTCTGTTCATTTTGCAAATGAGTCTTTGTATTTAAGAATTTTTTTTAAAAAATGAGTTGTTTGTTTTACATTAACGTCCCTTTTTCTTCTTTTTATAGCATCTATCATAACGGAGGTTCTTTAAAGTACATGCGTTATATAGATAGCGTATGTTTATTTATGTTCATGGAGAAATGTGTGTTATTAAGTCCAGTGATGAGCCTGTCAACGCCGGGTCAGAAATCTAAATAAAACGCTACTACTGACCACGGTGCGTCGGATCATTAGTATGCACTTGATTGCATTTACTTATTAGGAGGAGAATGTCGTAGCAGAGTGTCCGTGCGTATAAAATGGGGGTGTGGGAAACACAGCTCTCCGGAAGTCATCTGGAAGCTGTCTTTCTGCCTCCTCTTTTTATACAGGTAAGATAAATTATAACGTATTCACAAAAGTAAAGTTAATAGATTCAGGGGGTTCAAATGATATTTTATTTTTAGGGATTTTTGATAATGTTGATAAATTTCATTGTAATTAATATTGATCTTTATTGCTAAAATGTCATATTAATTTGTTATATCTAAATACTAGACTAAAAGTAAAAGAGTAGTCATCTGGAACCTGTCTTTCTGCCTCCTCTTTTTATACAGACTGGGACACGGGCTACTCCCCATGTAGAAGAGGAGGCATTCCGGAAACACTTTGGCTAGGGCACCCGCCAGGTGTGGGCATGTTGGAACTAAGATCTCGAGAATCGAAATAAATTAAATATCATAACACCCCATATGACCCCCTTGTGGATTTTTATAAAATAGTACTGGATTCGTTATGATACATCCTTGAAAATCGGGATAAAACTCTTTAGCTGGCCTAATGTAATATATCTATAATTTTATGAACCATGACAGTCATTATTTGTTAGTACAAGGTTTTTCTTTCAAAACTGCTTTGAACTACTCAAAAAGCTTTAACCTACCCTAGCATCTGGATATTCAAGATCAAGCTCTGATGTTAACCTATAACTACCGTTTATTACCCAGCAGTATTTACTTAATATATGCACATCCTAATGGGATATGACCAGTATTTACGTCAAAATGTAACCAGTTCCAATACGCTAACCCTTTTTGAAAAGCTAAGAGAAAAAAAATTAAACCTGTACTAGCATCCAAAATATCGAGATCATACTCCGTATCTAAGGGTTACAAAAGCCCAGAAGGAACGCTCAAATTCAAGATTCGAAATTCAACATCTAGATTGACATCTGTATCCTTGCGACAACAAACTGTTCTAACTAAAGATCAATTGTGCATGCTCTTACCTAAAAATAAATGTTATATTATCTCTGATGTAATGGTTAAATTCACTTAGTTTAATCATTCCCAACAATATGAGTAGCAAAATTGGTCATAATAACATGTGCTTCGCGAATCTAAGTGAATTTTCTTGCCCTGGGTGTATTTGTCTTTGATTCGTTTTAACCCTGAGTGTACATGTATACGAAGAGAGCTCTGTGGGTTTTTTTTACACTGTTAAATTAACCATGCAAATTTGAATAAGTTAGGACCAGTATTTACATAGATATGTGACCTAAATCAAAAAAGTTTAACCTTCTCCAAAATATATAACCTCATTTAGCATCCGAAACATTTGACTGAGATTTAGCATCTAAGTAAGCCTGTTAAGGTTGAATAACACACCTGGAAAAAGTCACTCAAATTAACAGAAAATTATTTGATTATAAAAGATAATTATCATGATAAATAAACTGTAAATATGTCAAATAATCGAAAAATTTGCAGTTTGGGGATAGAAAATGAATATATAAAAAATTCAGTTCGGTAAGTAAAAACAAAATCCCCTGCGGGATTCGAGCTCAGAGGTACGGATCACAAGCCCGGCACGTTAGCCACTCAGCTATGGAGTGAGCTACGTATATTCGTCAATAAAACGAAAAGTCGTTCCGATCGGAGGTCAGCCATTTTGTGATGATGTGTTATTCCACCTTAAGTAGATAAGCTACAAGATGCATCATACATCCAGGTTTGTTGATAGTAGTATACCAGTAATGACAAAACCTTAACCAACTTGTACATTGTAAGTAGCATTACATAACTCTCTTAATATGGAAGGAAAGACATGGTAATGTACACTTCATTGTCACCTACTTGTTGAGTGAGTGGCTCACAGTTTCAAGAAAAACAACTTCTTAAAAAGTGAAGGGTCTAATTTTATTTTAAGGACCCAGGGACCGTTTCTGGTAACTTGAAATAACAAATCGAAGTGATAAACACTTTGTCTCAATTTCTGTTCCTTGTTGGTAACAAACGTTCAATTTTTAACACATACAATGACTGCAGCAACACACTTTGGAAAAAAAACAACAAAGAGCGATTAAATTAATTGCGACCAAATGTATAGAAAGCTAGAGGCTACAATATTCTATCTATGTAATTCTATGTATTTGTGTTCCCTATTTGCGTTTTTCGTTTAATTGAAATAGATGAATATCTTAAAATTGTTCACATGTTAGGTAGGTCTTAAAATATTTATGTGCAATTTGTAGATCGCCATTTTTTTTTTTAGATCTATGGAGTTTGGTAAATTGTTCATTTATTATCTGTTCAATACAAGTTTGACATTTTTTCTTGCATCATTCGTGATTTGTATATCAACATTTGTAAGGTAACGCAGGAAGCGCGTGTTACGTTGTATCTTATGGGAAACAGAGTCCAACAATATAAAATCAAGGTATATATATATACTTATGATATGAACTTTCTTTAGTGGTCAAAATCCTGACCATGCGTGAAATAATTTTATCATTAACGGCCGTCCAATAATGATTAAATTTCAGAATTATATAATCAATGGTCAAAATGCACATCCACGAACGATCTCAGATATTATCGCAAAATAAGTGTACCGTTGACCATTTTATCATGAAAATAAATTCAGTAGTTTCAGAATTTTTACGATTATAAATTTGGTTGGACAGTGTACAAACTGCGAGGCGGTTTATAAAAGAGCGTAATCTGTTCCAACCCAGTTTATATGAGTATGAATTCTCTAGCTATTGAATTAATTCCATTATTCAATTTTCTACCATCAAGAACAGAAATTTAGACTTCATGAATATAACTTCAGGACGTATATACTAGTATATATCTATATACTAACATATATGTCCCGAATAATTTGTACAGAATATTGACGTAACGTCATGCCGATTGATACGTCATCAAAACGTTTATACAAGCGTAAACTTTTTGATCAAATTCGTTATAAACAGATACTGAATGATTGATTAAGGTTTGTGTGTTTGTGCTGTAAATTCTTCTCCATCCTCTTCCATAGCCGTTTATTGGTATTCCTCCGTCTATCTTCTGAGGGATTCTCTACATAAACGGCTTTATTATTTCAAAAAATGCTCAAATGAAAATAACAATAATTGGTAAACCAGTAACCCGCGTCAAACCATGCAATTTGTAGATATTTTATTTTTTCTGTTTTTCTTTGAAGCAAGCAAGGATAAAAAATTAATAAAATTGTTTACTCACTTTACAAATTTGTTATGTAATATGATATTTTTCCTTCCTAGATATAATTATTTGTTTTGCATTCAGAGAGGAAACTACTACTTAAAGGCACAAGTACGTGAAGAATGGAAACGTGATATTTCTCAGATATTGTAAGTTGGAATTTGAACTAAGCACTTAACAATCAGTCAAGAACATAAACAAACTTCTCATCATGTGATATATTTATTCGCTAATTGTATAATATCATAAATCAATATTATTCAATAAACATTTGTATCATTTTTGCTATTGTATTGTTTACAAAATCACGTACATTAATTAATTAGACAATGATTGTGATTACACACGAACAAGCGTTACAAAAGAACAACATAGCTTTAAAATATTGTTATGTAAGTAAGCTCAAGGCATGATTTTGTTTACAAATACTGTAATGAAATTACTACGTCTTAAAGAAAACTACTTGTAACGAACATGGTAAATTTATTCATTTTGTTCATGATAATCATTATACACGAAATAAAAAGAAGATTTAAATGATTAACTTAACAACTATATAAGCAAATACAAGACTCGAGCTTTGCTTACAAAAAAAAGAATTCTAATTATTGTGTCTTGCTTGTATCTTATTCTAGATATGAAAAACATACATTTTAAAATGTTTGAGCGCAAAGAGTGTCCAAGTCCCTTTAAATATTCAACCAATACATAGATAAGAATTACCTTACATGAACTGTACAAGACATTAGTACTGCTAAACTTTATATAATCATGTATTCTTGTGCATTAAAATAGTTTTTATAACAATTTCAAATTCTGGTTATAATTTCTCCAGAGTACGTTTTATCATAAAAAAAGACGTACTAAAGTACGATTTTTCTTAAAGAAAACGCACCCAAGTTAAGGTTACATTTTTTTTTCAGGTTATAACGTTTTCGATGTACGATTTCTCCTGATACCTCTTTGCACGCCATCTGGCGTCGATTCAGTGAAAGACTGTTGGTTTTGCATGGGTCGGTGTTTGTTTTGCATTGGTGTCTGTTCATTTTGCAAACGAGTCTTTGTATTTCAGAATTTTTTTAAAAAAATGAGTTGTTTGTTTTACATTAACGTCCCTTTTTCTTCTTTTTATAGCATCTATCATAACGGAGGTTCTTTAAAGTACATGCGTAATATAGATAGCGTATGTTTATTTATGTTCATGGAGAAATGTGTGTTATTAAGTCCAGTGATGAGCCTGTCAACGCCGGGTCAGAAATCTAAATAAAACGCTACTACTGACCACGGTGCGTCGGATCATTAGTATGCACTTGATTGCATTTACTTATTAGGAGGAGAATGTCGTAGCAGAGTGTCCGTGCGTATAAAATGGGGGTGTGGGAAACACAGCTCTCCAAAAGTCATCTGGAAGCTGTCTTTCTGCCTCCTCTTTTTATACAGGTAAGATAAATTATAACGTATTCACAAAAGTAAAGTTAATAGATTCAGAGGGGTCAAATAATATTTTATTTTTAGGGATTTTTGATAATGTTGATAAATTTCATTGGAATGAATATTGATCTTTATTGTTAAAATGTCATGTTAATTTGTTATATCTAAATACTAGTAAAAGAGTAGTCATCTGGAACTTGTCTTTCCGCCTCCTCTTTTTATACAGACTGGGACACGGGCTACTCCCCATGTAGAAGAGGAGGCATTCCGGAAACACTTAGGCTAGGGCACCCGCCAGGTGTGGGCATGTTGGAACTAAGATCTCGAGAATCGAAATAAATTAAATATCATAACACCCCATATAACCCCCTTGTGGATTTTTATAAAATAGTACTGGAGTCGTTATGATACATCCTTAAAAATCGGGATAAAACTCTTTAGCTGGCCTAATGTAATATATCTATAATTTTATGAACCATGACAGTCATTATTTGTTAGTACAAGGTTTTTCTTTCAAAACTGCTTTGAACTACTCAAAAAACTTTAACCTACCCTAGCATCTGGATATTCAAGATCAAGCTCTGATGTTAACCTATAACTACCGTTTATTACCCAGCAGTATTTACATAATATATGCACATCCTAATGGGATATGACCAGTATTTACGTCAAAATGTAACCAGTTCCAATACCCTAACCCTCTTTGAGAAGCTAAGAGAAAAAAAAATTAAACCTGTACTAGGATCCAAAATATCGAGATCATACTCCGTATCTAAGGGTTACAAAAGCCCAGAAGGAACGCTCAAATTCGAAGATTTGAAATTCAACATCTAGATTGACATCTGTATCCTTGCGACAACAAACTGTTCTAACTAAAGATCAATTGTGTATGCTCTTACCTAAAAATAAATGTTACATTATCTCTGATATAATGGTCAAATTCACTTCGTTTAATCATTTCCTACAGTATGAATAGCAAAATTGGTCATAATAACGTGTGCTTCGCGATTCTAAGCGAATTTTCTTCCCCTGGGTGTATTTGTGTTCGATTCGTTTTAACCCTGAGTGTACATGTATACGAAGAGAGCTCTGTGGGTTTTTTTTACACTGTTAAATTAACCATGCAAAGGACTATATATGGTTTGAGCCTAAAATGGCCCCCTAAAATGAACATTGTCATCTTACTGTAATTCTTTGTTTTATTTGTACAAATATACATTTGAAGTTTTTTCATAATTTTCATTTTGATTTTAGTGCCCACAATTTTAAAATATGACATCATAAAGTTTACCTTTCCCCGCCATTTTCTCATTTTAAGCATAAAGCGGCTTGTTTTGAGGCAGTTTTTCTTTAAGGAAACATTGAGCGACTGCTTGAACAAACAAAATATTTTCACCAAAGATGTATCTCTCCAATACTTATAAGTGACAAAAAGTTCGTTCTTGTTCAAAGAGTCGCTCTATATTTCCCATTCGAAAAAAGGTAAGAAAAATGTCAATTTTTGATTGATTTTGATTGAATTATAAAAATAGCGTCACTTCTGACGTCATATACAGCCAGTGAGTGCATATTAATCAAAAAAATAATTGAAAAACATAGTTCATGTCAACTCTTTTATAAAATAACACAACAAAGTATTGTACCTGAATCATTTTAAAAATAGGGGGCCAAATTTGACTAATATCATATATAGTTTTTTGAATAAGTTAGGACCAGTATTTACATAGATATGTGACCTAAATCAAAAAAGTTTAACCTTCTCCAAAATCTTTAACCTCATTTAGCATCCGAAACATTTGACTGAGATTTAGCATCTAAGTAAGCCTGTTAAGGTGGAATAACACACCTGGAAAAAGTCACTCAAATTAACAGAAAATTATTTGATTATAAAAGATAATTATCATGATAAATAAACTGTAAATATGTCAAATAATCGAAAAATTTGCAGTTTGGGGATAGAAAATGAATATATAAAAAATTCAGTTCGGTAAGTAAAAACAAAATCCCCTGCGGGATTCGAGCTCAGAGGTACGGATCACAAGCCCGGCACGTTAGCCACTCAGCTATGGAGTGAGCTACGTATATTCGTCAATAAAACGAAAAGTCGTTCCGATCGGAGGTCAGCCATTTTGTGATGATGTGTTATTCCACCTTAAGTAGATAAGCTACAAGATGCATCATACATCCAGGTTTGTTGATAGTAGTATACCAGTAATGACAAAACCTTAACCAACTTGTACATTGTAAGTAGCATTACATAACTCTCTTAATATGGAAGGAAACACATGGTAATGTACACTTCATTGTCACCTACTTGTTGAGTGAGTGGCTCACAGTTTCAAGAAAAACAACTTTTTAAAAAGTGAAGGGTCTTATTTTATTTTAAGGACCCAGGGACCGTTTCTGGTAACTTGATATGACAAATCGAAGTGATAAACACTTTGTCTCAATTTCTGTTCCTTGTTGGTAACAAACGTTCAATTTGTAACACATTCAATGACTGCAGCAACACACTTTGGAAAAAAACAACAAAGAGCGATTAAATTAATTGCGACCAAATTTATAGAAAGCTAGAGGCTACAATATTCTATCTATGTAATTCTATGTATTTGTGTTCCCTAATTGCGTTTTTCGTTTAATTGAAATAGATGAATATCTTAAAATTGTTCACATGTTAGGTAGGTCTTAAAAAAGTTATGTAACAATTTGTAGATCGCCATTTTTTTTTTAGATCTATCGAGTTTGGTAAATTGTTCATTTATTATCTGTTCAATACAAGTTTGACATTTTTTCTTGCATCATTCGTGATTTGTATATCAACATTTGTAAGGTAACGCAGGAAGCACGTGTTACGTTGTATCTTTTGGGAAACAGAGTCCAACAATATAAAATCAAGGTAAATATATACTTATGATATGAACTTTCTTTAGTGGTCAAAATCCTGACCATGCATGAAATAATTTTATCATGAACGGCCGTCCAATAATGATGAAATTTCAAAATTACATGATCAATGGTCAAAATGCACATCCACGAACGATATCAGAATTATCGCATTATTATAATTAATAAGTGCACCGTTGACCATTGTAATGACATTCTTTTATAGCATAAGTGGATGGACTTTTACCATATCCATAGAACAATTATGCATGACATAGCACGGATTTGAACACATGCATTTTTGTATGCCCATCTGTCTATTTCTCTGTTGGCTAAAAAGAGTACCAGATAGTTGATTAAATTGATTTATAGTTTGCTTTTTTAAATTCTTTTAATTCAATAATGTTAAAGGCACGTGCTTATAAATACATGTATGGTTCATCAGTTACTGCCTTCCTATGCAGCTCCTATGTTTGAGTTTGGAAGCCAAACTTACAGTACTTAATAAATAAGATAAGCTGAAATTAAAAAAAATGTTTTTTTTTTCTTAAAAACTGCCTGCCACAAAATAAAGATACTTGCTAAACTCCTTATATATTTAATATAACCAATGTTATTTACCCCACTATAGCTTTAATTGAAGATGGTTTATTTGGCATCGAAGAATATCAATATAGTAAATTATAAAATTAATGTATACGATGAAATTTTATATATGGTGCAGACTTTTTTTTTAGTCTAATGGTGAAGAAAAATGACTCTTGAAAAGAAGAGAAACGAACCTGTTTCCATACTATTTGAGAAATTTGTTCAAGTTCTGAAAAATTATCTATCGTCATGTAACATTTCTTTGTAAAGAAACACGTGATATCATTAAATCTTCGATCATTTCCATGAATCGGGTATCCAGAAAGAGTTGAACATGAAAAGTAAATACAAAGTTGTTTTTTTCTAATGCCTAATTTATTATGATATAGAAGTCAAGAGCATTGATTTATTACAAAGCTCAACATCCTCTTAACATTATGGTTACCCGGTCATTATAATACAACACAGTGAAATTTAATTAGTATAATCTTTTTAATGTTTAAAATTGTTAAAATAAAATTTGAGTGTTAACATTGGAGGAGGAGGAGGAGGTGGTCAGCGCAGTAACTTTTATCATTTTTTACTACTCAGTTTATTATTTATTTATTTTTTTATAAAAGAAAATAATTTACCATTTGCTTTTTTATTTGGATATTTTCCAATGTGTACTTATGCTTTTATTCTGGATCATATTTTCTGTATAAATATTTCAGATTAAATACATCTATTAACTTTGTTGTACCTAAACGACTGTAAGTCGTAACGGCTAACCGGCCTTGGGCGGGCAAACAAATTTATTCTTTTTAAAGGAAGGTAATTTTAGTACATCATTCATAAAATTTAAACCTTAAGCGATACGGTATAGTTCCGGATTGGAGAAGTAAAATCTTAGTGACATAGAAGATTCCAGATATAACTGAATAGTTTTTGTATGCCTCTCTTTATTTTTTTTTTAAACAGAAAACAAACATTCACAGAGAGAGAGAGAGAGAGAGAGAGAGAGAGAGAGAGAGAGAGTTTTGACCAAACACACAAACAAGTTTTGCACCTTAATTAAACTGTTATAATAATAATAAGGTGAAAGAGTGTTATTGATTTAGCTCGTTATATTTCAATGACAGAATTTCTTTTTGATTGCCAAAAAGCTATAATATTGCTGTAATTGTTATAGTTTTATCGTTAGTTAATAAATAAAACAACTGCTAGTAAAAAAAGTGCTATTTTATAATTTTATGATTTTCAGAGTCTCGTGACATCTAACGCTACAAAACTGAACGTTTCTTTAAAATTGCCGAGGATGAAAATCAACTGACATAAAATAAAAAGTGCATTGATCTAGAATGAGGAGTGCATTGGGTCCAAACCTCCCTGGAGAAATCAAACATGGTATTAAAAAAAAGACATACATGTAGGCCTCGTCACCCAATATCCCTCCCCCTTTCAACTCCCAATGAAAATACAATATACTATATATTATATCACTTTCTCTTGCAGTGAAATTTGTAGAATACCGATCTATGTGCGAGGTGTTGTAAACAATTATTGGATCCTAATACAGATCCAATATCACTGTAAACAATTATTGGATCCTAACACAGATCCAATATCACTGTAAACAATTATTGGATCCTAACACAGATTCAGTATCACTGTAAACAATTACTGGATCCTAACACAGATCCAATATCACTGTAAAACAATTATTGGATCCTAACACAGATCCAATATCACTGTAAAAAATTATTGGATCCTAACACAGATTCAATAAACACTTTTTGGATCCTAACACAGATCCAATATCACTGTAAACAATTATTGGATCCTAACAGATCCAATATCACTGTAAAAAATTATTGGATCCTAACACAGATAAATATCACTGTAAACAATTATTTGATCCTAATACAGATCCAATATCACTGTAAACAATTATTAGATCCTAACAGATCCAATATCAATGTAAACAATTATTGGATCCTAATAGATCAAATATAAGTAAGACATAATTCGTCATGTTGTCTATAAGACAATCACCTCCGTGTAGCCCCCCCCCCCCCCCCCTTCGACACTTTCCCTCCATGCGGACGAAATCACAGGGACCGAGCTTGTTTTAACATTCATTTCTACAAATTGTAACCATATGATAAATGAAGAAAATTTATGGTTGCATTGAAATCAATGTTAAAACGGGCTTGGCCCCTATGGATAAAATGCCTAATTTTGATGAATAATTTGCCGCCACCATGTTTAGTACAAAGACAATTAATTAATCTGGTTGCTATATACGATTTCTTAAGTTTACATGTATTGTACTGTGTGCTTTATACTATTACAATAGTATATCATATAGCATAGGTAAATATCAAATTGGTTATGTAAGTGTGAACATTTCCTTTAGTCGTACAATAACTCAAAATGCGTGATGACGTTTTTATTTGTGCCCTGACGCATGAATAGGCTAATATAAGTGTATTCACATGAAATTAAACATCACAGATTTTGAATGCAATCATAATAAATTACACTGAATGTAAATATTTATTAATACATAGTATGAAATACACGTGTTCTGCACCCCTGATATGAACAAAGTTATCTTTACTTACTACAAATCATCAAATTCATGGAAATAGTCTTGCTTAATCTATATCACCCAGTTTGGTGTCTATCTGAGAAATTTTATTTTCTTTACATTGCCGTTTAAAACTTCTGATACAAACAGATTGTCATTATTGTCCACACATAAACCATACGGACCCTTCAGATCACAGTTATCAATGTAACGGAGAAACTGTCCATCCTGATCCAGAATGTGGATACAATGGTTGTCACAATCTGCTGTCAGGATACGACTCTGACTGTCTGTTGTGATACCATATGGTTTAAATGGTACCTTTTTGGTAACTGAGGGATGAACGGTGTATCTCCATCTGAGTTTCCCGTTCTGATTAACCACCACTACTGCACAGGCCCCACAGTCAGCTACACAGATGTCATGGTTTCTGTTTTCAATGATGTATTTAATGTGAGCATTCCCTGAGTACAGAGGTTTACCTTCATCGTCAAACTGAATTGTTTGTTTCTCTGTAGATCCTGAGTAACGGACGACTTTGGATTGAGTTTGATCATCACTGAACATGGTAACCAGGAGATCACCATTAGAGGTGACACACAGCTGACCAGGACTCCATCCCTGTAGTCTGATCAACTTCTCTATCTGTCCATTATTTACATTATTCACTGTTCTTGATATCCAGTCACTGAAAAGTACATTCCCACCACTGTCTACAGCTATATCATTGGGTCGTTGTTCTGATTTGCTGCTAACTGTATGAAGTAATTCACCTTTCATGTTAAAGCATTTGATATCCTTTGACGATCCAAATGTCCAAACACAATCTTCATTTACATAGGTAATATCGAAAAGTTTTTCATATCCGGTATGTATTGTTGCAATAAGCTCCGGTTCATCCAGTATTCTACTCAATGGAGTGCTGGGTTCGTTTAGTGACAAGACACTCTCTTCAGTAGCAGTAGACAAAGGAATGATCTGCCCAAACAGACTATACAAATTTTCATGGTCTAATGGTTTGGGAATGAATGTTGGCAGTGTAACCTTCACTTTGGGTGGCAGCTTGCTGAACTCTACAATCTTTGAGCTGTATTCAATGGTAGGAGATACTTCAGTGGATTTCTTGATTTCTTCTATGGCTAGTAATGTTTGTTTAATGAGAGCCTGTATCTGTTTAATTTCATCCAAGTGTTTCTGTAAAATGTCTCTGTGTTTTACTTTTATCTCACTGATTTCAGCTTTCATTTTATTGATAACGATGTCAATTTCTGTGTGCCATTGCTCTCCTTGTTTGGAAATTGTTGTTGTAAGTTTCTCATATCCTCCATCCAGGTTGGCAAGCTGATTTTCCAAGTCGAGTGCAATTTCTTCATATGTCGGAGAAATAAGATTTTCTAATTTATTTGCTTCATCTGCAATAGCCTTTTTCTTTGTCATGTAAACTTCGGAAACTTCTATAAATATATGTCCTCTGTGTATTTCTGATGCAGTACAAGAAGAACAAACAAATACGTCGTTGCAATTCTTGCACTGCCAGTCACAATTTTTGAGTGAATGTGTCCCACATTTTGGGTAAATCAGAGTTGATCTTCGTTCCTGGAAAGGGACTATTTTATGTTTGTCATATCCATCTGAGATGTGATCTACTACACAGGGCTTGCAGAGGTTGACATGACAAAAGTCACAGTAGCTGTGTACTATGGCGGTCTCACAAAGGTCACATCGGTGCACATCCTGGGCAGTAGTATGAGGATCCATCGCTTTTCTAAAAAATTAATGAAAAAGTTAAATGAAAAATTAAATTAACTGTTTGTCTTTAATCCAGAAGAAAACGTAGGAATAATTGTTAATATATTAAGAGCCGTTAACGTAAAAACCATATGTTGCAGCCCTGCTTTTATCAAGAGGTTACAATAACCAGATAAAATGAGCAACTTGCATTAATTGATAAACATATAAGCATAAAATATATTTGTTGAAGGTCAACTCATACAGACAATTAAAACGAAAGTACTTATTTGAAAGATATTAATTTAAAACAACTAACGTTACACGTAGGTATCTCAATTTTCGTCTAATAAATAAAGTCAATTATAAGCGGGACTAACCTTGTTTAAAATAAATCAATTTACATATTCGTCGAATTGGACATCAAACATGCAGACGTGTACACGTAACTTAAACATGGCTGAGCTTGCTTGGATAGAATGCGGTCACCTGACATCAAGAATTAAAAACAATTAGAGTTATTCCCCGTGTATCATAGTTCTGCACCCCCTTTCCTTACTGAACAGTTACGATGACTTAATTTTAAAAGAAGTACATGGAGGAGTGTTGACAGATATTGTATATACAGCCCTAAAAATTATTGGCTCTAGATCTAAGACTTAACGAGGTAGGTTAAATAAAATATGGAAACATTTTAAAGAATGTTATATATTGTACTTAAAATATAACCATACACTTTCCAGAAATAAGTATATTCATAAATCAATAAAATTGAAACAAGTCTTTTTGTACCATAGCTAGGTGGATTTTCCATTGTAAAATGATGTGGTATATCCCTATATACGCCATTGCATATGGACCAATCTAAAATTTACATCTTACTCACTTTTAAGCTCACCTGAGCTGAAAGCTTAAGGGAGCTATTCTGATCACATTTTGTCCGTCGTACGTCTGTCCGTCTGTCTGTCTGTCTGTAAACTTTTTACATTTTGAACTTCTTCTCTAAAACCGCTTATCCAATTTCAACCAAATGGCACAAAGCATCCTTTTGGGAGGGCGAATATAAATTGCAGAAATAAAAGTCCGATCTGTATTCAAAGCGGAGGAGACCTTGAAAGTGTAGAAAAAGGGGGGTGTATTTTTAAAAATCTTCTTCTCAAGAACTACCGAGGCAAATTCAACGTAGTTTAGCATAAATTATCCTTATGGGAAGGAAAATATCAATTGCAAAAATTAAGGGATAATTCTGTTTCAAATCTGAGTTATTACGAAAATAATAATAAAGGAAAGGCGTGTTAAATCAGTTTAATAGCTTCGGGTTCGGCATCCGGTAAAATGGGTAGGCAAGACTTGGCCTGGGCAAAACAAAAGATTGGCAGTTATAAATCTGCCAATCTTATTAAAATTTCAGGATATTTGATGGACCAGTATATTTGTATTCGCTGTAAATATTGCTGCAAAATAATGCGTATTTGGAATTGACGATTGCCGATCTGCCCCGGCTTTTATTTTGCCACGGCCCGGGTTTGCATACCCATTTTACCATGACTCGTATTCCATACTTCTAAAACGAGGTTCTTTGTTTAAAGCAGCCATGACATTATACGAAAAAGGGTCGATCTGACTATGATGAATTTGCTTGTTGTGCAACAGTTCGCGTATGAACGGAAATTTTTGAAACATGCAAAATATATTGGTGCCGATTTTGTGAAGTAAATTGAGGCTAAATATTTCAATGCGTTGACAATTTTTACACATGACGTTGGTGTTAGCTTGTTCTGATTTTCGTTCCGTTTTCATTATTTATGCTTTGTAACCTGGGAACTATCGTCTGTATTTCGTGATTTTACGTATCAAATCAAACAGAGGCTTCGGTAAATCAAACAGTTAACTGTTTACCTGCGCAAATTAAGCAAAATCTGATGTATCAAAAAAGTACTGAAATACAATTCATTCTATCGGTAATTCGGCATTATCTTTTGCGTAATGGTAGATTAATGCAATAGGTTTTGTTAAGATGCTCGGCATTTCCTCGAGTTTATTCAGTTTAAATAATAGAGTTTGATACCGCTGAAGGAAATATGAAGGTATATATACATGTATATATATGATTCATTTCGAAAAAATAAATTGTGTTCTTTATTTGTTATAGTGCATGTTTCTTGTGTTTAATTGTTTACAATTTCTATATACTAACCATATTTGAGTGTTAAGCTTCGAATTACATGTATAAGCAAGATACAGAGATTTGCTCACAATTCTATGTTTGTACACAGATCTTAAAAACTAAAGATTAAAAAAGTAAAAAAAAATTGTCAATATTTTTAAAGAAAATTTTCAAAGTCTGTTCTTCCAAAAACCAACTTTAACAACTTATTGTATTGTAAACTTAACCTTTTTTCGTCATTATCACTCCTACTGTACATGTGATCCTTGACTGTGTTTGTGTAAATTTGTATAAACTGATTTTGAATCTCAAATACCAGTGAACTGGTCTTGAGTGAATGATGAATTGAAAATCTTAGGCCATTCTTTTTTTTTAAGCTGAATGTAATAAACTCATGCGAACAAAATATGACTCAAACCTAGGCGAACTGAGAGCTCTGTATCTTGCTTATAATTCTACGATTGACGCTGAAATTTTGGTTGAACATTAAAAATTCTATATGAATTAGAGTATGTTAAATACTTGTACAAACAAAATAAAAGAATGATATTCTGTATATACCTACTCTCTGGGACCCCTCTTTATACAATAAATAATGTGAAATCTACATCAATTTTGATAGTTTTTCAGACACGAATAAATAAAAACGGCATCTTTAAAACAGTTTCAATAGTTCTGACACATTTCTGTTGCGGGGATAAAGTAATTATTGCTATTCCTAAGAAACTATCACCGCGGAAAATTATCGTGGTTTGTACGCGAGGTAAATAACAGTCATTTAATTATAATGGAGAAGACAAATTAAATTTTTGAATGTTTTTAATTTGAGGAATTGAGCACATTGAGGTACAATTTTCTTTTTCACATCTATACATGTATGATTTTTTAAATAAAAAACAATAACTATTATATATTTTTTTAAATATAATAACTAGTAAGTAGTTGATGAAAAAAATGTACCTATATGCTCTCATATATTTTGATCGCTTTACAAATTTGGGGGGGGGGGGGGGGGCAGAACGAAAATATAGGGAATTGGAAGTTAACAACTTAACAGTGTACCCCTACCAAATGTTTAGTTTTATATCTTGCGTAGGATTTTCTTATTCGGGTAAAAAATAGTATTCCATGAAGGTACAATGTCAAAGATTACGTGTATGCAAAAATAAGTGTAAAATTCGAATACTTTACATTATTTATTTTTTGTTATTCTACCGAGGGACCATATGGCACAATATCTTTTGAACGCCCATTGTTGCTCAGGTGAGCGATGTGGCCCCATGGGCCTCTTGTTTCACTTGACATTAGAAATAAACTAGATATAATATAGAATGTGTCCTAATTACTCAAGACATGAGCAGGCCTAAAGTCAATGTTCATTTTGAGAGAGTTAGCTCTCTAGGCTGACTGCCAATCATACTTTTTTTTACTTGTTCCCTTTTTTTCATTTTTGCATTGTCACTCTACAATATATGCAATGTAATATATTTTTTATTGTTCATTGGATTCTTATCAACACTATAATTTATGTAGTTAAGAGAATTAAGATATTGTCATTGTCATTATCATTTAAGCAAACAAAAATGTGTGTTTTAAAAAAAACAATGCTATTGTTCCGTTAATGGCTGAAGTCCATCTATTAGGCAAGTCCATCCAATTAGTCTAATTCATAAATATGATTATGAAAATATATCATCATTGGTCAACAATGTACTTTTTTTCTTTTTAGAGTCCCGATACCCTATCTTCTATTTCTTTTAGGCAACCGACTAATTTGTGTTTGATATATGTCTCATGTATCAATGTTGATAAATCAGGAACAAATAGTTACGATAATCGTAATCAGGGTAATTTTTAGATTTATAGCTTATTAATATCAATTATTGGGTAAAAATGCATCTTCCTTTTTTCTTAATTCACTTGTGACTTTTTATGTACAACATTTTTCTTACTTTGTCTTATTTAGTTAACTTTCTATTTTGTTTACGATGAATGTTTCTGTAAGTCTAGTTAAAATATGTAAAATGTCATCAGTAATTATTCTCTAACTGTATGAAATACATGTCTACTAGGAAATATTCTGTTATCCCATTTAAGGGGGCATGATCACGATTTTGGTCAAATTTTATTTTCCTGTTAATATTTTGTACAATGCTTTAGTAATGCATTTCTCATGATCAAATGAAAGAGAGCCATTTGTAGAGATATAAGCAAGATACAGGGCTTTACTTTACAATTCTTTGTAATGTAAATAAGGCTCGTGCTCTGTTTTTGTTTACATAGATTCTATATACCAGTAAAAAAAATCTTTTTCAATCTGAATTGTCTATCTTTTCATTCATTTTAAGAAGAAATTAACAGTTTCTTACGTCTAACACATTCATTTTATGTATAACTGGAGTTTTCACTTCAACATTCAAAATGTAAACAAATGCTTTGTTTACATAGCAAAGAATTGTAAGCTCTGTCACTCCCTTATAACTCAACGAATGACACTCAAATTGTGGTTGCCTATTAAAAGACCCTTCTACAGCATTGTAAACATTAAAATCGGTAAAATAAGTTTTGAACGTAATCGTAACCATGCCCCTTAAAATCTGTAAATCTTAAACAGAGGGATATGAATAAATGAATGTTAAAAACGGTATTTTTTAAATATAATTGTATCATTAAAGCATGTCAACATACTTTTCTTGCATGTTGCCATGATTTGTCTCAACAATAATTCAATTTTTCATTAATATCGTGAATACTTTTTTGCGATTTTTCCAAGTTTTTGTTGTTGTTGTTGTTGTTGTTGTTTTTTTTAAGAAAAACTTACCAAGATCAATTGTTTCCTTTATCAAACTAATGCCTTGACATATGTCGTAATCAAAAAACTTTCGTCTGCTTTCATCTAATCGATTCCATCAATAGATCATGAAACCAATCAATATCTGTTTTGAAAATAAAACTTACAAAAAATAATTAGCATAATATTTGCGTATTTCATAAATTAAAAAAAAATATATCAAAGTTTGCCAAAACTGCTTTAACAAGAGGCCCATGGGCCACATCGCTCACCTGAAAACAGTTCCTTGTATAATTTTATATCAGTTTTTTACCAAATAAACATGTTTCTATGTTAAACTTTAAATACCACTTGGGGCCTTAGTATTCGTCCGGGCGTCACGATTTTAACAATTTAGAATCTACATTATCTTAGAATGCTTGCATTATAATCTCACAAATTTTACATGTATCATGATTGTAGTTCTTATAAAAAAATTTAAATATTTTCCTAATATATTTTTATGTTAAACTTGAACCCCTCTTGGGGCCTGGGTATTGGTCCGGGGTCATGATTTTAGCAACTAAGAATCTATCTACAATATTTGACTATACTTGCATAGTAATCTCATAAATTGTAGCATTGTACAATGTACTTACATGTATTGAAAAAAAGATTTTTAAATATTTTCCCTATATTATAGTTCTATGTTAAACTTTGAATCCCTCTTGGGGTCTCAGTATTGGTCCGGCGGTCACGATTTTAACTATTTAGAATCTACATAATTTGAGGAAGCCTGCATAGTAATATCACTAAATAGAGCATTGCAGTTCTTGAAAAAAAGATTTGTTTTAAACATTTTCCCAGTATATCTCTAAATTAACTTTGAACCCTTTTTGGGGCCTCAGTATTTGTCCGACGGTCACCATTTTAACAATTTGTTATCTACATTATTTGAGAATACGTGCATAGTAATCTCATTGTAGTTATTGAGAGAAAGTTTTTAAGCATTTTCCCCTATACATTTTTATGTGAAACTTTGAATCCCTTTTTGGGCCTCAGTATTGGTCCGGGAGATCGCGATTTTTACAATATAAAATCTACACTTTCTGATGATTCTTGCATAGCAATCTCACAAATTGGAACATTGTAGTTTTCAAGAAAATTCTGATTCTTCACTTTAAATACAAGCTTTTGTGTAAATATTGGCATTTTTGGTTTAGTGGTTCAGATTTTTTAAGACATGCACCATATTTTCACTGTTTCGCATTTATCTCCCCTTGAAAAAGACATCTGCCATTTATCCTAAGAATTCAGAATTTTCTTTCCCATTAGGATGCTTTGTACCAAGTTTAGTTAAATTTAGCCCAAAGGTTCTAGAGAAGTAAAAATGTGAAAAGTTTACAGACAGACGGACGGACGGACGACGAACAACAGGTGATCCAAAATGCTCACTTGAACCTTCGGTTCAGGTAAGCTAAAAAGAGAAAAATTCCTAAACCACCACTCACCCCTTTCAGGAAAAAAAAATTAGGTAAATTGGGAGAATGAAAAAGGCATTCAGGTATAGTGTTGTTATATCTTTATTACCTACATATATATTATACATATGAAGCAATAGGTTGAGCCATACAACAACATATAATCTAGATCGGACAGTGCTGAATATTCGATATCGTCAAACTCCAGCATAATGAACACTAACTTATGTGACGTCATTTGACTCTGTATAGTGGCGTTCGACAGGGAATGCTTGAGAACTTCTACTGCAACTTTCATTTCTTGTAAAAGATGTTTGCACCACAAGTTTATATTATTTTTGTCCAAAAATTACATAACTAGGTGAAATTGCATGGAATTACATTGTGATAAAAAATGTGAATACTTTTTAAGTAAAATACAATATTTGAAAAGAAATATGACAGTAAATAATTCATTAGTAGTTACCCTTGCTAAAAATCATTTCTCATCTCAAGTTTCTTCAGATAATATATGCTCAGCAACCATTTCCGAGTTTATTTTTATTAAATTTTAAATTGATTTAGGTTAGTTCTTCTATTGATTTTATTGATTCATATATAAACAACAAAAAAAAATCTCAAAAGTGAATATTCCATTTAAACATCAACACAAAAAAAAATGAAAAAAAGTGCACAATTTCTGAATTTTTGGATCGAAATACAAAACAGATTGGAATTCAAGACTATTCACGAAAACTTCAGTGAATGCGTAATCAAACAATTCTCCTACAATCTAACTTAAACTAAATTCACTCAGATCAACTCAAATAATTCTAGGCAGATGGTACGATTTTTGTTAGGCTTTCACAAACTTTACAAAGCCAACCCCCAATTGTCCCAAAAGAAAACAGATACTATATCTCAATAATTTGGTCAAACACCACAAGAAATGGGTTTACCCCTTGCAATTATATGCATGATAATCTTGCTAGCACAGATGATAAAAGAGACAGGATTCAAAAGATGAGAAACTGGATGGCACTTCAATATCCAGTTAAGTTAGCACTTAATGTATATACTGGCTGTGTACATGTTCTTTTTTTCTATTGCATGCAAAAATTATATATATATCTATCCTGTAACTTGTTGTAAATAATTATACATTTCATAACAAGAGAAAACAAAATAATATATTAAACAAAACGAAGAAACCCCTATGAAACAATGGAGCAAAATATTTTCTTAAATTGTTCTTATTTGTTCAGGATTTAAAAAAAAAAAAGAAGAAAAAGAAGAAAAAATGTATTTTAAAAAAACAGATCTACAGAATATGGGTAATTTAATCCCCTTTCACTAATCACAGTTTCTTTACAAAAGATGTTCAAGATTTTTAATAATCTAAAAACAGCAAGACATCTCCCCTTCTAGTGTACCCCTTGCGCGGATCTAGAAGAGGGGGGATGGGGGAAGGGAGGGGTGGGCAGAGCCCCTCTTGGAAAATTCAAATTTCTTATTAATAAATTTACGTACTCGTAATTAAATTGCCAAAAACATTTCTCACACCCCCCTGGAAAACTCAAATATCCCCCAACATCCCCTGGAAAAAATTTCTGGATCCGCACATGTACTCTCACAAAAACCAGGTGGTGTTGTTACACGTACACCTGCATGTATTCATGTTCTAATATACATATTGATGGTGAAAAATGCAGAAATAATGGGGTTTACAGTATGCATTTAAGCGATTTTGTTATTAATTCATGATGGGACTAACAATATGGTGAATTTTACGGCATTGCACATTACACATATATAATACAAACATTTATGATGAGTCAAAAGAAGTACAAGTAGGACCTCTTCTTCACCTCACCTGACCTCACCACCCTGCTACCCTCCCCTTAAATCATTGACCAATTGTTTAAATGACCAATCAAATTGTGTCTGAATATATTAAGAGGGCTGGATGATCTTGGCCATTTTTTAAGACTATATTGATCTCCTTTGCAAGGAGAGCTCTGTAAAATCTAAAAATCATGTTTAACATTTTAAGGTGGCTCTGACGGTAAGTTTGTTGACCACCCAGCCATCTTTAAATGCATTTTTAACTCTGTTGATAAACTTTGAATTTATAACTCTTTGTGTATATGTATTTTCTTTGTGTATGGTTTATGTAGTTGAGGATAGGGAGGTGAATTCAGATGGGGGTAGGCGAGGACCAGTCAAACTTCCTAGATGAAAAGTTACATACAGGTGAGACCAACTATGATAAACAATGTATGCTACACAGTACCGAAAACTTCTTGCTACAGATTTAAATAATAACTGAATTACAAAACCCATTTTTCTTCTTTTTCCTATTCCTCCTTGTTATTAGGTATATCCATGTACATAGCGATAAATACTGTGCACAAAACAAAAGAGTTTGAATTCACCCCAAAACATGAGTTATGCCTATGAGTTGGTCCTCCGTGTAACTTGTGCATCAGTTAACAAGGATTCATTCCCACTCGCTCTTATTATCAAATCTTACTAGGGAAAGTTTGTTTTCGAAAGGGAGGGTGTAAAAAATGCACTTAATTTGAGACAAAAGTGAAAATCTGAATTTTCTCTACACTAAAATCAAAACCCATGTGTTGTCAAATTAAAGAGGCTGGGTGGTTTTAACCCATCAGATCTGCCATACACTTTTGAATATAATATTACTTGCCATAAACTATTATTTTGTAAAAAGAAAAATATCCAAACATTTTTGCTTAAAAATTTGATCAATTTCCTGTATCTTCATACAGGGCTCTTCGTCTAAAGGAGGTAAATGCAGCCTTAAAAATTGCCTTGACCATCCAGCTTTCTTAAGTAAAACTTGTGGCGTTAGTTTTTAAAACAAACAACTGCTTTTAAGGAGGTTGGGTTGCCAAAATTCAGAGAACTAATAAGATCCACTTGAATGATTAATATGTCTTCTTTAACAGTATACTAATTTCATAAAGAGAAGAAAACAAAACTATAAAGGATTTCCATTTGAATATTTCCTTACATTTCTATAGAGAGCGCTTATTTCTGGAAAGTTTTTAGAATCTTGAAAAAAGTCATGACCCCACAGCCTTTTTAAATTTAATATGTAGCTATGAATAAGATATACTGTCCATTTAAAATCTATTCATAAATAAAATATGTCAATATATTGGATAGTATATGAGACAAATAACATTATGACACCCTGAAATATTTCTGAAACTAAATCATAAATTGTATACATCTGTAATACTATCATTTGCATTCAATGCATATGCATATCTAAACCGGGTATGATAATATCTGAATGCTGAATGTATAGATAATACAATAATTTCATGCATCATGACCTTCATTAATATACATGTCCACTACATGAATATTTATAACCTTTGTTTACTAATCAGTTATATGTAGTAGTTTTTTTTAATCTTTTTTGACAGGTAAGAATTATGAATTATTTTGTCGTGTTAAGGAAGATAACTCTTGCATCGATTGCTGTGTGTCATGGTTGATAACAGTAATACAACAACAAACTGACATCAATATATTACATCACATTTTGGACATTTAAAACCCCATACAATACAACATTATGTATACTGTTCTATATCAGATTGTTTTACCCAACATGTGCACTGTCTATCCCTTAAAAAGTAATCACACATTTTAATTTTTATTTCTTTTTAAATTTTTACTACTTTTAATTTTTTTTTCCATGAATCAGTCCAAAAACTGATTTAAATTTTAAAGTTTAAACTCATAGGAAATATCATAAGTACTTTTATAGACCACCAGACAAAAAATAAACCTTGTACAAAAAATGTATGATTATCTTCACCTAAAACATCTCCAGATGTATAGTAAAAATTCTGCAGAGTTTTTTGTGGGGTTTTTTTCAGAGGAATTACTGTTGTGTTAGGCAAAACAGAATATGGATAACATCTAATTTTTTTTGGTAAGTTGCAACTTTTTCTACAATTATTAACTGGGAAAAAAAATTATCTTGCTGTGTGCAATCACAAAAAAAAAAAAATACCCACAAGTGCAAGTTGTACAGAAAAATGAAATTAAGAATGAGACCTTTGACATAAAATAGTGCCATGTCACGTGTCATTCAAACTCCCAAACAGGAAGTGATGCTTTTTAATGGTGACTTTCGCTGACCATCACTTGTAACACAGTATCTGGGGGACAAAGTATCGTCATCTCCTTAATTTGTATACACTGTGAAAATGAGAACACAAACTTCATGGCCATCATTCTATGCACTTGTTGATGAACTCCAGGAATCTCTTTGCGTATTGATCGTAGCGGACTGTGGAGAATTCCGCTCCTGCGCCATGTTTCACGGTCTTTGCCGCTGTCGCAGTCCGTTTTTTCACACCATATTTTGTCAGAATGTCTATCATTGCCAAAAAGTAAATTTCTCGTCTTGGACTCTCTGTTGGAAATTTAAAAAAATAAAACAAATAATTTTATGAACAAATGCAAAGAAAGAAAAAAGCTGGCAATCCTAAATACACTATGCACCTATGATACTTGACAATGCTACACATAGTGTAGACTTTACAGTAACATATTACTAGAATTATGCAAAGAAGTATAAAGATATTATTTCATTCAAATCATACAATTTATTTGTTCTTAAAGTATTACTGTTTGTTTAATTAAAGAAACTCTCGATTTGATTTACATGTAACAAAAAATTTAACAGATCCAATATGTCAATTGAACTAGATTTGATTCCATATCTTATTTGATCTAAATTTTATCCTGATCTCATTTGGACTTAATTTGGTCCTTTATCTCACTAGGACCAGATAAGATCTCATATTTTACCTGGACAAGATTTGGGACTAGATTAATTCCCATATCTCATCTAGAACAGATCTAATCCTTTCTCTCACCTGCACTACATTTGTGACAAAATTTGATCACATAACTCACCTGCACTATATTTTATCCCGTATCTCACGTAGACTAGAATTGATCCTAACTCCCATCAGCACTAGATTTGGGACTGGATTTGATCCCTTATCTCATCTGGACTAGATTTGATCCTTTATCTCACATAGACTAGATTTGATCCTATCTCTCACCTGCACTACATTTGGGACAAAATTTGATCCCGTAGCTCACCTGCTCTACATCTTATCCCGTATCTCCCCTACACTAGATTTTATTCTAATTCTCACCTGCACTAGATTTGGGACCGGATTTGATCCCGTATCTCACCTCCACTAGATTTTATCCTGTATCTCACCTGAACTAGATTTGATCCCGTATCTCACCTAGACTAGATTTGATCCCGTATCTCACCTCGACTAGATTTGATCCCGTATCTCATCTGCACTAGATTTGGGACCAGATTTGATCCTGTATCTCACCTGGACTAGATTTGATCCCGTATCTCTCCATCTCGCTGTCCAGCTCCCCGGTGTAAGGCAAGTAGACAGCGGGTTGTGGGCTGTCTGGGGGGGTGGGGACACCCCCTGGACCGTAGTACTCGTCATCGTCCAGGCCATTCTCCGAGTCGTTCTCCTCCATTGCACTCAGGTCTGGATTTGAGTTCTCCAACGCTTCTTGCTCCGCCCGCTCGCAGTCGTGTATTCCGACAATAAGGCTGTAGTCCATTAGGTGTAAACTAGATAGAAACTGAGAGAGAGAAGGGGAACGAGAACTGATTTTAAATGGCACTTATTTGACTTGCAAAAATCTTACAATAATTTTTTTTTAAATTCAATTTTAATTATTATTATTAAACTCGAAAGAACAATTCTGTGACTGTCACAAATGAAATGATGGGGTTCTTTTTCATCTGACTTCATTCAATGAACGTTTGGCTTAATTTAATTCAAATGAAAGAGACTACAGTCATACATGTACAATACCAACAAAATAACTGAAAATTTTATCTATTATAAAATGAAAGTGAGGTTTTTTGCTTTCAGAAATTGGAAAGTGAGTTTTTTTGCTTTCACGAAATGAAAGTGAGATTTTATGCTTTCAGGAATTGAAAGTGAGTTTTTTTGCTTTCACGAAATGAAAGTGAGGCTCTCTGTTTTCAATGTTACCTCCACATCAGATTTGAGCATGGTCATCAACTTCTCCTTGCTGTCTGCTCCTATGTGAATTGAGGCGCCATCATTCAGGAAATCATTGTCTTTGAAAGTAGGCAGCTCTTTAGTCTGTGAAGAGGAAAATGGTATTGTCAGTATACAGTTGATTCTTATTCAAACTGAAGAATTTATCATCATCATAGAATTTTAAAAACTCATTTATATTTTTCTGACAGTTGTTTACTTTTACCAAGAGGCCCATGGGCCACATCGCTCACCTGAGGAACAATAGGTATGATAAAATCAGCTTAATGGAGTCATAATACAAACAATCTGGACAATGTACAATAATACATGTAGATCCTATATAAATAAAATTCATTTTTCCCCCTGGATATTCCTATGTTTATAATCATTAGTCTCTTTTCTAACAGGATGATTTTATAGTCATATCACATGTTGAGTATTGCAGTTCTCAAAAAGATCCTTAGCAATTGTTTATATATGGATAAAAAAAGCTACATCAAACTCTGAACCTTCTTGTGAGGCCGAAGAATTGTCCTGGAGCCAAAGTCTTATCAATTATAAAGAATCATCTGGCTGATTAGTTTCTGAGAAGAAGATTTTTAAAGATTTACTCTATATATTCCTATGTAAAACTTCGACCCCCCCCCCATTGTGGCCCCACCCTACCCTCGTGGGTCATGATTTTCACAACTTTGAATCTACACTACCTGAGGATGCTTCCACACAAGTTTCAGCTTTCCTGGCTGATTAGTTTCTGAGAAGAAGATTTTTAAAGATTTACTCTATATATTCCTATGTAAAACTTTAACACCCCCCCCCCCCCAATGTGGCCCCACCCTACCCTCGGGGGTCATGATTTTCACAACTTTGAATCTACACTACCTGAGGATGCTTCCACACAAGTTTCAGCTTTCCTGGCTGATTAGTTTCTGAGAAGAAGATTTTTAAAGATTTACTCTATATATTCCTATGTAAAACTTTAACACCCCCCCCCCAATGTGGCCCCACCCTACCCTCGGGGGTCATGATTTTCACAACTTTGAATCTACACTACCTGAGGATACTTCCACACAAGTTTCAGCTTTCCTGGCTGATCAGTTTCTGAGAAGAAGATTTTAAATATTTCCTCTATATATTCCTATGTAAAACTTCGACCCCCGCTTGTGGCCCCACCCTACCCCCAGGGATCATGATTTTCACAACTTTGAATCTACACTATCTAAGGATGCTTCCACACAAGTTTCAGCTTTCCTTGCTGATTAGTTTCTGAGAAGAAGATTTTTAAAGATTTACACTATATATTCCTATGTAAAACTTCGACCCCCCCCCACCCCCCATTGTGGCCCCACCCTACCCTCGGGGGTCATGATTTTCACAACTTTAAATCTACACTCCCTGAGGATGCTTCTACACAAGTTTCAGCTTTTCTGGCTGATTTGTTTCTGAGAAGAAGATTTTTAAAGATTTACTCTATATATTCCTATATAAAACTATGACCCCGCATTGTGGCCCCACCCTACATCCAGGGGTCATGATTTTCCGACTTTGAATCTACACTTCTTGTGGATGCTTCCACACAGGTTTCAGCTTTCCTGGCTGATAAGTTTCTGAGAAGAAGATTTTTAAAGATTTACTCTATATATTCCTATGTAAAACTTTGACTCCCCATTGTGGCCCACCCTACATCCAGGGGTCATGATTTTCACAACTTTGAATCTACACTACCTGAGGATGCTTCTTCACAAGTTTCAGCTTTCCTGGCTGATTAGTTTCTGAGAAGAAGATTTTAAATATTTACTCTATATATTCCTATGTAAAAATTCGACCCTCCATTGTGCCCCACCCTACCCCCAGGGATCATGATTTTCACATCTTTGAATCTACACTACCTAAGGATGCTTCCACACACGTTTCAGCTTTCCTTGCTGATTAGTTTCTGAGAAGAAGATTTTTAAAGATTTACACTATATATTCCTATGTAAAACTTCGAACCCCCCCCCCACCCCCCCACCCCCATTGTGGCCCCACCCTACCCTCGGGGGTCATGATTTTCACAACTTTAAATCTACACTCCCTGAGGATGCTTCTTCACAAGTTTCAGCTTTTCTGGCTGATTTGTTTCTGAGAAGAAGATTTTTAAAGATTTACTCTATATATTCCTATGTAAAACTTTAACACCCCCCCCCCCCCAATGTAGCCCCACCCTACCCTCGGGGGTCATGATTTTCACAACTTTGAATCTACACTACCTGAGGATACTTCCACACAAGTTTCAGCTTTCCTGGCTGATCAGTTTCTGAGAAGAAGATTTTAAATATTTCCTCTATATATTCCTATGTAAAACTTCGACCCCCGCTTGTGGCCCCACCCTACCCCCAGGGATCATGATTTTCACAACTTTGAATCTACACTATCTAAGGATGCTTCCACACAAGTTTCAGCTTTCCTTGCTGATTAGTTTCTGAGAAGAAGATTTTTAAAGATTTACACTATATATTCCTATGTAAAACTTCGACCCCCCCCACCCCCCATTGTGGCCCCACCCTACCCTCGGGGGTCATGATTTTCACAACTTTAAATCTACACTCCCTGAGGATGCTTCTACACAAGTTTCAGCTTTTCTGGCTGATTTGTTTCTGAGAAGAAGATTTTTAAAGATTTACTCTATATATTCCTATATAAAACTATGACCCCGCATTGTGGCCCCACCCTACATCCAGGGGTCATGATTTTCACAACTTTGAATCTACACTTCTTGTGGATGCTTCCACACAGGTTTCAGCTCTCCTGGCTGATAAGTTTCTGAGAAGAAGATTTTTAAAGATTTACTCTATATATTCCTATGTAAAACTTTGACTCCCCATTGTGGCCCACCCTACATCCAGGGGTCATGATTTTCACAACTTTGAATCTACACTACCTGAGGATGCTTCCACACAAGTTTCAGCTTTCCTGGCTGATTAGTTTCTGAGAAGAAGATTTTAAATATTTACTCTATATATTCCTATGTAAAAATTCGACCCTCCATTGTGCCCCACCCTACCCCCAGGGATCATGATTTTCACATCTTTGAATCTACACTACCTAAGGATGCTTCCACACACGTTTCAGCTTTCCTTGCTGATTAGTTTCTGAGAAGAAGATTTTTAAAGATTTACACTATATATTCCTATGTAAAACTTCGAACCCCCCCCCCCACCCCCATTGTGGCCCCACCCTACCCTCGGGGGTCATGATTTTCACAACTTTAAATCTACACTCCCTGAGGATGCTTCTTCACAAGTTTCAGCTTTTCTGGCTGATTTGTTTCTGAGAAGAAGATTTTTAAAGATTTACTCTATATATTCCTATATAAAACTATGACCCCGCATTGTGGCCCCACCCTACATCCAGGGGTCAAGATTTTCACAACTTTGAATCTACACTTCTTGTGGATGCTTCCACACAGGTTTCAGCTTTCCTGGCTGATAAGTTTCTGAGAAGAAGATTTTTAAAGATTTACTCTATATATTCCTATGTAAAACTGACTCCCCATTGTGGCCCACCCTACATCCAGGGGTCATGATTTTCACAACTTTGAATCTACACTACCTGAGGATGCTTCCACACAAGTTTCAGCTTTCCTGGCTGATTAGTTTCTGAGAAGAAGATTTTAAATATTTACTCTATATATTCCTATGTAAAAATTCGACCCTCCATTGTGCCCCACCCTACCCCCAGGGATCATGATTTTCACATCTTTGAATCTACATTACCTAAGGATGCTTCCACACACGTTTCAGCTTTCCTTGCTGATTAGTTTCTGAGAAGAAGATTTTTAAAGATTTACACTATATATTCCTATGTAAAACTTCGAACCCCCCCCACCCCCCCACCCCCATTGTGGCCCCACCCTACCCTCGGGGGTCATGATTTTCACAATGCTTCTTCACAAGTTTCAGCTTTTCTGGCTGATTTGTTTCTGAGAAGAAGATTTTTAAAGATTTACTCTATATATTCCTATGTAAAACTATGACCCCGCATTGTGGCCCCACCCTACATCCAGGGGTCATGATTTTCACAACTTTGAATCTACACTTCTTGTGGATGCTTCCACACAGGTTTCAGCTCTCCTGGCTGATAAGTTTCTGAGAAGAAGATTTTTAAAGATTTACTCTATATATTCCTATGTAAAACTTTGACTCCCCATTGTGGCCCACCCTACATCCAGGGGTCATGATTTTCACAACTTTGAATCTACACTACCTGAGGATGCTTCCACACAAGTTTCAGCTTTCCTGGCTGATTAGTTTCTGAGATGAAGATTTTAAATATTTACTCTATATATTCCTATGTAAAAATTCGACCCTCCATTGTGCCCCACCCTACCCCCAGGGATCATGATTTTCACATCTTTGAATCTACACTACCTAAGGATGCTTCCACACACGTTTCAGCTTTCCTTGCTGATTAGTTTCTGAGAAGAAGATTTTTAAAGATTTACACTATATATTCCTATGTAAAACTTCGAACCCCCCCCCCCCCCCACCCCCATTGTGGCCCCACCCTACCCTCGGGGGTCATGATTTTCACAACTTTAAATCTACACTCCCTGAGGATGCTTCTTCACAAGTTTCAGCTTTTCTGGCTGATTTGTTTCTGAGAAGAAGATTTTTAAAGATTTACTCTATATATTCCTATATAAAACTATGACCCCGCATTGTGGCCCCACCCTACATCCAGGGGTCATGATTTTCACAACTTTGAATCTACACTTCTTGTGGATGCTTCCACACAGGTTTCAGCTTTCCTGGCTGATAAGTTTCTGAGAAGAAGATTTTTAAAGATTTACTCTATATATTCCTATGTAAAACTTTGACTCCCCATTGTGGCCCACCCTACATCCAGGGGTCATGATTTTCACAACTTTGAATCTACACTACCTGAGGATGCTTCCACACAAGTTTCAGCTTTCCTGGCTGATTAGTTTCTGAGAAGAAGATTTTAAATATTTACTCTATATATTCCTATGTAAAAATTCGACCCTCCATTGTGCCCCACCCTACCCCCAGGGATCATGATTTTCACATCTTTGAATCTACATTACCTAAGGATGCTTCCACACACGTTTCAGCTTTCCTTGCTGATTAGTTTCTGAGAAGAAGATTTTTAAAGATTTACACTATATATTCCTATGTAAAACTTCGAACCCCCCCCCACCCCCCCCCCCCCATTGTGGCCCCACCCTACCCTCGGGGGTCATGATTTTCACAATGCTTCTTCACAAGTTTCAGCTTTTCTGGCTGATTTGTTTCTGAGAAGAAGATTTTTAAAGATTTACTCTATATATTCCTATGTAAAACTATGACCCCGCATTGTGGCCCCACCCTACATCCAGGGGTCATGATTTTCACAACTTTGAATCTACACTTCTTGTGGATGCTTCCACACAGGTTTCAGCTCTCCTGGCTGATAAGTTTCTGAGAAGAAGATTTTTAAAGATTTACTCTATATATTCCTATGTAAAACTTTGACTCCCCATTGTGGCCCACCCTACATCCAGGGGTCATGATTTTCACAACTTTGAATCTACACTACCTGAGGATGCTTCCACACAAGTTTCAGCTTTCCTGGCTGATTAGTTTCTGAGATGAAGATTTTAAATATTTACTCTATATATTCCTATGTAAAAATTCGACCCTCCATTGTGCCCCACCCTACCCCCAGGGATCATGATTTTCACATCTTTGAATCTACACTACCTAAGGATGCTTCCACACACGTTTCAGCTTTCCTTGCTGATTAGTTTCTGAGAAGAAGATTTTTAAAGATTTACACTATATATTCCTATGTAAAACTTCGAACCCCCCCCCCACCCCCCCACCCCCATTGTGGCCCCACCCTACCCTCGGGGGTCATGATTTTCACAACTTTAAATCTACACTCCCTGAGGATGCTTCTTCACAAGTTTCAGCTTTTCTGGCTGATTTGTTTCTGAGAAGAAGATTTTTAAAGATTTACTCTATATATTCCTATGTAAAACTATGACCCCGCATTGTGGCCCCACCCTACATCCAGGGGTCATGATTTTCACAACTTTGAATCTACACTTCTTGTGGATGCTTCCACACAGGTTTCAGCTTTCCTGGCTGATAAGTTTCTGAGAAGAAGATTTTTAAAGATTTACTCTATATATTCCTATGTAAAACTTTGACTCCCCATTGTGGCCCACCCTACATCCAGGGGTCATGATTTTCACAACTTTGAATCTACACTACCTGAGGATGCTTCCACACAAGTTTCAGCTTTCCTGGCTGATTAGTTTCTGAGAAGAAGATTTTAAATATTTACTCTATATATTCCTATGTAAAAATTCGACCCCCCATTGTGGCCCCGCCCTACATCCAGGGGTCATGATTTTCACAACTTTGAATCTACACTCCCTGAGGATGCTTCTACACAAGTTTCAGCTTTCCCGGCTTTCTGGTTCTTGAGAAGAAAATTTTCATCAATTTCTAATTATCTCCCCTTGAAAACGGGTGTGGCCCTTAATTTTCACAACTTTGAATCCTCTTTGCCTAAGGATGATTTGTGCCAAGTTTGGTTGAAATTGGCCCAGTAGTTCTTGAGAAGATGTTGAAAATGTGAAAAGTTTATGGACAGATGGACAGACAGACAGACGGACAGACTGACGACAGACAAAATGTGATCAGAATAGCTCACTTGAGCTTTCAGCTCAGGTGAGCTAAAAACTGTTTAAATTTAAGCTCTCACAGTTTTAGTCTCTCCACAATTTTCATACAAAATGGCTTAAACATGGAATTAAGTATTCTAAGGTAAAATAAGGAATCGACAGTGTAACATGATTCAAAACCAAAGGCCCCATTAAAACCTTTTATTTTACATATCAGTATGAAAACATATTTCAAATAATATATCCCATAGTTTATAAAAAAAAATTTAGACTAAAAATAAACAGTCGTCATTAAACAGGAAATTGACATCTGATTGGTACAAAACTGATAGGATGATCATCCTACCAAATAACATACGTATAAACAAAGAGTGTGTTAAATTTTCAAGCATCTCTGATTAATAGTTGCTGGTAAAAATGTAACAAAAAGGACTATATATGATAAGGGCCTAAAATGGCCCCCTAAAATGAACATCAACATTTTACTATCATTCTTTGTTTTCTTAATACAGATATGTCTGTGATGTGTTTACATAATATTCATTTTGGTTCAAGTGTCCACAATTTAGAAATATGACATCGTAAAGACAACCTTTTCCCGCCATTTTTGCATTTTTAGCGTAAAACAGCTTGTTTTCAAGCAGTTTTTCCTTCCGAAAACATAGAGCGCATTCTTGAACAAATAAAATATTTTAATCAGAGATGTATCTAGCCAGGACTAATAAGTGACAAAAAAAAATTTCCTTGTTCAAGCATGCGCTCTATATTCCCCATTCGTAAATATATAAGAAAAATGTCAATTTTTGGCCGATTTTGATTGAATTATAGAAATGGCGTCACTTCTGACGTCATATACTGCCAGTGAGTGCAAATAAATAAAATAAAAAGATGAAAAATATATTTTATATCAACTCTTCTAAAAAATTTGTTAACATTTTATTGTACCCGAAACACTTAAAAAATTGCGAATTATGGGGGCAAAATTTAACTCTTATCATATATAGTTCTTTGTTACGAACAGACAAACACACACAAGGGTAAAACAGCATACCCCCCATCTCCTTCGGAGCAGGGGTATAATTAAGTTGGGTCCACTGTAAACAATGCATGGATGGGAGATTAAAAACTTTAGTTTGAAACATGTTGTTCTAAAAGAAATAACATGAACTGTTAAACAAAAAATTTGTAGAAATTGAGCAGGCTTATAAGACTATGTCTCGTATGCTAAATCTAACTTAAAAAAGCTTTTAAACAAGTTAGTTTTGTATCTTTTTTTTATTGACGGACATAGTATTACTTGTTCAGTTTTAGTTTAAACATCCCCTGTAGGCCTATGTACATATTTTTCAAAAGACAATGATCTTAAGTTTTCCTTTTTCACTTTTCAAGGAAGGAAGCCTTTAAAATTATATAGTCTGTCTCAAATTAAGTATTTTCATTATTTTCTTCCTAATATTTTTAAAAAATTTCTTCCGCCTAATTTAAATTATTCTTAGCACTTCCTTTTTCTTCTTCCCTGTAATTGCATGATTTTTTTTATATTTTTAAATAAAAATTGATACATTTCGATATATGTAGACAAATATGGGACTAATCAGAGTGCATGCATGTATTGTACTAAAATTATTAATATCTAGAAACTTAAGATAATATCAGTCTGGTATTTCTTGGTCATGAGTCACACAATACTCATGTAGCTTCCTTATATTACGCATGTACTAAACTAAGTGCCCATTTTTTATGTATAAATCTTATTCAAAAGAAGAAGAGGTCTGTGAAAAATTATCGAAATATATTAAAATTTTGAATCTGAAATATCTGGATTTTTTCTTTACTTAATAATAGTTTATGGCTAAAAAAAAAATCATCACATGAAAGCACAAAACTTATTACATAAAATTTAGATTAATCTCATCATAAATCTGGCACTACTTTTTCTTCTTTACCTTTATTTTTGTGATGATGATGACGTTGTTAGCAGTTTACACATTACAAACTGGGGCTATTTTGATGAAACTCCTTTTTCTGGATACTCAAAATTTGAAATACTGAAAACTCGTCAACTTCCACTATAAGGCGGCCCCCAAACCCCCTGCCTGAACTTGCTTCTGCAATAAACAAACCTTAGCTACGCCCCTGCCTTGGACTTTCGTAACTATCTAGATTCTGCATCAAAACAAGGTAATTAAAAAATCAAGCTTGTTTCCAATGAAATATGCATAGATTGCATAGTCCTAGCTCAAAAGCCGGACATATCTTGTTGATTTCAAAGAGCCATGGCTGAGCAACCAGAAATGAAATAGACAGGCCTACATCATATTGCTGTTTGACACTATTACCCAAAATCTAAGATTCTGTTAAAACGGTTCTGTGAACTTACTTTCTCTTTATCACTGGCTGATCTGTCAACTGTTGATCCCTGAAAGCAAAGAAAGGATTATTTGACTGATTATTAAATCACACAAAGCTAAATGTCATGTAGCTTCAGGTCTATAATAGCTTTATAAATGGAAAAAGCTTCTAGAGCTACAGCTCCAAACATGCCAAAAAACTTGCAATTTTTGGCACTCAAAACATGCCCTACTGTGGGATTTATCAAGTTATTTCTTAAAACATTCTGTGGGAATATTTAGTGACAAAAAGTTTTCCAAGCTAGCAGAGTTCCTCTTAGATCTTATTTATCAAAATAAGATTTATAATGCTTTTGACATTCCTAGCTTAAGACTGCAATTTTGCTTCAAGCTCGTAGCAGTCATATATCTAGAAGTTTGTGGATTTCTTTGTTACGGTTCATGAAAGTTACCCTCACAGATCATATATATTGTTGATGTCTATATTTTTTTTGTTCAAGTCTTTGACAGTTGTACTTTAAAATTGTATATTTTGTTGAAGTCTTTTACAATCATTCCTTTGAGATTGCATTATTTGTTGAAGCTTTTGACAATCCTTACTTTGAGATTTTAATTTTCATTGAAGTATTTTACAACCCTTTACTGGGATTGTATACTTCCTTGAAGCTCTTCACAATCTCACCTTGAGATAATATATCTCACTGAAGCATTATAAAAATTTTACAGTACCTAAAGATTATCTATCTCATTGAAGCCTTTAACACTCTTACTTTGAGATAGTATATCTTGTATTTCTAAGCCTTTTACTCTCTAACCTTAAGTTTGAATATCTCCCAAAAGACTTTTACAATCTCACCTTGAGGTAGAATATCTCACTAAAGACCCTAACAATCTTATCTTAAAGGGGCATGGTCACGATTTTGGTCAAATTTATTTTTCTGTTTTTATTATTTTCAGTGCTTTAGGAATGCATTTCTTAAGATCAAATGAAATTTGGGTGCCAGCCGATGAGTTTTAAGCAAGATACAGGGCTCACAATTCTTTGTCATGTAAACAAGGCTCGTGCCCTGTTTTTTGATGCATAAGTTCAATATACCCGTAAAAAATCTTTTTCAAGCTGATTTGTCTATCTTCTTATTAATTTTAAGCATAAATAAACAGTTTCTAATGATTAACACATTCATTTGAGGTCTAAAACTGGAATTTTCACTTCATTCAAAACGTAAACAAAAGCTTTGTTTACATAGCAAAGAACTGTAAGCTCTGTAACTCGCTTGTAACTCAACAAATGACACTTAAATGTTGGTTGCCTATTTTAAAATGCCTTACTGAAGCATTGTAAACATTAAAATCGAAAAAATAATTTTTGACAAAATTTGTGACCATGCCCCTGTAAGATTGTATATCTTTCTGAAGAAATCAACAATTTTACCTTAAGATCGTTAATCTCGCTGAAGCCTTTTTCAATCTTACCTTGAAATTGTATATCTCAATTATTTCTTACCTTGAGATTGTATATCTCGCTGAAGCTTTACAAATGACAATCTATAATCTTGAGTTTGTATATCTTACTGAAGCCCTTCACAATCTAACCTTGAGATCATATATCTCACTGAAGCCATTGAAATTCTAACCTTGAGATCATTAATCTTGCTGAAACCTATGAATTCTAACCTTGAGTTTGTATATCCCGCTAAAGCCTTTAATACTGTTATACCTTACCTTGAGATTGTACATCTTGCTGAAGCTAAATTGCCAATGACAATCTATAACCTTGAGTTTGTATATCTCGATAAAACCTTCAATAATACCTTACCTTGAGATCATATTTTTTTTTGTATGGTGAGTTTGTATATCTCGCTGAAGCCTTTAATAATACCTTACCTTGAGATTGTATATCTCGCTGAAGCCTATTAACAATCTTATCTTAATTAAGATTGTATATCTCATTAATGCCTTTGACAATCTAACCTTGAGATCATAATCTTGCTGAAGCCTTTTACAATCTTACCTTGAGATTGTATATCACACTGAAGCCCTTGACATTCTAACCTTGAGTTTGTATATCTCACTGAAGCTTTTCATTATACCATACCTTGAGATCGTATTTTTTGTGTATGGTGAGTCGGGGACTGAACACACATCTCATGACCACTAGATACGTCTCAGTGTCGTTCACGGTGATGCGGTACATTCCTAGGTACTGAGGCAGTAGAGTCTTTGCATGGTTTTCCACTATGAACTGCAAAATAAAAGTCCATAATGTAGGACTATCAATTTGGCACCAAATAACACTCACAAAGGGAAAATTGTGCTATGCATGCTTTATCAACTGTTTTTTTTTTCAATATAGCCAAATAAACTAGGATGTTACTGATATGATGAAAGAGTTCTTCAGTCTCTCATTCTGTTTTTCAGTGTCTTTAAGTGTCTGTCTATCAGACTGTCTGTTTGTCAGTCTGTATTCTGTCTTTTTATTAGTCTGTCTTGTCTACCTGTCTGTCTATCTATCAGTTGGTATTTGTCTTATCTATATCTTAGTCTATCTCTCTGTCTATCAGTCTGTATTTGTCTTGTCAGTTTATCAGTGTGTCTGTCTATCAGTCTGCCCTAGTGTCTGTCCATCTGTCTATCCATCTGTCTATCAGTCCGCCCCAGTACAATGTCTATCAGTCTGTATTTGTCTTGTCAGTTTATCAGTGTGTCTGTCTATCAGTCTGCCCCAGTGTGTCTGTCTGTCTGTCTATCTGTCTGTCTCTCAGTCTGCCCCAGTGTGTCTGTCCATCTGTCTATCTGTCTGTCTATCAGTCTGCCCCAGTGTGTCTGTCCATCTGTCTATCTGTCTGTCTATCAGTCTGCCCCAGTGTGTCTGTCCATCTGTCTATCCGTCTGTCTATCAGTCTGTATTGGTCTTGTCAGTTTATCAGTGTGTCTGTCTATCAGTCTGCCCCAGTGTGTCTGTCCATCTGTCTATCCGTCTGTCTATCAGTCTGTATTGGTCTTGTCAGTTTATCAGTGTGTCTGTCTATCAGTCTGCCCCAGTGTGTCTGTCCGTCTGTCTATCTGTCTGTCTATCAGTCCGCCCCAGTACATACCTGGTGATACTGTTTAAGAATGAGGTGAAGTTGCTCCACTTCTTCACTGACTAGTGTTTTAATGAAGTATTTCTTGTCCATTGACATCATCATTCTGGCCCCACTTCTGCCCGGAGAATCAATGTCCTCCGGAGGCTTGGTCAAGGAATTCTGGGAGTACAAAATCAACATCAAAATTTGCATCAAAAGGTCATCAGTGACACATCAAAGAAAATATTACTGTCAAACCATGTTATATGTTGTATCACCTTCTAATAAGTGCAAAGCTATATATTATGAACAGTACTTTGAATCGAATGCATTTCCAGCCTAAGTTTCTTAAGGGCAATCTCTCTTCTCAGCACCCCCCCCCCTCTTCAACTAGAGGTTGGTTGCTAGTCTAGACTAGCATCTGAGCTCAAATTGCCAAAAAAAAAAAAAATCCACTTATGCATGTGTGATCCATTTATTACATGCATCTTTCTATAAACAGATCGACACATCACACTGAGTGAGCAGAACTCTTTAGTTCTTGGAGGTCAATAAATGGCGATCAATTACTTTTTCAGAACTTGTCTTAATAGAGGAATGTCAAGGCATTAACAGGGTTAGTGTAATTTCCTTAATGAAAGTGTGAAGAAGCCAATAGGATTAGAGCATGAATTATTCATCAAAATGAGAAAAGTTCAATAAGCTGGCCGGGACAGTCTGAGTAAGACCAACTGACTATATAAAAGCTTTCAAAATTTTGAAAAAATAAAATTTTGGGGAGGTGAATGAATTTTAGTCAAACAATCACATTGATTAGAAAAATGAGCTCAATGAATATACACGTATATTGGTAACCAACTAATGAAAATCACATTTTGAACTTTGATAAAATGATACTGCATGAAACTGCACGTACAACACATGGTTAACATGGTAAACATTCCAATTTCCCTCAGGAAATTTATTACAATTTAAGACAAAGATATCCTCATGAACAAAACTCTACTTTGATCAATCAAATGGGGAAATAACGTTCATTTTAACTTCTTAATCTAGATCTAGTAAAATATTTGAATTCTTTATTTATAGACAAATCACAGTATACACAATACACAATACATGTAGTATATTCTGGTAACAGTTAACCTCTATTCTAAGTCAAAGGGCAGATCACTCTAAATGTACAAAATAACTCTTTGTGTCCATTAATGGGGGACTTGCAATAAGATGTACATGCAATATGGCATGAACATGTGCAGTTACATGTTCATGTAAGTATCCAAGCAGTATTTCATGCTAATTTACATGACAATGGCTTTCCTTGTTGTTGAATTTTAACACATTAATGCATTACCTATAAATACCCTACAGTTATTTCCTTAATATAACAATTCTCTCGTGAGAATTATGTAACATACACAGGGAACAGGAAAGAAGGCGTATAAAACAGAAATTACCGGGTCCATGCATGCAGTACCGCATGAAAGACTAAAATAAATAAATCTCTCTCTCTCTCTCTCTCTCTCTCTCTCTCTCTCTCTCTCTCTCAACCAGAACTCTTAACAGAATTATTCAACAACTTCATGAAACAGGAAGGAAACAGCTTATAACAACTTGAATTTAAAGAGACTCAAATGAGTTCTTCCTTGGGTTTTTTTTAAATGCATCATACATTTCATATCCCCTTTTCAGTAAAATTCTACTGAAAAATAAATTTCTTGTAGACTTCCAACACCAACTGATATACAAAACGTAGACCCTAGCTGGTGCCTGCATTTAAGTTAAGAGACTTTGGAGTTTCTTGTTGACAGAAGTCTTTTGTTGCACATAATACCCGATAAATAATACACGCACATCATGGTTTTGGAAAATAATAGGTTGTTGTTATACCTAGAAGAATGACAAATTAATTAATGTCCACGATGTATTTGCTTTGACTTTTTATTTCATCCTATGACTGATTTTCCATGGTTACCTAGCAACACATGAATGCAATGGCTAAGAATCTTTCATCTTTTATAAGCATAACTGAAACATATTAAGCTCTGTCATGTCAATTTAGGAATGATCATAGAAAGCATTAAATATACTAAAGACCTCGCCTGATCTGTGGCCACTGTAAACTCATAGATGCTTGTATTTGATCTCGATATCATTTTCCCCCCTAATATATATATTTTCATTTTATATCAACAAGATCAAAAGCGAATACATAGAGCCTACAGGGGAATTTTACACAGCCTTTACAATATGCAATTGTTGTTATAAGCACTTTAACATATTTGTGATGCTCTGCATGAACACAGAGAAATTAAGATCCTGCATGCATTTATCAAGACTTGAACATTTGCCTTCCTGATACTTTTGACCTCTGTCAACTCAATTTTCCTCCATTTACCCTGAAAGTCTCTCTCTGGACTGCAGACACCATTAATCTATGGAGATTTAATTTGACACAGCGATTCCCGCGCATGTAAATGTCAAATTTATCAATTCATTCATCAAGTGGGGAGTTACGTAAGTCATGCCTAGTGGCAGGGTATACAGTGGAGCCTCACTTATCCGGACACTTTTGTCCCCAGGCCAAATCGTCCGGATAGGTGAAGCGTCCGGATATTTGAATTGTGATATTTACCTTTAATATTTATGGAAATATAACTCATAAATAAATTATACAATTAAATATTTTATTTTGATAGCCATAAGCACTACAAAAAAAGTTGAGTTTTTTTAAAAATTAACAAAACAAAATATTGTTAAAAACATTATTTAAGGTATGTTTTTTTCCACAGGAAAGCAAGCACTACATTTTACAAGGCAACACATGTACATGTATATAACAATCACTGTATTAAACCGATAATGATTGAAAATCTGTATATATTCCCTTATTTATAATTTTGTCCAAGCCATTTTTTCATTGACAGAACTTACCCAAGCTAATTTTACGTATCCAACTTTCTAAAGAGTTAATTGCACCCAAGCGATATTTACAAGTAGCGTGAACACTCATCCACGCCATGTTTGGCATAAATTATTATTACACTGTTAATTGAACACACGCTATAAAATTAATGTTGATACCCTGAACATCCCAAGCGGTCTTAATAACTATCGTAAACGGAACTCAAATTATCAAATATTTCATTTCAATTACGTTTTAAAATGAATAGGCGTACGAACGATCGTATCACACTACGATTAATAGAATTTTAATTCAATCAAGAGATGACTTTTGTAAACACAAATTAAACAATTTTCATGACATTTTAATCAAACAATAACAGTTCATAAGTTAAATGGCGACAATTAAACATGTCGCATCCATGGTTATCGTGATATCCTCGGGCGAGTACATAGCGTGACACAGGTGACCCCGATTACCGGACGAAGGCATTGTTTAAAACCAACAACCAGTGTCAGATGTTTTTACACCAATTTGCACTTGCACATAAAAAAACTGTTGTGCCCCCGAACACTAAAATGTGACCGTCCGGTTAAATGAGGTAAAATTTAAAGGAAAACTGTATTATGTGGTAAAATTTGACCGTCCGGATCCGGAACGCGGAATTCCGGATAAACGAGACAAATTATTGTGTAAAAATTCTGTTCCCAATAAAAATCGACCGGAAAGTGAAGCGTCCGGATATCTGGCGTCCGGATATCTGAGGCTCCACTGTAAATGACTGGACTGGGGTTTTGTACAATCCAAATGATTCTTAATCATTTAAGTCCCAATATATTGGAAGGGGGAGGGAGGGTTCCTATAAAGTTCCCCCTGCTTAAGAGGGCTGGATGGTCATTGCCATTCTAAGACTATATAAATCTTCTTTAGATGAAGAGCTCTGAATCAAGATATAGTAAAATATTCTCAAATTTTAAATCCTTATAAATTCTCAGATTTTTTTTTCTTTACTAAATGATTGTTTGTAGATAAAGAACTTCTCTCCAAAATTTCCAGGTTTATCTGATGGGTAATCTGTTGACCACTCAACCTCCTTAAGAGGCACGATCACAACTTCAGCTAAAAGTATGCCGACATTACAAATTTAAAAAAAAAAAAATTGAAAACCTTTAGCTCAAGTTGTTAAAATAAGGCACTTCATGTGACATCCAAAAGTTGAACATCAGTTGTCCAGCTTTAATTGAGATACAGAACTTACAAAATATTATCCTATATCTATATAATCAGGGACCTAAGAGAATTGATTATAAAATGATTAATCGTTTCATCACTAGTTAATAAAGCATTGATTTTTCTCCGGCGAGACGATGGCTTCTCCTCTATTTCCAACATAAGAACGAGGCAGAATACAGACCAGAAGCAGGACCCATTAGACTAGCTTATCTTCTATTAATACTGCCATCATTACGTGATGGGATTTTCCTGTTCGTGTACCCCCTATCTATATGTTATCGCGTCAATATCTGTAATAATATTTACCATGTAGTCGTGGTCATCAATTCCGAAGCGTTCCCGCAGATTTCTGAACACAATTGGGCAGTATTCTTTGAACTTGAAGTGACTTGGCATTGCTTCTCTACAAAATAATCCATCCAATACACCAAATAAAGAAAATTCTATCATAAGGAAATACTGATTGCATTCGAAACTTAGATCCCTATGGAGAAGCAAGTAAATACTTGTTTGTTCAGTCAAATCTGGAAAAAAAATTCCATGAATATTTTTTTCCTCTGATATCATGGATATCTAGTTTTAATTATAACAACCTTTGGAATCTTTGCAATATTTGGTTCAATATTTACCCGTACAATTAGGCAACTCGAATTCTTAATCTTAAAAAAAAAATCTCCCATCAGATGTCTCAGTACTTTGATTTTGACTGAATAAACCTCGTGAGTCTAAATTAATAAGATTATATTAAAATAAACTAACATTAAATACATACAAATTAATGAAACACTGATAGATAATATTAAACTGTATGTAATATGTACTAATTTATTTTATGACTATGTAAGAAATTTACCAATTGAGACCAATGACTATATGTCATGATCCTAAATGCAGATTATTTACAAAACTAAATATATTTGGATGGATGACCAAGGTTGTCCATCTGAATTTTTTCAGACCGGGAGCTACAGACCTGAAGCTAAATTCATTAATATTTTGGGCAAAAATTTTCATGGATTGAGTCAAAATCACAGTTTAAATGTTACATCAATTCATGGCTAGCCTAATGATTCTAAATCAATACAACATTCTATTTGAAAATGTTCTTCAAAGACATTTAATATCATGGATCAATTCAACAACAAAAATCAACAAAAATTGGTATTCAAAAAATATTTATGAAACCGCAGACATTTTTTTTTTTTATTGGTCGTTGAATCTGGGTATAGTTTGACACTGACAGCTAAGATATACGATATACGAGGTTTTCATATCATATGAACAAAGTCACGCAGGTAGTGATCAAAATCAATAATTCCTCAAAATAATTCTAGTCGTAGGGATGGTAAACGTAATTTTTTTAACTTACTTGTGGAATTTGTGGTAGTCGACGTGAACTTTACTGAAGGCTTTGAAATCATCAGGCATGAGCATAACGGGGATGCTAACATGGTTCAAGGTATTAATCTGTCAAAACAAGAAAAGTTGAAAGTCATTACATGTGATACCTATGTGTACATGTAATTTTATAGCCAGGTAAAATACTGTATACAGTATACAGGGAAATATTCGCCCCCATTTTATTTTTGCCCTTTTCCCCCTCGTTGTCAACGAGCGAATTTTAAAGACTGTGCGAACTCAATTATGTCTCAAAATGACCTCTCTTTAAACAAACCTTTGTCTGGGGGAATTCAAAACAGGGTGAAACCGTTTACAAGGGAAGACGGGCAAAAGTAACATCGGGCGTAAATAATCCTGTCACAGTATTAAGTATGTATACTTAAAACGTTGACAGACGAAAACATTTTCTAACCATATTCACCACCTTATACACCTCTCAACATTTCTGCCAAAAAATACTAAATTAAACCATTAAAGCTATACATGTATATGGATGAATTATTGAAGAAGAATTGAAAAGTCATTTGATATTGCCACTTATTTAATACAACCATGTAAAACAGGAGGTTCAGTAGTTTGTAATGGATATAGCTGACATGGTATGCAAGTGGAAATTAACCTCTATCAATAATTACTGTCCCCTAATTGCTAACCTCATCACTAATGCATTGATGTTCGTCAAGGGAATACAATAACAGATACACTGACCAACTCATCCTCACCATAGACTATAAGGTACTGAAGTATTCCTCCCTTTGATCCAACATACCCCATTAAAGATTACAAAGGTGCGCTCCTACTGACCACTCCCCCCCACCCCCCAACCCCCACCCCCACCTAACAAACAATCTGGAATGATCAATTCTTCAATCCCAAAAAGTTATCAGAAAACATTTACATTTTTCAGTTTCTTTGTCTGTGATAAAACACAACGAATCAATTTTGTAACATGTAGTCCAATACATCATAAAGAATGATTCCATGTTCCTTTTTTTTTTTAAATTAATCTGCCCACCCTACCAAAGTTCTAATGATGCAACACCACCCCCACCCCCACCCCCCACCAAAAATCTGTTAAACGAAATCTATCTGACAGTATAAAGACAAGAAATCTCCCTTCACCCATAAAAGGCTGAGGAGTTACAAAATCCTTGCTGATGTCATAGCTATAGAAGCTGACCAGAGGCGTGTTCAACAAAGCGAGCGCTCGCGATCGCTCGCCAAAATTTGTGTTGCGGGTATAGGGAATTTTGGCGAGCGCTCGCGAGCGCTTGCTCTGTTGAACTCGCCTCTGGTGTGTTGAGTGCAATAGCCTAACAGTTCCAGTTATTGAACCATTGTCAATCTCTATACCCTTTAACATGTATATATATAGTCACTAATATTACTGCTAAGGATAATTTAATACTATTTATACAGTTATTGCAATCCAAAGCTGCTATAATTTCAATATTAATGTTAGCAGTTTTTGGTTGTTTTGCTTTTTTTATTTTGATTTGATTTTTTAACAATGAAAATGATATTGTTGATATGACAACATTATCATAAATATCTTTAAATTATTCTATTGACTTTTTCAACGTCCTTTTTCTAAAGGAAATCTCTTAGTATATAAGCCTTAGTAAGCTTTCACCTCTCTGATCAAGAAAAATTCAAATTCCTCTGTAACCCGATTAAAAAAGGGAAAATAAAAAAAACAACTTGTAAGTTTCATTTAAGAAACTGATTTTATGTTTCATGTCTTTTGGCTGTATGCACATATTCCTGTTTCAGCCAGATTGAGACTTCAAATCTTTTTTTTTTTTAAAATGCATAAACTAGCTGCCCTGGTGTATTGAGCATGATCATCAAGCATGAGGTGTTCAACCCTTATATATATACAACCTGTGTATACCTGCATTGTGTACCTGTAAAAACACCCAATAATAATATAATGGTCTAGTAGCTAATCAGTCGGATCAGCCGAACTTTATATCCTATAACATTATATTGGCTGAATGGCGGCAGACACCACCTCTGTAATGAATAGACTTGTTGATGAACCAAGGAAAACAGACTTCCCATCTCTCTCTCTACCTATTTTTTACCTCAATGTTTGCATAACTACATATACAGCGCACCTAGGTGCTATCCGATAATGCACCAAAACATTACATAACAACTTGTTGAGCATTTTTGAAATTTCACCAAAGGCAAAGCAAGCAATTATTGCTCCTTGAAGAAAATTTAAAAGCTCGTGAAAAAGTTTTAAACACAAGCGTTTGAGTGGTTAACAACTTTTATTTTTTAATCAACCAGGCCGATTCTGCAAAATGTCCTATATTACTGGCATAGTAACCATAATACATTAGCAATTATGTAACATTAACTTTATGAACTTGCCAGCAAAGCAGTGTGAACTTCCAAGATACGTTTTTCTCTTTATCAATTTACTGAAGTCTCTAAAGCTTCAGGAAAAAACATTATCCCGGTCCCTCTAAAAAAAATCTTGTTACAAAAAGATAATGTATTAAGTTAAGCGTTCTATTAATTATAAGACAAAAATTGAGGGCTTTTAATTTACAGAAGAAAAGAAATATTTTAAATTTTGTAAATATTGATAGTCAAGATGAAGCTCTGCTCGGCTAATAGAAAGATTACATGAATAATGTATTCATGTATCATTCAACGAATTGAATAAAAAATACAGTGTATCTTTAAAATGATAAAAAACTTTTGTGTTTTGTACGTGGCACAAACTTTTGCATGTAGATCAGTAGCATAAATTTGTAATGGAAGATCGGCTCTTGGCACCGCTAAATGGAGTAAATATGTCTCAATCACGACAGGAGAACAATCTATAACCAGCTTGTAGGGAAATGTCGCATCCAACCATTACACTCCATTAACAGCAGAGAACTCGAGACAAGTTCTTCATGAGAATATCAGATGTATATATAGGATTAACGATTATGGCTCAGAATCAAAATGAGTGCAAAATTAATACACAAATGTACCATCTCCACTGGCTTATTGTTTCAATTGTTTTTATTTCACCAGTTATTTTTTTCCTCTTCCCAAAAACGAAGTGGGTTAGCAATTACATTTTTTAAGTTATCATTATCATGGACTCAAAAATATTCCAGGTACATATATATCTAATGCATTTGTTTGGTTTTTCAGGAACAGATAGATTGCTGTAGCAAAGTACAAAACCATAAAGTACAATGACTTCCAATACCTTATCTTTATTTCCCTCAGTAAATGTTTAGAAATACGGTACATGCACGACAACTTCACAACTTCTAATCTACCTGTAACATCACGTATTACATATAAATACATAAAATTATGTTCTTTATATAGCTTCTTAATGGGAGGAAATATTCATTACAGATCAATGGTGAATGTATACATTAACAAAATTCACACCCTGAAAATCAATAATTGACACCATTTTCCTCCTAACGATGTTTGATTTAATTACACCTATAGAACAGGTGTAGACTAGAGAGTCATATCACACCTGCATTATCTCGGAGTGACGGTGATTCAACATATTCCCAAACAGGATATGATTACATCATTATACAAACACTGATTTCTATCTGCACAGTTTACTTTAGGAGAGCAAAGAGTACTTCAACGACTCGTTGTTTGATGTATGCCAGTCACAGATTCATAGATACCGGAAAAGTGGTACACCTTATGATGGGGGGGGGGGGGGGAGGGAGGGGTCAAAATTTATTTGATCTAAGCCAGTCGATACTGGAAAAAGGATAAACGATGGTGTGTGTGTGTATGGGGGGGGAGGGGGGGGGGGGGGGGGGGGATTAAGTTCATCATTGGCCGCCACATCAAACCTACAACCTATCTGTCAAATGATGTTTTTCAGGCAGTCTGAGAAGAATGTCAGCTTGATCAATTTATTGTTAATTCACTCTTAATGATAGTCTGATTCTTTATAAAACCAAAAATGTATTTATTGTATTAAAAGTTATTGTCCTAAAAAATTCAGATCCCTTATTCATAGAGACATTTTATTTGGTACATGTATTTTTCTTAGTAAAGTAGGTAGCGGTACCTTTGAATAAAATCTAGAAGTTTATATGTATAAAGTGGTCATTAATCACAGGGATGTGTGGTTAAATTAAATTACCTTAGAAAAGGTTAAATGGAGTAGTATTTTGCCATTAATACTCTAATTAACATTATGCCACGTACATTTGTAGAAATTAATATCTGGTTTCGTTTTTTTTCTCCCTTTGCAATTATAAACAGTATTAGATGCTTTTGGTAGTGAATCTACAATGTAATCTCAAACTAAACTTTAATTTTTTACATTAAAAATACGACGTAAGTGGATGTACAGAAAGGTACACGAGGATTGATTCAAAATTATAGTAGACTTATACACCAGTGGATTGATTCAAAATTAAAGTAGACTTATACACCAGTACTACTCTAGGTGATATAAATACCGGCCATTCTAACATTAAATGTACAGGTTTATTTTAGCCTCTATTGTTAATTCACCCAATTTTAATTATATACTTAGTCTATAGAAATTTAAATTCTGTCTTCTTCTTAATACTTTATTATCTAAACATAATTATGCACATTAAAAACTTACTTAATGTTTTAAATTAACCCCATTCAAATTTCACTCCCTGTGTTTGCTAGTGGGTGAACATTTTTCCTGTATTTTACAGCACTTTATTTTGGGGTAAATAACTTCTTTCTGTGATGAAATACTTACACTACTTAGTCCTACAAATAGCATTATTGTTGCCATAGACATTAATTCATCAATAATTAAGTAGTATTTATGCCTCCTGTACATATCAGAGACAAAGCATAATTAAGTGATATTTTTAGAAAATAACCCTCCCCCCTTTAAAAAATATAACTTTCTAATTAAGATTTATTTCCGTAATGCAGTGTTATTCAATTCATCAAATTCACTTTCGGTCCCTATGGCATATACACGGAGAAATAATCAAATTACCATTGTACATTACCGGCATTATAAATCTTGGTTATAATGCTATGAACTGTGCAAATCAATCGTCTTGATAACACTAAAATCTGCAATAAAAATGATAAAGTGGGTGAAATGTTTCCCCGTGTATCGAGTTCCCAGAGAAATATACAGTAATCATAAACACAATTTCTTGTTCGAAATCTTATCTTACTGGTAAATCGTCACTTAAATACTGCATTTTGTACTTATATATATCAATATATACTGTTATACATAACTCTATGTATATATCACCTACATTTAATGAAACTGATCAAATCTATACACATATATTCACCATATAGATTGCAGGTCTCTTTTTGAGCAGGTACATATGCCATTATAAATTCAGTCCCCCCCCCCCCCCCCCCCCTTTAAAGCCCCCCCCCCCCCCAAAAAAAAAAAATAAAACAAAAAAAAACCCACCCACACACACAATACAACGACATCTCTGTTTCTTGCAACCCAAGGTTTTTCTTCATTCTTGTCGTTTAAAATTCACACTACCTTGCTACATTTCTAAAAACTATGTTAGCACTTTTCCTGACTGGTATGATTTTTTTTCTTTTCCACATGTTTCTGACTTTAATTTCAAATTTGGTATAAGATTTTACTTTTCATATTTTAATATAAGACTCAGTTATTTAGGTTGCTTTTGTCAGAAAGATATGATGTTTTTATTGTATAAAGATGGTACACATTAAAAAAAACACCCCAACTACATGTATTTTTTAACTTCTCACTCAAAATTGAAACTCAAATTATTTGGGTTCCCTGCATTCAGTCTATAACTGGAACATGTACATGTAGCCGTCGATCAATTGTGGAATAAGAGGAACAATGTACCAGCTTAGTTAGTGAACTATGATCACAGAAATATTTATTTTTGAATCTTTATATCATCACCTTCTGGCTTCATATTAATATAAACGTGTCAGTCACACTTCTGATCCATGCTGTGCAATTTTAATTAAGGAAAATATATACATGTACATGTAAATTGTTCAGCTGTCAAAAACTGAATTTGATTGACTTTAACATGGTAACTTCAAACTTCAAAACATTATTGTGCTGACTCGTGCTGACATCCTGGGTATATATCTCTGGATTTCACAGAACTTGAGCATCTGAGTGCCACTATGCTCTAAGTTATATGACATATGGTATGACGAGAGTAAAAATTAGGTCCTGGAGCCTTGTTTACCAGCAGCGTGTCATTAGGCACTTGTTCAAGAAAAGTGATAGTGGTTGCTAAATGCCAATCACCCACCCCCGTTTTACTTGCACATCATACAGGCATCCTATATTGCTGATCACGGTCAGATCACCTATTATTGTTATCAATTTACAACAAGTTTTACCCCTACTATATCAAACACACATAAATTGGTATACACATTTTTTTTTTAATTCTGTATCATTCTTGCACTCGACAGACAATCCCAAATTACATCTTGTTATGTTGCAAACATCAGTTTTAAAATCCTCATGAGAATTCAAACAAATAAAATGTACTCGTGAAAAAATCTTAAATTAAAAAATCACTTACCGTGTGATTAATACCCCACATAAACACACTCATAAGGGGTTCACTTGCTCGAAACAATTTCGTCTTCTGGGGCACCGCCTTCAATTTGAGTTGCTTCCGTTTTTGTTGTTTTGAATCTTTCGTCGTCGCCATTTCTGTTTTTATACTCCCTGGTGTCTGCTCACTAACGTTACTGTCAAGAGTTCATTGTGTTGATGTCATTTATCGGCAGGCACGTGTCGATTAACTGGCCAGATACGTCAACTTCTTCTCGCTCTTCTGACAGATGAAGCTACCCAGAATCAACATCCAAAATGGCGACGAAAACAAATGGATATCCCAACATGCTTTTTTAAAAGAAAGACAACTCGTGGTCGATGATGCACATGGTTGCGTGGGCGTTGCATGACGTTTTCAGACAAGCCTTCTACTGTTTTATTGTCAAGAAAGACAATAAACAAGGAAATTATTAAAACAAAAGGTTTTAATTTTTCAGAAATGGAAATAAAACCTTGCACAAAAAGTTTTGAAAATTTACTGTTGAAATTGGTATTGAATTAAGAAGAGACATAAATAACATGTTATTTATATGTCTCTGAATTAAGTTTTATTTATCAAATATTAAATTGATTTATAGATTTTAAATAACGACAGTAATTGATAATAAGATTTAAAATTTACGTATCTCCCTTTATTACTTTGTATCAGATGTCCTTTTCATTGAACGATGCTTTATAGGCCTAATTAAAATCACTGATTTATGAACCTATCACTTAATTTTTTTTTCTCTCTTTCTTTCTTGCAAGAGAGAGAGAGAGAGAGAGAGAGAGAGAGAGAGAGAGAGAGAGAGAGAGAGAGAGTTTGTTCCCGTTTTGCACACATTTGAAAATTAGGTATCGAAAAAATGTGTGCCAAACAATATTACAATATAACTTGCATAAAAGCACATTTACATAATAATTGACATCGATCAATGTTCTTGAATTTAATTTTAAACACCCATTTGGGCATGAACAATTACATTAATATCTTTTTTTTAACAAAACAGATTATTCAGGCACGTAGCATCAGGGGGGGGGCCAGGGGGGCCTGCCCCCCCCCCTTTTTTGGGCAGCAAAGATTTTTTTAAAATTAACATACAAAAAATTGAATTAAGATGGAGTGGGCCCCCCCCCCCCCACTTTTAAGGGACCATGTAAAAATTTGGAGTGAAAGTAAATTGACTGATGTTTAAAGTAACTTTTTCTCTCCCCCCCCCCCCCTGGTTTAGGATTTTCAGGATTTTGGAAAGTAACTTTTTCCTTTTTCCTTTTTTTTGCTTGTCAAGATTTTTGGATGAGTCTGCCCCCCCCCCCCCCCCCCACTTTCAAAAACGATGCTACGTGCCTGTTATTGCAAAATTGTTGTGTTTGTAGTGCTTATGTTTAACTTTTTACCTTTAGAAAGTGTATGTACAAGTACATGCTACAAGTTTGAAAAGAAAATATCATAAATTAATGTTTATTTATTGCCTTTGCTTACATAAATGGAGGAAATGTGTCTAGTGAAAACGCTGCTAAATATTTTTCATTTATGCTTTGGCTTGAATAATCGAAGAAAATAGACAAACTGTATGATGATTAATAGCCAATTTAATTGGATTCAAAAACTGAAAATCTTTTTTCACAATACATATCAAATGTAGATCTAATTCATACATCTTCAACCTTCTTCAGTTTGAGGTATTTCGAATCAATATTTAACGTATTATTTTTGTCGGAATTTATTGAGCTACTGATTTGAAAAACCAGAACAGTGACCCGCAATATAAAAGCGGTGATGTCGATCATAAGATCTACTGTCAAGGCTGCTACTTCAAAGATTGAAATATTTTGAGATGAAGGTCTGGGTTGCGTTTTACAAAAGAACTTACGACTTACCACCAAATTAACGAATGGTTATTTATCACAAACTAATCAATATATTATTGTAATATCTGTAACATTTAATTATGAAAATCAAAATAGTTGTAAATAAATGGTTTGATATAAATTTTGTTCATTAAAGACCGTTCCATGAGATTGAAAAGAATAACGACTTTGTCTTAAGTTCATTTTGTAAAATGCAGTCCAGTTTCTCTTCATTATAATCTTTCTGTTGATACCAAACATTCGTTTTGTTTTACATATTTTGCATCTACAATGTAAGTTGTAAAAAGAGACACGGACTACCCCATATGACTGGCCGTGTAGTTTTCCCCTTTATCATATAATTATCCACTGAATCAGCTTCCATTTGGCTTGGGACAAGCAATTTTTTTAATTCATCGAGTTTTATGTTTAAAGTAAATTGGCAAAAATGTAAAAGTCAAATCATCTAATCCTTATTTTTCTTATCAGTGAGCGGAAATTTAAGACAAAAAATATTAATATGATCTTTATTTTATCCAATGAAAAAAATGGTGATAAAATTTTATTAGTTTTTAGACTAAAACACAACAAAATATCTATATTCTTCTTGTTTTATGACGCTGATGAACAAATGATAAAACACCCAGGTAAAGTCTTTGACGTTGAGTAAATAAGTAAGTAAATGATTTATTATAGTTACATGTATTTCATAAACAAATAACAATACATGTATCTGATGTAATACCTTAATGAATAAACACCCGGCCCATCGGACCTATATGTCACTTTATAAACATGAGTATACAAATTACAAGTTTACGCATTGTTCTTTTTATACAGGATAGATTGTCTGCACATAAAAGCTGAATATACAAATTTTGCAGTTAGATAAGAGAAAACCAGTGCAGTCTGAGTCTGACATGTTTAGTAATCGAGTATTAAAGCCAGTAGCAGTAAAGAAGCAGACTATGATTGCTATCAAAACACAAATTACACCTATTGTTTTATATACCCAATAATCAAATGTGTGCAAAACGGGAACACACGTACCTAAAACACCATCACATTCTTGAGAATTATAGCCATTATTACTTGTGTATTTATATACTTATATGCTGTACTGCCGAAAGTTGTACTTTCTGAAGAAACATAGTTATATGAATACAAATTAATTCACTATAGAGAAAATATTGTTCAGAACCAAACATGAAGTCAATGGTACTTGATAAATTTAATGTTAAAAAAAAAAATTCTAGAAATTTATGAATAATCATAACCACAACCTTTGAAAACATTACCGTACATAAAGCCTTGTATATCTTTATGTTGTTTATATATGTATCTATTATGTTCTCAAGATTTTAAACAATAAAACTAGAGTAATCGAAATATATTTAATTACATTTATCAAAGTAAATGTGAGTAATTAATTACATTTTAAAAAATCAATGTAATTGTAATTGCAAGTAATTGATAAAATTCTCAATGTATTTCAAAGTATTTAATTTACTTTTCAAAGTAATTGACCCCAACCCTGAATTGCAAATGAATATGATAGCAAATATTGTCTTAATCTGTCACTTCCTCAGTTTTGGTGACTCTCCTTATAATATTTTCAATGAAGTTATAAAAGTTGGCCAAGTTACAGTACCGTCCAGATAAAATCTAATCAGATGCCGCAAGCTGACCCCAGTTTTGCTTTTTAAAATTTTGCGTCTTCTCAGGGTCCACTTGGGATCTGCTTTTTCGAGTCCACTTTAAGCATCGAAGCAGACCCCTCTTTTTTCTTAACACCTGTAAGTCTGTCCCTTGTATATTCCTAATACACAAATACAGACATTTGGTCAGTTTTTTAGTGACAAAACAATTTTATTAAGGGTCTGCTTCTGAAATTGGAGTCTGCTTTCTATGTCCACTCTGGGTCAGCCTGGGGTCAGTTCTTGGTCTGTCATAGGAGACCTGAAGCAGACCCTGAATGGAATCTGGAGTTTGGTTGGGGTCTGCTTTATGTTATGTTGGGTCTGTCCTGTATTGTACCTGTAGACGTATCTTGATTATTTTTTTTGTATTTAACTTTTTTTAGCTCCATTCTGATTGATCATTGGATACTTTCTAATTTCCTAATAGTTTCCCATTTGTCAAAGTATTTTGACTAGTACTACATTATACAAGTTTAACATTGAAAGAAATACTCTGATATTAATTTAAAATAAATCCTGTCAATAATGCACTTTATTTTGATACGGAACAAAATAAATAGATTGATGATTTGTATCCATTGACATGTTTATGAAAATTGAAAAATAAATCATCAAAATTGTGACCATGCCTCTTTAACAACTGTAAAACACAGTACATAAAAACTCAAAATCAATATACAATCAAGCTTTTATTCCAGTTTTCCTTTTCTTATTTTTAACATTTTTCGACTTTGACTGTTTATCAAATTCCCCTGATTCTTCTCCAGTTTGCTTTCTTTTGATTTTTTTCTTATTGTTAGAATTCTTCACATCCTCTCTTTTGGTTTTCGTCTGGACGACCTCCATATTCCCCCAGATTTCGTCGTCATTTCCATCTTCGTCGGAGACGACCTCCGTTTTGACGACCACTTCCTCTTCATTGTCCACATCATTCCCATCCCAGCTAGATTTTAGAAGGAGAACGGAGAGTTGAGATTTCAAGTAGATTTTCTGTTGAGATTTGTCATCCGTCGAGTGAATGTGCAGATATCGATCCAACCCACAGGACACTATAACCGGCAATGTAGGGTGATGTTGGACTGCCCGGATGGCACCTGCGAGACCCCTAAACACTTGAACTGGTCGCCCTTTTCTTATGTCCAAAACTGCTAATTTTCCAACCGTATTCCCAACCACGACTTCGTTTTCATTCTTAGGGCAGAGAGATAGAGCTGTGATGGGATATTCGTCAAATGACATATCTAGAACCGGCCTTCTCTGTGCTTTCAAGTCATACATTCTCACTTGATGGTGACCTGTTGCAGTGAAAATTTTCTCAGACTTTGGTAGAAACCTTGCACAGGTGACCCAAACAGGTACCCGTAAATTAAGCCAGTCATTTCTCACATTTTTAGCGGTAAATTTTGGATTTTCCGTTAATTCTATGTCCCATATTTTGAGCTCATTTTCTTTCCCTCCTGTAGCAAAAATATTTCTCTCAGTTGGATTTTGCTCGAAAGTAAACACGTCCTTCCCAGCATTTATCTCGGACTCTACCTCGCCATCTTTCCACAAACGGACAAGTCCTGTATCAACACATGAAACATAATCACCGTTCAGCAATCTGACACCTCGAAGTTTTGATTCCTCTGTCCCAAGAATTAATGAATCGGAAAAGGTTCGAGTCGCCGAATGCCAAATTGTCACAGTTCTGTTTTTGGACCCAATACACACATCAGTCTCCGTTTCGTCTTTCCAACACAATGATACGATTTCTTTTGATTTATCCACAGATTCTGTGTCATGTAAATTCAACCACTCGGCTTTAGAAACGTTGATTCCTTTTAAAAGTCCTGTTTCTGAACCGACGAACACGTCCAGCACTTTCAGCATGGGCGCAGCCATTTTTAAGTGCAAAGTAAATCTCAAAATCAGACCGGTCAAATACTAATTATCCGGATCTCTATGGTCGGTATAGTATTCCTCAGATTATCAAGAAAACAGCAACAATACAAATCAAGAACAACAAAAAAACAGACCCCAATCCACAGGTTGATACACTGCCTTTATTTCCTAGTTTATTTATCACACAATTAATACGTAGCCGAGTGGATAAAGTATCGGGCTTGTCAGTTGTGATTACTAGTACATCCCGAGTTATCTCTCGAATGGGTTTTTGTTGTTACTTACAAAACTAAATTTTTTAGATATTCATTTTTTTCTTTAAACTGCAATTTTTTCGCTTACTAGTATTTGACATATGTACAGTTTGTTTATCATTATATCTTTCATAATCAAATAATTAACTGTTAATTTGAGTGACTTTTTTTCAAATGTGGGTTTTTTTTTTCACCTTAATTGTTTTATTTCTAACAACCCGAATAATACTTTACGATATACATGTACTTTATTAACTTCTCACGTAGACTCCATTCCCTCCGATTCCCCATATATACATAATGTGCGTCTTATGATACTGATGCACCTGATAGGCTAGAATGCTGAATCTGAGCCATAGGCTTCGGATGCTGGAGGAGGTGAAGGTTTTTGGAGCTGGTTAAAGTTTTTGAAGCAGGTGCCCTTGGATAGACAGCATTTAATTATTATTGGCTTAATCTTTCCAAAATTTGGATAGATGGTGCATCTTATGATACTGATGCACTCCACAGGCCTGGATGCTGAATCTGAGCCATAACTTTAAGATGCTGGAAGAGTTATCTTTTTTGGAGCAGGTCACATATATAAGTAATTATAGTACTATTTAATAGTGAATGGTTAATTTAACAATATACTTTTCTTAAGAAAAATCGTTGGAAGCCCTTTAAACACTTTGCTGAATTTTTTCAACATAATCATCCGGGTACTCTGCAGTGCAAATTCCAATTGACTTAATATATTGAGTCATTTTCTTATTTCAATAAGATAGTGGCGGTATTTCAAAACATAAAACTAAGAAATTTTTAATTCATTTTTTGAAATAGATATATTTTTGAGACCAAGAGAGTTGTAACAATGAGTCATAAATGAAAGTGAGAAGGAAAGAAAAAACCCGGACAGACGAGTAAAACTCAGCTGATATGTATCAATTTATATAAAATGTTTTTTTAATTTGGAATGAAGGTATAAATTAGACAGAAGTATGTCACTAAAGGATAATTTATTTTATAAAAATGGGTATAAAAAGACCCCGGAGTCTATACTTGGGGGGTAAGGGTGGGGGAAGGTAAAGGAATGGGGTGGCTCTGTCCTCAAGCACTTCTGGTCGTTTCCTGAATTAAAACTGAAAGTTAGAAAAGGTATAATGTTTCTGATCCGTCTGTCCGTCAATCCTGCTTTTAAGCTTAACTGATCTGAAAGCTTCTGATCACTTTTTGACTGGTGTCTGTCTGTCTGTTTGTCTGTCCGTCATTTGTAAAGAAGATGGGTGAATAAGGCGTGTAAACTGCCTATATGAGGATAGATAAAATACTTTGAAATTAAAATATGAGCAAGTCTCGTAGTTTCTTTCTAAATTATTGAAAAACAATGTATATTTATCATAATATTGATTTATAACCTTTAAATGTGTTATAAATATTTGGAATAGGTGGATTTAAACTGGCGTATGCGTGTCAAAACCTCCAAAATAGTGTCCATTTTAGAACTTCCATGCCTTTTTTTTTATAGAGTGGGTCTACGCTCCATATTGTTTTCATAGTCTTTTTAAGGTTTAAAGGAAATCAAGCCGATTTCAATCGACATAAACGTGGAGAGATGACCCACTATACTTTAAAAATCTCATTTTTTATCCCAACAATAGTTCGTTTTAGAGAAATACTACAAGTCCGTAAATTCGTGGTTGAAGTTGCATTTAGCATTTAACAATGAATTTTATTGTGACTGAAATGACTCAGTGGTTAGAGCACTGGACATTTGGTAACATTATAGAGCTAGGGTTTTTAGGTTGTGGGTTCGATACCACCAAAACATTAGAACTTTTTTTTTCTTATCGTTTGTTAAAATATTCAAAAAATGAATATTGTTAGAAATTGTGCTTTAATTTGTAAACTTGTAATATATCATCATCTTGTATATCATCTTGTTTATTTAGTTGGAAAAAAAATAATTTGAAATTGTTTTATACGACAAAGCCAAATGGGCATTTGCGCTATCTTGTTCCCCCATCTTCTTTTCACATTTTTGATTTCTTCTACAGAACCAATGAGCCAATTTTAATTTAACTTAACACATAACATTCCAATAGTTTTTAACTATAAACTTGGCACAAAGCATCTATAGGTAAAGGAAATTCAAGTTTGCTAAATTAGAGGACCAAACTTAAGCCTCTTTCAAGGAAAGATAATTAAAGATGTATATTGAAAATGATCACTTGTATATAACAGAAGAATTTACCTATAGGGGAGATTAATTTCTCGGAAAAAATCACTTTTGAAAATCAAAGTTCATTATTTTGTATAGTGTACATATTTCTAAATTTTCAAATGGCCTAAAATGAAGATCGATACGTTTTTGGTAAAGACAGAAACCAATACCGGCCCTATAGGTCAATTCTTTTGTTATATACAAGTGATCCTTTGTTGGCATTTTTAAACTATTAGGGTAGAAAAACATCTGGGGTTTAAATAATTCTTATATAGGATTTAATATAGGAAACTTTTAAAGCATATTCTCAACGATATTTCGTCACAAAAGCTGAAATGTTCAAATCATGATCCCCAGGGTTTGGCTGGGTCCCCGACGAGAGAGTTAGATTTTTAACCGGGTTTTCCAAAGGAAAAATCTTGTTATTGAAATGGTGAAAATGGGGGCGGGCAGCTGTTAATAGGGCACGGTAACCCCTATTGTACGTATTCTCACAGAATATTGCATATAGGGTTCACCTATTGTACGGATGACTCCTCGTACAATTTTCAAGATAGGAAATTGTTTTTTACAGATGAATTGTACAAATATTAGAGATGTGCATATTTTTTGGATTTTGATTTTTTAATTTATGAACAAAATACCAGCTATTGAACTTTTTTGGCAAAATATTGCACATAGAGTACCCCATTTCTCTGGATAGGTAGTGTTTATCAATATTCAGGGTGAACAATTGGATTATGGATACTGTCCATGCACATAAAAGAAACCCGATTGCTGTCACATTGACAGCTTTTCACTTGTTTTACATAGGAATAAAAAGATTAAAATCTTTAACCAGAAAAGCTGAAACTTTTGTGAATTTATTCTTAGATAGTGTAGACTCAAACTTGTTTAAATCATGAACCCCCTGTGAAGGGTTTAGCGACATTTGATGGTTCACTTTTTAAATAGGAATGAAATAATGAAAATCTTTAAAAATCTTCTCCAAAACCAATTGCTCAGAAAAATCTGAAACTTTTGTGAGAGCATTTGAGAGAGAGAGAGAGAGAGAGAGAGAGAGAGAGAGAGAGAGAGAGAGAGAGAGAGAGAGAGTGTGTGTGTTTGTAAGCACCTGAATACCACTACACTAGTATGAATACACACGTTTTATCCCACTACATTTTTTCTTCCCACTACATGCACCCGTGTAGTGGGAAGTAAAATCATTCGGAAACGTTATTTCTCATCGTACTTGATTCAAAAAATATAAAATCGGACTATGTTTGGGTTTCCGGTGTGTATGTGAATTTTTTAACACGCATCTTGGAGTCCATAAGAGTACTTTACACACTTTCCTCCATTGGATATAAATAGCGCATGCGCAATCGGAACTTCCTATTCGAAGATGGAAATAATTGTTTACAGTAAGTATCATTTTTTTCTTCGATATCTAGGGAATTATATCACTCTATTCTAATAGATAAATCTGGTAAACGACTATAACAAGGTCAGGCATTGTCTTTCCTGTTAAGTTTTTCACTGATAAGAGAACACGAGATCTAATTTTGACATCATGCGATTGCCATATTCATAATCAAAGAAGGGATCGTAACTTATTTAGAATTAAAATGTGTCTATTTTATTTCAAGATTTATTTAATTATGGAACAGATTATTACTTATATTTAAAGGGATATATCAGTACCTTCTTAGTAGTCGAAATTCGGCCCCATTCTTAATCAAAAATAGGTGATATTACTCTCAATTTAGCGGTATTTTTTCCCAACTAGTTAACACTGAGCCTATATTTAATTCTTTTAAATAAATAATATGTATTAAAAGCAAAATATGTGATCTTTTAACCTCAATTAGCAAAGCTTTTATCACAATACCTGTTTAAAAACATTCTGTAAACAATGCCAACTTTTAATCCTAATTTCCTCTATCTTTCTAAAAAATCGTAATGCTGTGTTCTGTGGAATCGTTATGCTGTTTCCACATACATGTACTTGATTGAAATTTGAGTAAAATAAAATGAAATAAGCATCATGAGTTATTTTGGATATAAATTTGATTTCAATTAGTGATATGTATTCTTTCATCAAAGGGCAGTACATATACATCAACGATTTTTTTTTCTGGTTATTAGAATCAGATTTCTGGTAAAATAACTTTTCAATTGTACAATTTCATTAAAAATACGGATGAATTACGTTACATATATTAATACAAACATATTAGGGAAAGTTACTTTAAAAAAGTGATTTAGTAGGAAATACTGATTTTTATCATTAAAATGTATGAGTTTTCTCATGGGGTTAAATTTCAAAATAAATGATATTTTACTTAAGCTAATGGTGATTATTTCTTTATATTAGTATGATCTAAGATAATTTTGGGTACAGATAATGATCAAAAAGATTTAGAGAGTTCCCTAAGTGATTAAGTGTGCAGATTGATTTTAGAACGTTAAAATGAAAAGTACAGGTTTCCTCATTGGGGTCTAAGTTCAATAGAAAAGGATTTTTACTTAAACTATTGATAATTATTTCTTAACATTAGTGTAGTTTAGGATAAATTAGGGTACAAATATTGATTAAAACAGATTTAGATGGTTTCCTAAGTGAATAAGTATACTGAATTCATAACGTTTGAATTAAAATTATGGGTTTCTTCATGGGAGTCTAAGTTCAATAGAAAAGGATTTTTACTTCAACTAATAGAGATTATTTCTTAGTATTAGTGTAATTTAAGATAAATTAGGATACAGATATTGATTAAAAAATTTAGGGGGGGGGGGGGGGTTCCTAAATAAATACTATACTGATTTTAGAACGTTAAAATGAAAATTAATGGTTTCCTTATGGAAGTCTAAGTTTAATAGGAAAAGATTTAACTTAAACTAATGATGATTAATTCATAGTATTTGTGTAATTTAAGATAAATTAGGGTACAAATATTGATTGAAAAAGATTTAGGGGGTGTCCTAAGTGATCAAGTATTCTGATTTTATAACGTTAAAATGAAAATTATGGGTTTCCTCATGCGATTCTAAATTTAACAGGAAAGGATTAAACTTAAACTAATGGTGATTATTTCTTAGTATTAGTGTAATTTAGGATAAATTAGGGTACAAATATTGATTGAAAAAGATTTAAGGGGTTTCCTTAGTGATTTAGTACACTGATTTAAGAGCGTTAAAATGAAAAATATAAGTTTCCTCATTGGGGTCTAAGTTCAATAGGAAAGGATTTTTACTTAAACTAATGATGATTATTCTTAACATTAGTGTAGTTTTGGATAAATTAGGGTACAAATATTGATTGAAAAAGATTTAGATGGTTTCCTAAGTGAATAAGTATACTGAATTCATAACTTTAAAATGAAAATTAATGGTTTCCTTATGGAAGTCTAAGTTTAATAGGAAAAGATTTAACTTAAACTAATGATGATTAATTCATAGTATTTGTGTAATTTAAGATAAATTAGGGTACAAATATTGATTGAAAAAGATTTAGGGGGTGTCCTAAGTGATCAAGTATACTGATTTTATAATGTTAAAATGAAAATTATGGGTTTCCTCATGGGAGTCTAAATTTAACAGGAAAGGATTTAACTTACACTAATGGTGATTAATTCATAGTATTTGTGTAATTTAAGATAAATTAGGGTACAAATATTGATTGAAAAAGATTTAGGGGGTGTCCTAAGTGAATAAGAATACTGAATTCATAACGTTTAAATTAAAGTTATGGGTTTCTTCATGGGAGTCTAAGTTCAATAGAAAAGGATTTTTACTCCAACTAATGGAGATTATTTCTTAGCATTAGTGTAATTTAAGATAAATTAGGATACAGATATTGATTAAAAAAATTTAAGGAGGGGGGGTTCCTGAATAAATACTATACTGATTTTAGAACGTTAAAATGAAAATTAAGGGTTTCCTTATGGAAGTCTAAGTTCAATAGGGAAAGATTTTTACTTTAACTAATGAGGATTAATTCATAGTATTTGTGTAATTTAAGATAAATTAGGATACAAATATTGATTGAAAAAGATTTAGGGGTGTACTAAGTGATCAAGTATACTGATTTTATAACGTTAAAATGAAAAATATGGGTTTCCTATTGGGGGTCTACATTTAACGGGAAAGGATTTAACTTACAATAATGGTGATTATTTCTTAGTATTAGTGTAATTTAGGATAAATTAGGGTACAAATATTGATTGAAAAAGATTTAAGGGGTTTCCTTAGTGATTTAGTATACTGATTTAAGAGTGTTAAAATGAAAAATATAAGTTTCCTCATTGGAGTCTAAGTAAAATAGGAAAGGATTTTTACTTAAACTAATGATGATTATTTCTTAACATTAGTGTAGTTTAGGATAAATTAGGGTACAAATATTGATTGAAAAAGATTTAGACGGTTTCCTAAGTGAATAAGTATACTGAATTCATAACGTTAAAATGAAAATTAAGGGTTTCCTTATGGAAGTCTAAGTTTAATAGGAAAAGATTTTTACTTAAACTAATGAGGATTAATTCATAGTATTTATGTAATTTAAGATAAATTAGAGTACAAATATTGATTGAAAAAGATTTAGGGGGTGTACTAAGTGATCAAGTATACTGATTTTATAACGTTAAAATGAAAATTATGGGTTTCCTATTGGGGGTCTACATTTAACAGGAAAGGATTTAACTTACACTAATGGTGATTATTTCTTAGTATTAGTGTAATTTAGGATAAATTAGGGTACAAATATTGATTGAAAAAGATTTAAGGGGTTTCCTTAGTGATTTAGTATACTGATTTAAGAGCGTTAAAATGAAAAATATAAGTTTCCTCATTGGGGTCTAAGTTAAATAGAAAAGGATTTTTACTTAAACTAATGATGATTATTTCTTAACATTAGTGTAGTTTTGGATAAATTAGGGTACAAATATTGATTGAAAAAGATTTAGACGGTTTCCTAAGTGAATAAGTATACTGAATTCATAACGTTAAAATGAAAATTAAGGGTTTCCTTATGGAAGTCTAAGTTTAATAGGAAAAGATTTAACTTAAACTAATGATGATTAATTCATAGTATTTGTGTAATTTAAGATAAATTAGGGTACAAATATTGATTGAAAAAGATTTAGGGGGTGTCCTAAGTGATCAAGTATACTGATTTTATAACGTTAAAATGAAAATTATGGGTTTCCTCATAGGATTCTAAATTTAACAGGAAAGGATTTAACTTACACTAATGGTGATTATTTCTTAGTATTAGTGTAATTTAGGATAAATTAGGGTACAAATATTGATTGAAAAAGATTTAAGAGGTTTCCTAAGTGATTTAGTATACTGATTTAAGAGTGTTAAGATGAAAAGTATGAGTTTCCTCATGGGGGTCTAAGTTCAATAGGAAAGGATTTTTACTTAAACTAATGGTGATTATTTCTAAGTGTTATTGTAGTTTAGGATAAATTAGGGTACAAATATTGATTGAAAAAGATTTAAGGGGTTTCCTAAGTGAATAAGTATACAGATTTTAGAACGTTAAAATGAAAATATGGGTTTCCTCGTGGGAGTCCAAGTTTAATAGGAAAGGATTTTTACTTATACTAATGATGAATATTTCTTACCATTAGTGTAATTTAGGATAAATTAGGGTACAAATATTGACTGAAAAAAAATTTAAGGGGTTTTCTAAGTGTAAACATACTGATTTTAGAACGTTAAAATAATAAGAATGGTTTTTCTAATGAGGTCTAAGTTCAATAGGAAAGAACTTTTACTTAAACTAATGGTGATTATTTCTAAGTGTTATTGTAGTTTAGGATAAATTAGGGTACAAATATTGATTGAAAAAGATTTTAGGGGTTTCCTAAGTGAATAAGTATACAGATTTTAGAACGTTAAAATGAAAATATGGGTTTCCTCGTGGGAGTCCAAGTTCAATAGGAAAGAATTTTTACTTAAACAAATGATGAATATTTCTTAGCAATAGTGTAATTTAGAATAAATTAGGGTACAAATATTCACTAAAAAAAATTTAAGGGGTTTCCTAAGTAAAAACATACTGATTTTAGAACGTTAAAATAGAAAGTATGGTTTTTCTCATGGGGGTCTACGTTCAATAGGAAAGAACTTTTACTTAAACTTATGGTGAATATTTCTAAGTGTTAATGTAGTTTAGGATATATTAGGGTACAAATATTGATTGAAACAGATTTTAGGGGTTTCCTAAGTGAATAAGTAGACTGAATTCATAATGTTGAATTAAAAATATGGGTTTCCTCATGAGAGTCAAAGTTCAATAGAAAAGGATTTTTACTTAAACTAATGGTTATTATTTCTTGTTATTAGTGTAATTTAGGATAAATTAGGGTACAAATATTGATTGAAAAAGAATGAAGGGTTTCCTTAGTGATTAAGTATACTGATTTTATAACATTAAAATGAAAAGTATGAGTTTCCTCATGGGAGTCAAAGTTCAACAGGAATGGATTTTCACTTAAACCAATGATTATTTGTTCTTAGTGTTAATGTAATAAAGTATAAATTGAGGAATAAATATTGACTTAAAAATATTTAGGGGGTTTCTGAAGTGAATATTAAGTATACTGATTTTAGAACGTTAAATGAAAAATATGGGTTTCCTCATGGGACTCTAAATTTAAGAGGAAAGGATTTTACCTAAACTAGTTGTGATTATTTTTTAGTATTAGTGTAATTAAAGATAAATTAGGGTACAAAAATTGATTGAAAAAGATTTAAGGGGTTTCCTATGTGATCAAGTATACTGAGTTTAGAACGTTAAAATGAAAAGTGTGGGTTTCTTCATGGGGGTCTAAGTTCAACAGGAAAGGATTTTTACTTAAACTAATGGTTATTTTTTCTTAGTATTAGTGTAATTTAGGATAAATTAGGGTACAAATATTGATTGAAAATGATTTAAGGGGTTTCCTTAGTGATTTAGTTTACTGATTTTATAACCTTAAAATGAAAAGAATGATTTTCCTCATGGGTGAGTAAGTTTAATAGGAAAGGATTTTTACTTAAACTAATGGTAATTATTACATAGTATTTGTGTAATTTAGGATAAATAAGGGTACACATATTGATTTAAATAAATTTAGGGAGTTTCCTAAGTGATCAAGTATTCTGAATTTATAGCGTATAAATTTACTCATGGGGGTCTAAGTTCTAGTAGGAAAGAAATTTTACTTAAACTTATGGTGAATATTTCTTAGTGTTAATGTAATTTAAGATAAATCAGGGTAGAAGTAAAAATCCAAGAATATTTATGAGGTTTTTGGAGTGTGAAAGTAAACTGAATTTTTAACGTTGAAATGAAAAGCATGGGTTTCCTCATGAAGGTCTATTTAGTTCAATAGGAAAGGATTTTTATTTAAACTATAATGGTGACATAGGTTTTTTTTTAAATAATCAATTACATGTACATAATATCTACTGATTTTTTCAAGTTAAAAGCAAAAGATATTGGTTTCCTCATGGGGGTCCAATACTATACAAAAGGATTATTTTATATACTCACGGTGATTATTTCGTTGCATTAGTGAACTCAATATGTAACCGATATTATTCTTCTTTTTTACATTTTCTTTTAGAGACTCTCAAAACCAAAAATTTTGTTTGCAAATAGTGACTGATGTGCCTTATGATGTAGATCTTGGATATTGTGCTTTTCCAGGTAATGAACATTTTTTTTTCTTATTGTAAACAAACACATGCTTAAGAGAGAGAGAGAGAGAGAGAGAGAGAGAGAGAGAGAGAGAGAGAGAGAGAGAGAGAGAGAGAAATTAGATTGAAGGGGAGAAATAGTGAGATGACTTAATACAGCTTATTTGTATAAATGAAGTAATTTTTTTTATTTAGATATTTTACCTGAATGTCACTACATGCGTGTAAATAACTAAATGTGATGTCAATTTGAAAGAGAAAGAGAGAAGTCGATAGACACTAAGTTTGATTTAAAGGAATTAGATTAGAAGGGAGAGAGGAAGAGAGAGAGAGAGGAATTATTGAAAAAAAAATAAATGAAGCATTTTTTCTATTTAGATATAATACATGAATGTCACTACATATGTGTAAATAACTAAATGTAATGTCTATTTGAAAAAAGTCAGAAAACTTGATAGAAAATAAGAAACAAAGGAATTCGATTGGAAGGGAGAGAGGAAGTGAGAGGACTTATTACAACTTTTTGTTTAAAGTGAGGCAATTTTTTTCTATGGAGATACTTTACCTGAATGTCACTACGTGTGTGTAAATAACTAAATGTTATGTCAATTTGAAAAAGAGAGACAGATAACTTAATAGAAAATATGAGTAAAAAAATCAGATTGGAAGGGAGAAAAGAAGATAGAGGACATGTTTTTTTGTTCAAATGAAGCAATTTTTTTCTTTAAAAATGTTTGCCTGAATGTCACCACATGAGTGTAAATAACTAAATGTGGTGTTAATTTGAGAGAGAGAGAGAGAGAGAGAGAGAGAGAGAGAGAGAGAGAGAGAGAAGTTGATAGAATTAGATCAAAAGGGAGAGAGGAATAGAGGGGAATTATTAACATTTTGTTTAAACAAAGCATATTTTTCAATTTAGATATTTTACCTGAATGTCACTACATGTGTGTAAATAGCTAAATGTGATGTCTTTTTGAAAAAATTCAGAGAAATAGATATCAATTTAGAGATAAAGGAATTAGCGAAAGGGAGAGAGGAAGTGAGAGGACTTATTACAACTTTTTGTTTAAGTGAAGCAATTTTTTTTATGGAGATACTTTACCTGAATGTCACTACATGTGTGTTAATAACTAAATGGAATGGCAATTTGAAAGAGAGAGAGAGTGAGAGAGAGAGAGAGAGAGAGAGAGAGAGAGAGAGAGAGAGAGAGAGAGAGAGAGAGAGAGAGAGAGAGCTTAATAGAAAATTAGAGAGAAAGAAATCAGTTTGGTAAAGAGAGAGAGATAGATAGAGGATGTATTAAAACATTTTATTCAAATGAAGCAATTTTTTTCTTTTGACATTTTTAGCCTGAATGTCACTACATGAGTGTAAATTACTAAATGTGATGTTAATATGAAAAAGAGAGAGAGAAAGAGAGAGATGTCAATAAGAAATAGAAGATAAAAATGTCAGAGTGGAGGGGAGAAAGGAAGTGAGATGACTTAATACAACTTTTTTGTATAAATAAAAGAATTTTTCTATTTAGATACTTTACCTGAATGTCACTACACACGTGTAAATAACTAAATGTGATGTCAATTTGAAAGAGAGAGAGAGAAGTTGATAGACACTAAGTTAGATTTAAAGGAATTAGATCAAAAGGGAGAGAGGAAGAGAGAGGAATTATTAACATTTTGTTTAAACAAAGCATGTTTTTCAATTTAGATATTTACCTGAATGTCACTACATGTGTGTAAATAGCTAAATGTGATGTCTTTTTGAAAAAGTCAGAGAAATAGATATAAATTTGGAGATAAAGGAGTTAGATTGAAAGGGAGAGAGGAAGTGAGAGGACTTATTACAACTTTTTCTTCAAAGGAGGTAATTTTTTGTTGTTTATTGAGAGACTTTACCTGAATGTCACTACATGTGTGTTTATAACTAAATGTAATGTCAATTGGAAAATAGAGAGAGAATTTAATTGAAAATAAGAGAGAGAGAAATCAGTTCGGCAGAGAAAGAGAAAGATAGAGTATGTATTTAAACTTTTTGTTCAAATGAAGCAATTTTTTTGCCTGAATATCACCACATGAGTGTAAATTACTAAATGTGATGTTAATATGAGAGAGAGACAGAGAGAGAGAGAGAGAGAGAGAGAGAGAGAGAGAGAGAGAGAGAGAGAGAGAGAACAAAAGGAAATAGAAGATAAAGAAATCAGCTTAGGGGAAAGATAGGAAGTGATACTTAATACAACTTTTTTGTATAAATGAAGTAATTTTTCTATTTAGATACTTTACCTGAATGTCACTACACGCATGTAAACAACTAAATGTGATGTCAATTTGAGAGAGAGAGAGAGAGAGAGAGAGAGAGAGAGAGAGAGAGAGAGAGAGAGAGAGAGAGAGAGAGAGAGAGAGAGAGAGAGACACTAAGTTAGATTTAAAGGAATTAGATCAAAAGGGAGAGAGGAAGAGAGAGGAATTATAAAATTTTGTTTAAATAAAACATGTTTTTTAATTTAGATATTTTACCTGAATGTCACTACATGTGTGTAAATAACGACATATGATGTCTGTTTGAAAAAGTCAGAGAAATTGATAGAAATTAAGAGATAAAGGAATTAGATCGAAAGGGAGAGAGGAAGTGGGAGGACTTATTACAGCTTTTTCTTCAAAGGAGGCAATTTCTTTTTTATTTATTGAGGTACTTTACCTGAATGTCACTACGTGTGTGTAAATAATGAAAAGTAATGTTCATTTAAAAGAGAGAAAGAAGTTGATAGAAAATAAGTTAAAGATAAAGAAATTAAAGCGGAAGAGAGAGAGGAAGTAAGAGGACTTATTAAAACATTTTGTTTAAATCAAGGGATTTTTGTTCTATTGAGATACTTTACCTGAATGTCACTACATGTGTGTAAAGAGAGAATGTAGAACATAATAACAGCTACAATATTTGAACACTTTTATAAAGGTCAATTATACGTTTCTAAAAACTTCCTTGTATAACAAAACATAACCTTTTTTTATATAGAGTAAAAAAAAGTAAACAAAATGTTTTTTTTTATGTTTATTGTTGTCTTATGCTTTCAGGAAAAATATCCAAGCGACATGAGGTTTCCTGAGAAAAGTGTTTGTCTCACATGGAAAAGCCATTGTCTAAGATTATACATATTAAGGTAAATATATAAATTAAATGTTCTTTCTTAAAAAGAAATATGCACGAGAGAGAGAAAGAGAGAGAGAGAGAGAGAGAGAGAGATTATTATCTATATTATATTGTATTATTTATATATATGTCATAGAGTGTAGAGCGGATACGATGCCCCTGTGAACTGAGTTAAGGCATTAAAAAAAATTGAGAGATAGGGAAAAGTTAAAATAGAGAGAGAGGGAGATAGTGTGTGAATTTAAAGTTTAAAGTGAATTTTTAACTTAATGCCTCTACATGTGTTTTTCATTGATAGTTATGAGAGAGAGGGACAGAGAGAGAGAAAGAGAAAGACAGATAGAGAGAGAGAGTGAGTAGTGATACCTTTTAGTGCATAAAATCTGAAAAAGTACACTTAAAAGTCTTGCTTTACAGAGATGAAACACATTCTCAGAATTTTTATTTTGACAAGTTTTTTGTGTTGCAGCACCAGTGTTCAGACAAAGGTTAACTTCCTAGATAGACGATTGAGGACCAATAGTGTCAACGGAAAAAAATCTACGCCATGAATATTGCTTTAATCAATACTGGTTTAGAAATGATAATGAAATTCTGGTACATTTTTTATTGATCGTGTGGTTTCATGTATTCTCCCAAAATGATGATATGAGAGAATCATTACACTATTTACGTGTACATGTACGTGTAAATTGACAGACAGTAGCATTGAAAGTTGGGTTACACAATGTACATATTTTGCTGTTTTAATGTTCCTAAACGATCATATTGCCTTGTTCATATTAATATTTAGATGTTTTAGTAATACTCAATAAAAAGTCAGAGTCTAATGTTATGTCTTAATTACTTTCATACTCATTGATATTCATTTTTATTTAATGTATCAACATCACTACGTCAAAAAAATACATGCGCGGATCAAAAAAAAACTTCAGGGGGGTCGGACGGTTATTTGAGTTTGTCCGGAGGGGGGGGGGGGGCAGGCATATTTTTGGTAATTTTATAACGTAATTTAAAGAAATTTGAATTTTGCAAGGGGGGGGGGGGGTCCAGACCCCCCTGACCCCCCCTGACCTCCCTCTAGATCCTAGCATGAAATAAGCTTAGCTAATGCATGATCTTGTTTTTGTATATGCCTTGCAATATTATGTAGAAATAATCCATGTGATTGAGCATTTTGGTGTGAATAATTGCATGAATTTTTATATTATAATCTGTAATTTCACCATTAAAACTAGTGTTCTACTCAGTAGTTGTGCCGTCAATCTGTCTTTAAATAACCATACAGCTTTGGCTGAAAATGAAAGATGATGGATGCTTGTATATGCGTGTGATATACATGTACATGTAGGTAGAAGTGGCCTGTGATAGGATTTCTCTTTCAATAACTAAACTGCCACGGTCCATTAGTTGTTCTAATAACAACATTCGATTTTAGCTATTCAAAAATTAAAAAAATAATTGAAAAACAAATAATTGGGTTTATTCAAAGATTTATAGGTTTGTTACATGCACCTTGAAATATTTCGCACTTTGAAAATAAATCAAAGTGTGTTACTAGTAATTTTGGAACCAGTTAAACGCGCTTTTAATTTTTTTTCAAAGTGCGTTGATATCGTCGATATTTTAAAAAACTGTTCAGAATTTGGTCCAAATAATTGATACTTTTATTGAAATACAATAACTGATTGTTTTAACCTTGGTTTGATATTGTTTAGCTCAATGGGATATATTTAAAAAAAAAAGAACCCAATGCATTCTCAGCTTACTTTATAAACAGTTCTCGATTAGAATTTTTTTCTCATAAGCTTACGTAGTTTGACAATTTACACAAGAACAAATCAGGAGTTTTAAATTATCCAAATATGACATAAACTGCATCGCGTAGCAATTGCATTTTCCTTTTTTGTCTATGCAGCAAAATTAATGTACTTCTTATCTGATACATTGGGCTATATCAGAAACGTTTACTTCAAGTTGCTGAATATCATACGTTTTGGATAGAAAGATAAGGGGTAGGCAACCTTCTTCCTGAAATCAATTACTAGTAAATGATGCACTGGTAATTGACCTGTATGATTGGTTAACCCACACCCACCCCCGTTCTCAAAGACGGTTAATGAGATTTACTAGTGTTAACAATTCATCATACTATCAGCAAATTAGAAATTCAATTCCAGGTTTTTTTATTTTAACATATTTTTTCAAAGTGCGTTAAGTGTTTCGATAATAAAAAATGTTGAAGTTCCTTCATAACGCACTTTGAAATTTTTTTTTTCAAACTGTGTTTGCTTAGTCCTAAGTATAACGCGTTTTAATTTTTTAAGTGTGTACTTTTCTCAAAGTGCGTTGCCACATACGTTATTTAAAATCCACTATCAATCACAAAACTTGTGTGCTATAATTCTTTAGAAACTGTACAAAGAATGTATGGTGTATCAAATCATTTGATAATGAGAAGATGGGACAAATAAGTAAAATTAATGTAAGTAGTCAGTTTCATGTGTGTATTTCAAACCTGACAATGTAGTGAGAATCATGTGTGTCTAAATGGTGGGTCACGTGGTCTGATGTAGTGGAGTTCAGGGGGAAACCCAAATTTTTAATATAATGAATTTACGAATTATCAGCCCCCTAGGCTAAAAAGAGTAGACAGTCTTTTATAAATTTGCTCAAATTTTTTCTTCACGACCCTTAGAAAATAGTGTAGTGACTTTCTGGTGAAAAGTCATGTGTAGTGAGTTTCATGTCTTTACAAGTATGTGTGTGTGTGTGTGTGTGTGTGTGTGTGTGTGTGTGTGTGTGTGTAGACTCATGTTTGTTTAAATCATGATCCTCAGGGGTAGGTTGAGGCCACAATTGGGGTTGAATGTTTTCAAAGGAATTAATTCAAATTAAAAAAAAAGAAGATCTTTTTAAACAAGACATTCTGTCTCTATTAAACTGTCAAGGTGTTTTATTTTAATAATATGAAGTTGATTTGATCAGAGGTATGACTTTTGTTGCTCAGGTGAGCAGTGTGGCCCCTGACTTTATCCATGAGTTCGTATTTCGGAAAATTCAAAAGGAAGAGATTTGATCATTTTCCATCAATATGATTGTAGATACCAAAAGGAACCGGACATTTGGACCTATTGTGGAGCATGCGCATCAAGAACAACCTGTACCAATCGCACCTTCTCGGACCTTTCCGGTAAGCTCGGAAAAACATCTCGAATGTATTACCTAGGCGTCCATGACAACCCCCCTTTTTATAAAACTTGATGTAAATACAACACATTTTACAATCTGTTGAGATGTGGGGTATACTTCATTAAAGTAAACAATATACACTAAAATATAACAAAGAAGCGACACACAAGACTGTCTAGCCGATACTTATGTTAATGGGAAGCGACTCCATTTTGTATGAAATTCTAACATCCGGTGATGTTAATACATTCGAGGTGTTTTTCCGAGCTTGCCGGAAAGGCCCGAGAAGTTGCGATTGCAACCTGTACACGGATTCTCATTTTAATGGAAGAAGTTATTTCATAAAACTCGGAACGCAACTTCTTGTATTAGATTTCTTCAAGGCATTAAGAGGACATCTTAACTGCATGCGCATGCGTTTGAATTATGGAAATTATATCAACTGTCGATTGAAGAGAGATTCTAAATTGGTCATTTTCAATTTGTGCGCATATGTTGTCTCGCTTTTTTCGAAAAAATGACAATGAAGCTTAATTAGAAAATACCTAAACACTATATAATAATGAAAATTTGTTATAGACTTGCATATTTACATGTTTGAAGTTATATAATAATAAAGTTCTTTGGATTGTTGTTTGTTGTCTTTGAGAGAGGAAGTGATTGAGGTGGAAATCAGAGGGGACGAGAGCTAATGGGTGTAATGCATGTATAAATATAAAATGGGAATCTTAAAAAATAAATACCCAAAACACACGCAACTTTAATAAAAGGAAATATAATATGTACATGAAATATATTCTTAACTTTCAAATAAAAGACATCGTTTTCTACAACAAATTATGACCAGTCATGTACAGATGTATATAGGTACACAAAAACAACAAATAAATGATTTAACTTTTTATTTCACAAATCAACAAGGCAACAGAATAAAGTCGTTGATAAAAGATGTATAAAGTTGAGATCATTTCTACCAAAAACAATAAACATACTGTAAACCAACTTTTTTTCGCGACGATTTTATTTCGCAATACATACTGGAAATAAACTGGTTCTTGGCAATTTATATTTTCGCGATCAAGATGCAGATTATTGTGGTTTCATTAATATTCAAGGGTATCAATTTTCGTGGATAAACTGAAAATCAGTTTCAAGGATACGTAAATTCATGACCAATGACCCTTTCAATACAAAATGTTAATAGAAATTGCGTTTCAATGAACATTTAATTTAATGGATCAACTTAACATCGAAATCCACGAAAATTGGTATTCAACGAATATTAATGAAACCACAGTATATGGGAAACAAGATACCAGAGAGTTTTGATGATGACTGGTTTGTGGTAAGAAATAAGGTCCTCACGAATATTTCTCGCATGCGAATTAAAGTTGGTTTAAAGTATCAACTCAAAACAGTTCCAATGATCAATAAAATGAGGAAACACCAACCGGTGAACTAGCATTCATGTAGTATTCATGGAAAAAAAATAATAAAGAATTCGAATGTGAAATACTTATAATACTCAACTTACCCATAAAATCTACCTTAAAGCTTGAAATATGATTTTTAGCCACAAAATATATTCTTTAATATATAAATAAATCTAACTATTTCATGTTTGAATTTTGTTCTCTATATCTTTTTATAGAGCTTTTCTTCGCATAGAGATCAATACAGTCTAAAATTGACCAAGACAATCGAATCCCCTTAATCGGACCCTCTCTGAATTGTTCGTAGAGCTCTATTAAAAGAACAGAGAAAACTGATGAGTGTGGTTTTAATGCTTAAACGAGTTCAATAAAAGCTATACCCATTACACTGCAGAGATAGACAATATTCAGTTTCACAAGGGATTAAATCGCTATGTCTTTTAGCACGAAATATTTCTACATTTGCCGCCTTATTTAATAGCAAAAAATACGTCTAGTCTTCAAGATTGCTCCCGTTGAGAATCGTTCTACTTTTAACATCCCTAAATCTACATGAAAGCTATTAAATGCGTCTCTATATATATAAAAGCAATAGTATTTCTATTGCCGAGGTAGAAATCAGAAAATACACATAGTCCATTTTCAGTCCATTTTCTCTAACGTGCTTTTGAGACCCTTTGCACATAAAATTGTTGTGATTTTTATATTTGCCGCGTTAGTCTTCAGACTCGGTCCATTTAGAGTTACTGAAATTTCACAATTACACACTTGAGATCCTATGTACGAAAGCAATATACAATTTTTTCTTGCCATGAAATGAAGGCAATTATATTTGGTGCTCAAGCTGGGTCCGTTGAAATTTGATTTACTTCCGGATCCGGGGAAAGTCTTTCCATTTCCGGAACTTCCAAGACCGTCCTCAGGTGTCCGGAAACCTTGGCGTTGTCCAGTACGATGGGGGTGACGGACATTGGATGAATAGCCTGAGTCAGGTGGGTGCTGGAGGTGGTGCTAAACTTCCGGGCGTGAAAGCGCTCAAACAGGAGCGGGAACTTCCGCCTGATGGCCAATTTGACGTTCTGTTGGACCTATTTAATGTTATAAAAAATAATCTTAGGACTAAAGTACTTTATCCTCGTAAGCCATGGGTTTTGTGTTCATTTGACTTCCACATGAGCAAACAAATATTTTGTGGAAAAAAATGGACATAAAATCCATGGCCTGAGACGATGGAATCGCGGATCGGTTAGTAACTAAATATATGTTCATTCGACTTCCACTTGAGCAAACAAATATTCTATGAAAAAAAAAATGGATATAAAATCCATGGCCTGAGACGATGGAATCGTGGATCGGTAACTAAATATATACGGCCATAACGTGACCGATATTTTAAAATAAAGAAGAGACTGTCATGTTGCGAGAACACGCCTTCTGTGATTTTGAAGAAAAAAAACTTTAAAAAAACAAATTTAGATCTGCTTTAATGAATTCAGTTGGGACAGTAATCCTTTTTAAATAATATAAAGCTTCTTTGTTCCGACAACGGGATAAAAGTGTTGTTTTTTATAAATCGAATATGTGTTTGAGGATGGTGATGCTATTTTATACAGACATTGAAAAAGGAAAAAAAAAAATGACAGATATATACTACTGGTATGGGAATATATCAAGATTAAGAAGGCACTTCGAGACACTTGAACTATTTTGACTATCTTTGTTGCTAGATATGTTAAAATAGAAAATGGATTCGAGTGACTGTGCTTTTTTGTTCCGAAATAACAATGTCAGATTTATAAAGAATCTGAAAAGTGACTTTTATTACATGTATACAATTGATCATGTTTACCCCCAGAGTTCTAATGCATTCAATAGATTTTTTTTAAACCAAGTCGTTTAAGATTTTTGACTTTGAATGATGAATATATTTGGAAGAATATAATATTATGTGCATCGATATTGCTGTCCATGTCTGAAAAAAAAACTACTGCTCAAATTAACTTTAAACTTTTCGGCCTACAATGTATTAAATGATAATTTGAAACATGGTTTAATTTAAGGCAGTTGGTTTTTCACTACGTAAATTGCAAACATGATTTAAAAATTTTATATTCTCTAGTAATAAATACAAGTACTTTACGTAATTTTATACTGTAAACCTGCATTTATAAGCGACTACATTATTTCGCGATTTACCAGAAGTAAACTTACACGGGGCACATAATAATATAATTTTCACGATGAAAATAAAATTACCTGGAAAATAATCATTAAGGACTAGTTCGCGGAGATAAATTTTCGCGATGACGAGACTCTCGCAAAACTCGTAAAATTTCCCGCACGTGAATAAAAAGTTGCATTGTTTACAATAATGTGAACGCTCCCTACAGCGTTAAAGTACCAAAAATAAAATTTATTAAGATATGTTTTATTTCTCATAGATAACTTTTCACGTTTTACGTTCTTTAAATGTATATCAAAATTATTTTATGCAACTGATTTCAATATTTAGTATATATTATTTGATATAAATAGGTGAAACATGTCTTTGCACCAATTTTTATTGATAATTTATACCAACCTCATGTTTGCATAGCACCCACAGAATGCAGACAAAAACTCCCTGAAAAAATGAAAGACATAGATTACATGTAGCTTACCATAAAAATTCAAAATGTTTTAAATATATGTCATCCGAGAAATGAAATACAAACATATGCACACGATGAAGTTAACCAAAGCGTGACTGAAAGGTGACTGAAATGACTAAAGACCATAGATATGTCATCCAGTCACCTTTCCAGACCTTTTCAGTTAACATTTGGTTGACTCAATTCCAGAGTTTAATCTTGTGAAGTGTAAACATTGAAGATACCTTCCATTCCCTCTTGACAAAAACAGAAAGGATCAATGTGCGTATTAAAACTTTGAAATACAGCCAGAAAGGGGAAATTCGTTATCTTCAAATCATAATAGCGTTGGATGTCCAGAAATAAGGTTCATTAAATAATATCTCTACATAGGAACAACAGACGAGATGCAATAGATATGTTATCTTAATATTATAAAAGAAATAACATTTGCATCAGACAATGTTATACATGTATAATTATCCTGGATAGAAGGGACGTGTTATTATCTATGAACGATACAATGCAAAACATATAAATCTACTCATTCAAGGGAGAATCAATTATATCTTAATTAATGACAACGTCACTGTCCTGCACAACCAAATAAAATTAATCAAAGGGAGAAGTCATTATCTTTTCATGGTCAAAATGTTTAACGTCGAAATATACTCAGTCTAGAAGAAAAGTTACTTTCTTTTTAAAACACACTATCATAAACTCAATGTTCAGCATATAAATTTACTTAATTGAGGGGAAAGGTTATCAGCTATTAAACACACAATGTTGAACGTCTTAATGTACTCAGTCAAAAGGAGAAGTCAATATCTTCACGCAGTCAAAATGTAAAATGTCTCAATTAGTCTACTCACACGAAGGGAAAAGTTTTGATACGTCACATTAAGGATGACGTTTACTCAGAATGAAAAAAAATTCCACTGATGATAATGAAAAACCTACTATTGTGTGTTATAGACCTTACATGGTAGTGTTATTCTTCACTTTCAAAAAAGTAGGTCAATGACCTACTTTTTGAGTTAATGGCCATTTAATATTTTTTGAAAATTTAAGAAAAATCCATAAAAAATTTACACTATGATTGAGATTGTCTTAATTGTGAAAATAATACAATTTTTTTTTAACTCTTTAACAAATGAAATACAGTTTATGAATGGTAATGACATTAAATAGATACAAAGCATAAAGTTTTCATTCACAATTTTTATAGATATTCTAGTCCGAATTTCCTCTATCAGTTTTCAAATTACTACCCATATTTGATTCAATATAACAAAAAAATGATTGATGATAATGCTAAAACATTTATAGTATTAAACGAAGTATATTGACCTTTCTCTGCTGGCATAAAATTTATATGAGGTCAATGATCAAAATTTTGAGATATGGTGTCTTTTATCATTTTTAGGCATTTTTCAATATTTTTGTAGTGTGTGCCATACGATTATCTAAACGAAAAAGCAAGATAAAACCAACAAAAAATATGCAAAATTATGTTGACTAACAAATAAAATCTTAACTTTAATTATTACAGTACTACCAAAAATATTTAAGTGGAAAACAAAATCTGAAAAATTAAGTCCGAATTTCCTCTGTTTTGCTAAAAGTCAAACTTTGTCAGAGCCTAATTTTATAAGTTAGTAAAAATATCGATTGTTATGTCAATAATAATTTATTTCATAAATACTTTTTGTATTTAAAACAAATTTTTTTCATGAAATTGAACTTTTTAACAATCAGGATTTGAGAATTTAAACCCTGAGTAAACAACGCCCTTAATGACAACATGGAACGTTTAGCTAAAACTGAACTTTATTATTTTTTTTTTTACAACGATTGATAAACAACTTCAAGTTCTACAACTTATATTAAAGCTGACATGAATTCATGGTCGCCATATTACATTTGATCGCTCCTCAACTGCCACAATATGCCATACAATTTCATTTTTCTTTAAAAAGCGTCAAAAAAGATGAAAGCGGTAATTAAAACCTGGAACAGACTATTTATAGTATAAAAACGTGACGTTGGCCTGTACAGAAGTTGATAAATATGACGTCATTACCTGAAGCCCCTCCACTACCTGGTTGACAATGAATGGAATGAGTAAGTTATCCGCGGCGTAGGATATCCAGGGTACGATGAAGTTTACACCGAACAGAGGAATCAGGAAAAACAAGGTACGCAGCGATGTTCTAAACAGAAATAAATACATTTATTAGTTTTATAAATCATAAAAATGCAAATGGACATAAATACAAAGATTCAAATTGTAGCAAATCAACACATTAGGAACCTAGTGTCTAAATACACTGGGTTTTTTTATTTTGAATTAGCGGAGAAGATGATGCGCAAACTGCCTTAAATAAAAACTGTTCAATTAGCCACAATAACGGGAATTAAATAAACCTGTTACAGACTTCTAATGTAACATTCTTCATAAAGAACCATTTATACAACATTCGTTTTAAAGAGACATCTTGGCCAACATATTAACCATCAAATCTGCCTAAAATCTTGAGATATGATTTAACTAGCTTTAAACTGTTATTCAATAAAGAAAAAATCCATATAATTCACCATTCAATTTTTGGTGTTTTCTTAATTTTTTTATGCATCTATAGAGCTTTTCCTCTAAAGGAGATCAATGCAGTCAGAAAATGGCTACAACAATCGAACTGTCTTATGAGATTCTTTTTAGATACTATGTAATATAATTTAATACATTCTCTCTCTTAAGATTCACGATAACAGATTGCAATATTATTTTATGGCAGACGTATTTCTGCATCAATTGTGGCATCGTCGCAAACCAAAATTAAAAGATGGCTAGATGCATAGGCGGACTCTGGATCGTGGCTTAAAGTCTGAAGCAAACTTGCGGAAGGCTCAGATTGTTTGATGAAGCGTTGAAACTTACAATATATAAGTCGACACTTTAATCGTCGAAACTTCTGGTATATAAGTCGACATTTTAAGCGTTGAAATCTATGGGATATAGGTCGATATTTCAAGCGTTAAAACTTACGGTATTTAAGTCGATACTTTAAACGTTGAAACTTACGGTATATAAGTCGACGCTTTCTTCATGGCCCGGCTCTTACGTATTACTTCCACCATCACGACGATCAGGAAAACAACATTGCACTGAAAAAGTAAACAGGGTTTAAAAAAAGATCATTTTTATCTCGTTTGGTCGATGCGGGTCTGTTACTCTAAGTCCGAACAAATTCGGACCAACGACTTGGTCGTCCATCCGAATATTTTTTTTTCGTTTCGAATGGAAGCTTCAGACGTGCAGCTACTCATTCGGTGAAATAGTCAAATCCCATCAGACCTCTTGTTAAATATCAACCACTAAGAATTTGATTAAATGTATTTGTTGGTAAGATTATCTTTGTATGATGAATGAATATACATATGCATTTACTTACTAAAACAGTAAGATAATTGGGTACGACTACGATCCACTCTATTTCAAGGAAATTATAAATCCAACACCTGAAACACAAACAATTAATATCCTCAAATCAGTCAAGCGTATGATGATGATAGAACCATTTTAACAGGTACTGTGGTTTCATTAATTTTGAAGGGTATCAATTTTCGTAGATAAAGTGAAAATCACAGTTTCTAGGATACTTAAATTCATGGCCAATGACCTATCAATACAAAATGTTTATAAAAATTGCACTTCAATGAACATTAAATTTCGGTGATCAACTTACGACGAAATCCACGAAAATTGGTATTCAACGAATTTCAATGAAACCACAGTACTTGGACTTCGGAAAGTTGTGTCAAACAGCAATGCGACGTAGACCTGTCGATTTCATTGTTGGCCTCTCGGCTTTGGCTCTTTGAAATTAACAAGATTTGTCTGGCTTTTATGCTAAAACTGCGTAATTTGCGCATATTTCGCTTAAAACCAGTGTCATTTTTGAATTTTTTGACGCAAGAATAAATAGTTACGTCCTACCGAAAGTCCAAAGTGTTGTTTAAATGGTTCTAAAAGATTCTGCGTTCCTAAATTATTCTATTCAATATATAAATTTTGAGATAAATTTGAAAGCGGTTCTAGATACAAAACGTATTGAAATAATGTGGTTTACTTACTTAAAGTCGTATTTCTCTATTGTTGATCGCAATATGACGTATATAGATATTGTAACTAGTGGAATTCCTGGAAAAAAATATGGTTTGGTTTTAATTTATCACAACAGACAAACATGCGCAGATCTAAATGGGGGTCTGGACCCCCCCCCCCCCCCCCCCCCCTCTGCAAAATTCGAATTTCTTTAAATTACATTATAAAATTACCATAAATATGCCTAGAAACCCCCCCCCCCCCCCCCCCCCCCGCGCAAACTCAGACTCCCAGATACGTTTGTGGAGGAAATCTTAGAAACCACGCTTTATATGCTTAATTACGCATGCATCTATCAACAACAGTATTATGATTCTCCGAAAACTGAGAAGTTTTGCTTCCTTTTTTATTTGGTGAATTTAGAATAATAAATATTCATGGGAACAAGAAAAGCTCAAAGAGTTGGCTTGCGGTCATTGAGCCTACATGCGAAACTGGGCGCTGGTTTCGACCATATTTTTAAAGGAGAACTTCTTGGGTTTCCAATATTTTGCGGATTCCATTATTAAGTCGATCCGGGTCCACAAAAATATTTTCTTCATTTCGTACATTTATCCTTATAAATGATTCGCAGTTATTTTAAAGCAATAAAAGCTGTATTTTTTAGAATTTTATTTTGCTGCAAAAACCGGCTAGTATTATAAGCCTACGTGTAACTTATACTTGTATGATAGATAAGATTTGAAAAAATCATTTATAATAAAATAACATATTCGTACAAAAAAATTCAACATGAAAATTGCAGCTTATATTGTTTTAACTAACTCTACAAAAATGCATGGATTCCTTCGAATATAAGTATTTAAGATTAGGTACTTTGGAACATCGAAATTCTCAATTTTTGTGGTATTCATTGGTAGCCCTCACCTACTAATTTACATCCTCGACAAAAAGTAATTATAAAAGATTCATTTTTCCAACTGGTACTGACAATCGACGCCCTAAGAAATCACACCCACTGCCCCCCCCCCCCCCCCCCCCCCCGCCCCCCCCCCCCCCAAAAAAAGAGCAAATAATCTACAATCCTCGAAATTGCCCCCCACCGCGAAATTAAATGACTCAACAGTATTAAAGATTTTAATGGAACGATTAACATACCCCATCCTATAAAATAAAACCACACCATGCGGACTTTGGAATCAATCTGGGAGCTGTGGAGCTGAGGTATTAGTATATTGAGTCCCTCCAGAAACATCCAGAAATAGGTGGCGGATCTAAGGTACTTCTGTAGGCTGATCAGTACCTTACAAATCGGCTGCAATTAAAAGTTGCATAAATTCATTTACTGTAGAATCATTAGAATTCGCGGTGGCTAAATTTTCGTGGTATTCAGCCCTCTTCCACGAATTTAAATCCTCAACGAAAAGAATTTTAGAAAGAGTTATCTTTGTTACTGAAACAGTAACCGACGTATCCACGAAATTACATCCCCGCAAATATACAAAATAGTCACAGTCCACGAAAATTTGCCGCCACGAATTTAAATGATACACAGAATATACTATAGGTTGTCGTTCAACCAAAAGACGCATGCACTGTCTAAAACACTCCCAATTCTAAGATTCTCTCGATATATATATATAAATTTACACTTTCCAGTGTCTTTGTATATGATAACACTAACAAACGATTTTGTAATGTATGGCCAAATCAATTTCACCAATTTAATTTAATATTAAATCGTACAAAGGCTGAAAAATTCTATAAAAATATAAGTTATAAGGAATCAGGGGAAATCAAATCTAAGATAAAGCCCTTTGGGATTAATTTGATTAGATCGCCCCATATCGTATTAAAGAATGATTCTTTAAATAAAACATACAGACTCAATGTTATAGTTACACGTAAACCAAAAAATATTCCTATGAAAATGAAATACTTCGTTCTAAAATAAACGTTTATATATAATCATCTTCGCTAGCCAAGGATCGTCAACCTTGGATAGCAAAGGTGTTCTAGAGAAACGCCGTCGATCGTCATCCTTGAATACTAGTATATAGCGAAGATGTTCTGGAGAAACGCCGAAGATCGTCATCCTTGACTACTAGTATATAGCGAAGATGTTTTAGAGGAACACTGTTGACTCTCGCCCTTGCCTAACGAAGATGTCAGATAATCAGAAAATAACGAAAACGAATGCATATTTACTGAGTTCCGGTTGATCAGACTTTCCTCTCTGTTGAGATTGTAGACGTGCTCCCGGCCGACGACCCAGTCCCAGGACAGCGTAACGATACTGACAAGGATTAGAGAAGACAGGAAGTGGAGTCTGGTCCGGAACATCCGCTTATAGCCCGCCTCTAGAGGTCCGGAGTACCGGAAGACGCTTATGTAAAAGAAAAAACATTTTAAAAAATATTGACGAGAACTGAATGGTCGAGGCCATTTTTATATTTAATTGGTCCCCTTCAGAACAAGACCTCTATATTTAATCTTTAAACCGAACATATTTGAATTTAAAATACTATATTAAGGAGATCATTATAAAGATTTTGGTAATTATCAAAATCTTAAACATAGGTAATGTATCTGATTTTTTTCCTTATGGCTAAAATTTCATAATCTGTTGGATAATGATTTAACCAATAAACATCCTACATGTGTACATTTAAAAGTTACAGACGTATTATATACAACCGTTTTACGTTCTTTTACACACAGCGTCATGCACTATGAAATGAAGGTAATGCATATATATAAGTACATATTGAGTAATTTTTATTTGCCGTAACATATTGAGGCTCTATAAGATCTTATCGACAGAAAAGACGGACTTTTCTTACCAATAGGAGCGATTGGCGAAATAACAGATGTAACTTATGTAATAACTTTGATAAAATCGAAAAGATTGTGTGGGGGGGGGGGGGGCGAGAAAGCTTAATTACGTTTTAAGAGGATAGAAATAACTTTCACAAAAGTAAAGATAGAAAATTTTTAATACAAAAGAATCGAATGAGAAATCGCAGCAAAGTTTTTAGAAAATCCGGTTTTATAAAACACATATAAGGTATCTATGCCAACAGATAAAAACCGGATCGATGGAGAGAATAAAAATCTGAGCCGAAAAGGAAACGCTAGCTTTCGCTACATCCGGAACAAGAGAGAACTAATCTTCAGAACCGGAACCACCATATTTCAGTTTAAAAGGATTTTCACGTCAAGTCTGGGTCCACACAATAAAAGTTATGGTCTCTCAATAAATTATTTTTTAATTTTAATTCCCTGTGTATGTACACGCATTACTATACAAATTAGACAGTTGGTGAGATATATCATAAAAAAATTGTGATCAAAAAGCAAGATCAGACGAGACATTTTGATAAAAATTATAATTTTAAAAAATTTCACTCGCTCCGATTTAAAGGAAAAAAGGTGTAGTCATTTTGATGTCATAAAGTAAAAAAAAATATAGAATACTAGTAATTGATCTATTAAACCTGTATGCGAGTTGATCAACGTTTGCAACTGTAAGACTCTCAAAAACCTACTTTTAAGAAAGATATATGAACTTGGCCATTTTAGACTATATCGATCTCCTTGTGAAAAAGAGTTTTGTATATAGGAGATTAAAAATATCTAAAATTAAAAGTTTAAATATTTAGAGTTTTTTCGTTACCCAAAAAACCAGTTTATGTTAAGAAAAATCATAAAACTAAAACTGTACTGAAGGTGTAGCGGATTATTAGTTGACCACCCAACCTCCTATACTGTATACGGTGAAATATTCGCCCCGTCTTATTTTCGCTAATTTCGCTCTCGTTGTAAGCGAGGGAAATAAAGACTGGGCAAATTCCAATGTCTCAAATTATCTCTCTTTAAACGAAACTGTGTCTAGGCCAATTCAAGACGGGGTGAAACTTTTTTTCAAATGTAGACAGGCTAAAATTACACGGGGCGAAAATAACCCGGTATACAGTAATTTTTACCTGGACAGGGCGACAGTCATGATGAAAAATGAGGGCAACAAAAAGGCCAGACTTATGACGTTCGTCACCAAGGTAACCATGGTCTGTATTCGAAACTCCTCCGTACCTTCCACTCGTTTCTGCAGGAAAAAATTTTAAAATGTGACTTAATGATCGCAACCTCTCGGGCATTTCCGAGCTTTGCCGGAAAGATCCGAAAAGATGACTGAATCAATACAAGAATGCATATCGATGTGTGCCATTCTATCATAACTTTGAGTTGTTTAATTATACTTTTATCTACAGCACGTGCGTATGATTATTCTTGTCATATTGGCATTACACGTATCAGCTAGAATATTAACTCAGACCCAAAGATCAAAACAATTCTTTTGCATTTTCTTTCCAGGGAACTTGACTTTAGGCATGTGAAGCACGTGTTTCGTAATAGTTCTTTCGGCAAAACCAAACTGAAGGTTGAACGCATCTTTTATCATTCTGTATCGATAACAAAAAAAACAACCTTTCTTGTTATTCATTCCTAACTTGAGTGGTACCACACAGAACTCAAGATTATGCACAGGACATAATCAACCTATCAATCTTCTGTAGATATTTTTAAAGAGAGAAAAATAGAAAACACATATTACCGCGTGAATATTTTCTCTGCAACAATCGTAAGATTTTTTATATCTGCAGATTTGTAGCTCTTTGGGGTAATTCGGACTAACATGCCATAGACCTGATATATCCGGAAGAGCTACAGATTTTCGTGGAAATTCGGACCGACATACCGTTGACTCTACATATCCCGTAGAACTACAGATCTTCAGCTAATATATCTATGCAAGATTTATAATATAATACGGCAATTTTCTATGAATTATGAACAGATTGGTAGCTGCAATAATGAGACGTGCTCACCTGTTTGTTGGCCGCCATACAGGACGAGTAGTTGTACAATACATGGGACCCGTCAATGTCCAGGTGGGAGTTCTCCCAGACGCCACTGGGCAGACACGTTTTGGTGAAATTAGCTACAAACAACAAAAGGCTAGAAATGATTTAAAAAGTGTAGCAGACATGATTTAAACAGTGTAGCATGTTTCTGGTGAAATTAACAGCAAACAACGCAAGGTTAAAAGAATTTAAATAATATAGCATGCTTTTGGTGAAATTAGCTGCAAACGACTAATTTAAAGGCTAGAAATTATTCAAATAGAATAGTATATTTTTGGTGAAATTGGCTTCAAAGGACGAAATTTATCAAGTCTGCGAAATCTTTTAGCAGTACACGGCGTTTTAAAAACGGATTTAAAAACAGGAATGTATGTACAGTACAATCATGATAATTTTGTTTACGTTAATGAAAAAGCCACATTTTACATATATTTGTATTCTATTTCATTTCTTAATTATTAAAGGTACAGGTATCAATAATCTGAATCAAATTTTTAACAATGTTTAAGTTTCTGTTTCAATTTCCTAGATAGTATGGGATCCTTGTGTGTGTGTGTGTGGGGGGGGGGGGGGGGGAGAGAGAGAGGAAGGGGGCTATTAAAATAAGGAATTTGGAGATTATTTCCGTAATTATGTAACGAGATAATTTTGTATGCATGGCTTTTGTACGTCTATTTGTTCGCTTAACTTTAGTTGTAAACATACCTTTTTGAACGCACGGGTAAAAGCATGCATCAATACACAAACAGGAAATCGTCCGTCGGATACAAACTTTATGTATAGAAATAAGGAGCGACGCAAACGGATGAGACAGGATGCAAAAAGGTTAAAAATGTGTCTTCTTCAAATAAAGCTTTTATTTATTAACATTGATTTAATTTTGTTCCTTGTAGTAGCGAAAATTTACTTTATCAAATGGAGAAAGAGAGTTTAAGCTTAAGCCTAGATTTATAATAAAATAAGTACTACTAGTATTATCAGAATTTAAAAATTGGGAAACAGAACTTAATATATTTGAAAGACATTAACTGAAATATATAAATATCTCTCTCTCTCTCTCTCTCTCTCTCTCTCTCTCTCTCTCTCTCTCTCTCTCTCTCTTCTCTCTCTCTCATTTACCTGGCTGAAACGATGGAATGTAATATGACGGACAGTCCAAGGATACCACTGTTCCATTGGGAATGGAGTTTATACAGGACATTCCGTCCCAAATAGAGGGGCAGTTTGCCACCGGTTCTTCAAACGATGCATTAGACGAAATATAATCCTCACAGCATTTCGTGGCCATCTTTGAGCACTTGACCCATCTTTCACAGTCATTTTCGGTCAAACCACTGCACGCAATATCCACACTAGTCCTGTTATTAACATCAGGCACAAATGAAAATCCTGCAGCGAACAGTTGGTTTTCATCCGTAGCTTTAAGAGTACGGTTCTTTCTAATTTCGGTCTCCCAGTATACCTTAGATTGTTCACTCAGGTGAGGGACCAGGAGCCGATAACAAAACAAGGAAGTTACGACGTTGTACAACTCAAGATGGGTCAGACACATAGACAGATGCAACATGGTTCCCGGGACTCAGCTGTTATAGCGGTGTAGTCGCATGCCAAACTATTTCAGAATTCCCCGTAATCATTTACATATAGATTATCCTCATCTTTCAAACTATCGATTAACTTTCCATTCCGGTCTTTCGGTTTCTTTCCTCTAACAAATAGATCTGATTCTATACATGTACATGTACGTTTACTGTCATTATTATCCGAAATCTTTGTCCTCTGATGAAACACGCGTATGATCATTTCACTCGCCTGCATATGTAGTATATGAAAAAAATATCTGTATAATAACAGCAAAGCACGTTAACCGGAATAAGAATCAAGAGGGCGTTAAGGCTTGGTATCCGGCGATGTATGACACGGTTTTCCAGAACGCAACATGACCCCCTGATCACAAAAGAAGAAGAAAAAACATTAAGAAGGAATTCAGGACAACAATTTCAAGAGGCCTCATTTCCTAAATGAAATCATGCGCTAACTCCTCTGAAACACATGTAGCACTTAGTATAATACTTAAGGATACTTATAAGATGTTGTTACTTGTAATTTTAGTGGAAAACTAGTAGTTATTGGAAATACAAGTAGCCTATGTTTTTTGGGTTTTTTTGTTGTTGGTTTTTTTTTTTTGGGGGGGGGGGGGTGGATAATATCAAAATGAATAAATGTAAGTGCATCGCAATTCATGAATGTAACTAGATTTTACCATTCATAGAATTATTAAACTAAAAGCAGTAATATCCACTGTCATTTTCCTGCAAAGAAAAAATCCTTTTAATTAAAAAGGAGAGTCAGCTGATTAAATACGATGTTCTAAGCATAAGCATATCGATTACATTCAGAGAGATTTGAAAATATATGATCAAACTTTTCGCCAGAAACCCATGGGATTTTTCTCCAGAACACTTAACTTTATTTCGTTTGATACTGATGAATGTGTTTTGAAAGAAATGTATCACCTAGCTCGGAGAATAATTTTTTTTAAAGGAATAACGCATTTTATATCGAGAAAAAAAAATCTTGTTTCGTGATATCAACAGAAATGTGCAGTGAAACTTAAAAGCCAGCGTACCACATTGCTCACCTGACCAACACTGTAATAGGGAAAAAATAGCATGAAGCGATGAAGCACTTTATTTCGCCTATTTTTGCGTTAAAATGGTAAGTAACCTTTTATAAGAATTATGTTGAAATAAACGCACTTAACTGCATGTACATGTATATCTAGTCCACTAATTATCCGAGTCGTGAAATCAATGCTGAGAGAGAGAGAGAGAGAGAGAGAGAGAGAGAGAGAGAGAGAGAGAGAGAGAGAGAGAGAGAGAGAGAGAGAGAGAGAGAGAGAAACTAGAGAGAGAGTATAAGTAAATCTCATTCATTCGTACACGGCAAGGACTAATAAAATGGAATAAACTTACCGACAGAGTATGGGGCATATTGAAACAAACAAAACATTAAAACAACAAAAACAACAGATTTATCATAGTAAACAGACTCGCTATCTCTTTCCAAAGGCCACGGTGCAATCGAATACATCTAGCTTTTCTAAAAATATAGGCGCAACAGATGTTAGCGGGAGGTGGTTTATAGCCTACAGGTATATGTTGTAACTTGAGACAGGTGTTTTCAATGTTTACCCAAAAAAAAACCACAATTTTTTTCATCATAAAGACTTTTTTTCAATTTACTGAAATAACATCTTGGTGATAGAATAAATGGTTAAAATAACAACCTGATGATATAATAATTGGACCTATCATTTACAGGTGATCATGAGGAAAGGGGAGGATGCAATCTTCTCAGTTAGGAGCATCTCGAAATATGCTTGCCCGTAAAGGAAAAATGAGCGTTGTTATTACATGTAATTGCTTTTCGTTGTTTTTTTCCGGTGAAATTGATACAAAAAAGTTATCAATAACATGACACAGCTGAAATTAAGGGACCTGCTCAACGTCACGACGTAATGACTTTGATGTTGTCTAAAACGCCTTCAGAGATAACACCCTGCGTGGATTTGACATTTTGCTGGATTAGACAGATAAATGGCGTTTTTTCCCCCGACAAATGATGTATATTATGCAGGAGCTAATTCACATCAAAGAATAATTGAATTACAGATAGAGAAAGCCTCTCTCTCTCTCTCTCTCTCTCTCTCTCTCTCTCTCTCTCTCTCTCTCTCTCTCTCTCATCTGCATTTGATTTGAAAACATATTTTATTATGCAAATATACATTTACATAAAAGGATTAGGCAGCAGGCAATGCCTATGTAAGCCTTTCACTCTCTGTATCTCTGTATCTCTCATTCTCTCTGTCTGTCTGCCTGACTGACTCTCTCTCTCTCTCTCTCTCTCTCTCTCAACAATCAGAAAGTAAATTGGACGGAACAATCAAGACATTGCATTCAGGTGTTTTTTTTTCAATCTTATGTCAATGCAGGTTAGGAATGCCTCATACGACAGAACAAATTCAAACTTATTCGTTAAGAGGGCTGAATAATCGTGGCCATTTTAGGCTATATCTACCTCCTCCAGAAGAGAGCTCCGTATAGAATTATAGGAAAATGTTCATTTTATAGAAATTCTCTTTCTTCACAAAATAACAGTAACAATGATACAAAAATATCGTATCTTTTATTCAAGGCAGAAGTGATGAGTTGTTGACCTACCAGTCTCATTAGACTAGAAAATATATGTTGTAAAACGGGTTCCACAAAAATCAAATAAAAACACGAAAATTTGGTAATTCGATCCATTTTTTCCTACGCAAGTAATTAGCACCTGTTTTATTTCACACAGAGATCAAACTAGTTTCCATTCGAGTTTTTTTTTCTTTTTGTTCATACTCTTGTACATGTAATTTGCTCAAGATTTAAACAAGAAAATTCTCAGAGGACATAAATATACTGTGTCTTAACAAATTGTCTCTGTAATGTCCATCTGAACTCTATCACACTGGTACCTTTGGGGATAAAAGATAGATTGAAAAGTGGTTTTTTCGGTGTGAACCTATTTTCGGATGAACTCCCAAATGATTATTCACAAACACCAAAAACAAAATAGGTTTATAATGAAAGATTACCGAAGATTACCCAATTGCTGTCGCGTTTCCGGTAAAAGAGAAACAATGGCTGCTGCTACACTTCCTTCCATCCATCATACCTGATTATCGACGAAAATACAAAAAGTTTCACACGGAAAGGTTTGAAATGGGACAATTGTTTGCTGCATTCACAAGTTTATTTAACTGGAAAACAAATGCGAAATGCAGACGTAATGTGTCAATTATTCCCGCCACTTTCGCGCAATTTACTGCTATCACTCTTAATCGTCTGCTCGGTAATGGAGTCGGTGTAAATAATCAAATTAACTTGTCTTAAAACACAAACCAGTGGTTCGGTGTCAAAAGTAACACTTCTGTAATCTCCATTCCCCCTCCCACGTTTGCAGCAATCGTATTTAGTTTTATTAAGAAAAAAAACCACATTTAAATTTTTTTAAATCAAAATTTTAATGAAAAATCTCTTTGAATACGAATGAAGGGGTGGTCATTGTATGTGATGATAAAAAAATTGAGTTATTTGCACGCAATGTATATTTTTATGCAAAATCTCTTTTTCTCTTCTCTCCCACCCCCCCCCCCCCCCCACTCCCTCTCAAAAGGAAAGCTTACATTAGTACACCCGATTTTATAACCAAATAATGATAAATCGCACCTTCACAAATACTTCACAAATATCTCATTTACCTCCACCCCCTCCCTCACTATTGAGCCCATTAATAAATCTAACTTTCACAAATATGCCAAGACACTCTCTCTCTCTCTCTCTCTCTCTCTCTCTCTCTCTCTCTCTCTCTCTCTCTCTCTCTCTCTCTCTCTCTTTCTTCACGATTAGAAAGTAAATTAGACGGAACAATTTAAGACAGCTGTGGTTAGTCCTTGCATTCCGACATTTTCGATGTACGTGTCAATAATAGTTAGCAGATCTCCATTTGTCAAATTAGAAATTCGTTTAATTACAGACAGCAACGTCTAAGCGAGACGTTCTCATTAGCTTGAGATTGTTTAAGGAACACTTGCAAAACACACAAACCACATATTTTGATAGAAAACAGTCGCTGGTTTTTGGTTTTTTTTTAATACAGATACGTTGTTTTTACCTTAGAAACATTTTACGAATGTAAAGTGTTTGCCAACGTAAACAGCGTATTCTATTTGCAGGTAGAAATTAGCTATCATTTTTTAATATCGATAAGGTTTTTAAATCTATTGAAATATTGGTTTTAGATATCGTTAAAAATCATATTCATGAGATAAAGTACCTATGTATAATTATGTGATGCAAATGAAAGACATCAATGCCATGTTCATTTATAATGTTGGATCGTTTACTTCATGTATAAGTATAACTTTATAAATCTATAGAATTTCCTGGTTATCTTGATTCCAGTTGCAGGAGTGAAAAAGTGAAAAGTTAAAAAATGAATGTTCAGTTGAGATTTTCTGATCCCCTCTTTTCTGTCTCTCCGTCTGTCTGTCTGCTCGTCTGTCCGTCCGTCGGAATTCTAAATTGTTAAAATAATATAAAGCTTTAGGGTCACACGCTTTTCAAGGAAAAGCGATGTGCCCATGGGCCTCTTGTTCTAGGAAAGGGAAGAGGGCTCTTAAGGCATTTCTATGTACCTGCATAATATAACGTATACATGTATATCTGACAACATTATAACTGCCCATACACGTAGTTTAATAAACATGAATTAGTTTTTCTCCGATCCTTCTAGTGTGCCTTGCCCTCTCACTGGGATAATTGAGCTTAATATACGTAAATTGCTTGGACATGACTTTTATAATTACAAAGTCCATACTATGCGCGTGTGAACAGTTGTGTTTATTTATTACAAACATGAACATCCCTTTTACTTGGAAAGTACAGGAAAGTACAGGGGGGTTTCCCCTCGAACGTATGAGCAAATAAAACAAAACTAAACAGAAACTTCTTCGAGTCCTTAAAATTCCTATAGGCATATTTGGCATTTGCCTCTCGAGTGATAATATTTTCACCAAAATATAATTCCAAATTCATTATACATATAAGAAGGTCAAGTCCTTTTATTATAATAATTTTCATTGTATTTTGTAATAATGGTTAAGAGGGCTGGATGTTTGCGGCCATTTTTTTTTATACTCTATGTATCTTCTTAAAAAGAAGAGCACTGGAGAGAGAGAGAGAGAGAGAGAGAGAGAGAGAGAGAGAGAGAGAGAGAGAGAGAGAGAGAGAGAGAGCAAAACATTCAAATTTTAAAGCTAAAATATGTAGATTGTTTCTTTTTATACTAAATAAATGACAGTTTATACCAAAAGAAATTATTTTCAAAAAATGTAAGGTAAATCTGATGGTTAATTTCTTCACTATCCAGTCTCCTTAATAAAGATGGCCGGTGCACATGTCAAAGACGCCTACACACATGTAATACATTCGATGATCCGAGCTCTTGTCGAAAATGTCAGACGAGTTTCGAACGATTGCAACAAGTTAATACACCAAGCTTTTTAAAAAAAACAAAACAAAACAAGGATTGCTCGATATTCTTGCGTAGATGTCTGTTATAAAATATAATTAAACAATTCATCTGAGGAAAACGGACGTCATGATTCATAATATATCATTTTCATAACAATCAGTGAAATGAGATGGAGACCAAGTTTATCTGATTTACGTAGAGTTTGATATTGACTGGTCTCTTTTTGCCAGGACCAAACATGTATAAATCCATTTATTTAATAGGGTTCTTTCATGACATTTTTTGATTACTTTCAATTAGTATTCACATATTATGAATAACTTTTTCCGTTGGATTTCGATATGGCCCAAAGTCGGCAAAGCATGCACTGGCATGTCTGCATGGTTGCAAGCAATTAAGATAGTCAATTTATCAGGAGTAAAAAAAGACACTTGAGCTGTTCAATTTCGCATGGTGATTTATATTCTCTAAAAAGCAGACACTAAAACTGTTCAATGTTCAACATTTAAAAAAAATGTACACAAGTCTCCGCAACAAACCTTTATTTCAATGGTATTACAAAATGCAGGAACAAATTGTTTGATGTTTAGTAGCCGTTCAGACTTTCAAGAAGATGATTAAAATTGAATTATGTATTGATGTCTTATATATATTTATTAGTTTAAACCGTTGGGGATCTCGCTATTAGAGCCGCCATTAAAAAGTTTATATTCAAGTTGTGTTACTCATTTACATACAGGGTATTTGAATTAAATGAAAGGCGCAAATAAAAAGCAATTTTTAATTTACACAGGGCGTTCATAATTATTATTGGAAACACAACACTTGATAAAAAAGCAGTTTTCATTAATATAATGTCACGCTTTATGCCATGAAAGTGAAGATATATGGGTTTTTTAAATGAAAAGACTTAAAATAAGAGCGATTGCAATTATGGTACTATGAACGCCCCACGTTGTATTGAATTATATATTAAACAATTATATGAAAGTACCATTAATCCCTGTGAGTGGGAATAATGAATTTCAAATTATCATTAATTTTTATTGAATTGACCATGCATAAATTTAAACTAGGCCGATAATTAAAAAAAAATTAATAATTGATTGCATTTCGCACCTCATCTTGTGCCAGAAATCGATGTTTACGGTTGTATAATTCTTGGTGCTAAAAAATTTGTTTTGTATCCACAGATTATTGATGAGGAATCATTCATTATAGAATTTGCAGTCGTTGATTCCATCGGTGTCTATTGCAGAAACGAATTAACATTACAATGACTTATAAACATGGTCTTTATTTTATATTCTGACAGCAGAATCCACGAACCTAATGTAAAAAAAAAAAGATCTCGGAACCCCCCCCCCCCCTGTGGATTAAGATTTTCATGATTTTGAGAATTTCATTTATTTTGGGATGAGCCACCCCCCCCCCCACCCCCACCCCCACCCCGCACCCCAACTTTCAAAAAACGATGTTGCGTGCCTGAATTTACAAATGATTTCTAAGAACACCCAAGAATTTTTTTTTATCGTTTTATCGTCCCAAAATATTCTTTATATCAAAAAAATATATTGTTTACCAAATGATTAAGCCAGTGTCCTTATCTTTGTCATCGTCTCAAACCACGGTCCGGAGTCCGGATATCTCTTTTCAGACGAAATGACAAGTACACATATTGGCCATGGTTCGAGTCGACCCTAGATATAATGATAGACATCTTCAGAGACAATCAATTTCGATCACATCAATGCCACTTTGTCTATAAAGATTTGAGCCTTCTGAAGAACGGCGACGTTACAAACTGTGTCTCACTTTTTTTGCCTGACAAAACACAATTCATAATGAAATCGCTATAAATGAACATGCAGCATGCAGACGTACGTACAAGCATCCACGCACGACTTTCCTAGGACAACGCTCGAAGAGACATGTTTCTGGGACATGACACGTTATTTTATTCAGATGAATTAATTATTAATTAAGAGACTGACCGAGGTGTGTAGAAAGCTTAGATCACATGCAGTAACCTTGACATCCATAATATACGGTTTAAGGTCAAAATTCGTCATTTGTTAACAATGATAATCTTTTCTCTTAAAAAAAAAGAAGTTAGTTATTAAAAAAAAATGTAAATTTTGTTTGTATTATCATTACCCCCCCCCCCATTAAACACAAACAAAAAACAGCTACTCTGAATTTAAATGTTCGGTTGAAATAGTACATAGATTTTTCTTCTTTAAACCACTGCATGTGTAGGGTTTTTTCTTTAAATCATAAAATGACCAAATCATGGTTACAGAGTATCACCTTGACCTCTTACATGTGACCTACCACTAGGTGTGACCTTTAACCAAGATTTTAACAGAGGGTCATTTCCTTGATGAGGAAAGCGAATACGGTTCATGTACATGTATACAGCTCTTTGCTATCAAAAAAGAATGCATGGTTGTCGCCATTTTCGGACTTTATTTATCTTCTTAAGATGAAGAGCTTGATCTGTTCATAGATGGTTGAAATTGTTTGAATTCTAAAGTTAAAGTGGTGGGTTTTTTTAAATTCTTTACTTATAGATAGTTTTTGGCCAAAAAAAATATTTCTAAAATTGTTGAGTACATGTACCAAGCCTTTTAATAAATTTCAACCTTTTAAATACTCGCTGCGAACACCTCTTGCCGCGAATCAGCTTTTCCAGTTTCATTCATTCATATTTGGTTTAAAATTTTCTATAGGATGGCTCGCCAATATATTACAGTCTATAACTACAAAATCGCAAACAATAAAAAAAAAGTTGATGTAAATAAAATGCTAGAGGACAGTGTTTTTTAACCTTTTTAATAACTCATTACGGCTTGAAAAAAATTGTCTCAAAAATCTTTGAGCATCTGATTAATAATTATTTCAACACCAGAAAGTATATATTAGGCATTATTTCTTATTACTGTAAGCCCAACTTGTATTCGCCAGCGACAAAAATGCAGTGTTCGTGAAATCCTCATTGCCGTTTGGCTTTTAGAACAACACAAATGTAGATATGGCTAGATCGCGAAGATTTTGTCGCCTCGAACCAGTTGTTCTTCAGTAAATCTTGAAGAAATAAAATCGTCGCAAATAAAGGTTTTTTAACAGTTGTCTCTTGGTAACCATCAAGAAATGGGAACGCATAATACATATGACACTACATCTATTATAACTAACAGCAAACATACGAGAGGACTTTTTAAAGATATTATGGCAAAAACACGTCTTTAAAATTTAAATTCCTGGTTTTTTTTTAATTACAGGTAAGAAAAGGCAAACTTCCTTACCCCTACCGTGTCATACCTTGATAGCAAAATCCTACGTTTTTCGAAACACATATTCAATGCGTTTCCCAATCACCCATTCCCCCTCCCCCCAAACAAATATCACTAAAAAGGGGGAGAAAACACCCATGCATGAATAAAGATACATCTTTTGCCCTACCTCTGCTTGATAAAAATTCTCCCGTTTATTCCGATAGTGAATATTCCGCTCTGAAATATATACCATGCAAGTTGTTATGGTCCGTAGAGAAAGAGCACGTGCCTACATGTGAGACCCGGACGTAAGAGCAGCCCAGAGGTTTTGAGAACCTTCATTAACTGATTGTTCTAAACATTAAAAAAAAATCAGGAGCAGTAATCTCCTTTTCTCTGCAAGATGCTTTACACTGATATCATGATTATCATGGACTTGAATCATTTGGCATGCGAACACCTCTTATATTAATATTACTGCTTGGCTACGGGTATCAGAACTTAAGCTTTTTAACAATTTTAATGGCTTACAAAATATTGCTGGTTCAAATATCACGCTTTTAATGCGATTAGATTAAAATGCTCCGGGATGTTGACAGAAATCGGATATGGTGTGTTGTCGAAGTTCCAGCGCAGGCATATTGGCGTTTATCGTCTGCAATATGAACCTTCTTAGCTACAACAGGAATGTTCGAACTGCATCCAGAGATTTAATTTTTGAGGGTTTAAGATTAAAATTGGTTTAGCGTTTCGGTATACAGTCATTTTCTAATATTCCTGTTTATTTCAACACGTGGGTAAGATTTGGACAATAAACTCACAGAAAAGGGTACAATAAATATCTAGTATACACAATGACATGCTTGCATTATGCCCATGGGAGTCTTGCATAATATTCCTTACAACCACATTTTAGTTCATGAATCCATTTACGCAATTGGTTCAATTTCAAAAATGAAAACAATGCTTAACAAATAGAAAAAAAAAAACGTTTTCCAGTTATAATATGCATTGCATTATGAAATGCTAACGCATCGTGTAGTTCGCCAGCAAAATTAATGCAGTTCATAGCTTGATTAACGTTCATTGAAAACCGTGGTGGTTTTTTTTTGGGGGGGGGGGGGGGGGGGGCTTATCCGCCCAGTGATTATTAACGGCTCCTCGAAGAATACAGTATATATATTTTTTCATGTTGATATACATGTATATACATCACTGTAATTATAAAATATAATGAAACATTCGTTAAAAGTATATTTATCGACAGAAATATAATGAATGGCGTTGGCACGCGAGTATTGTTATTCAAAACAACCTGACAGCGAAAAAGTATGAATGAAAACAACTCCCACAACTGTAACAGCATATTACGTCACAGAAACAAGTGTCTGACCGATATTATATCATATCTAATTATAAGGTATTCCAAAAACAAGAGGAAGACTGTTCTACACCATTAACTATGACAGCTAAGTGTAGGTCACTTAAGTCTGTCACTCACGTGGTGTGTTTTGTAAGTGTGCAGGAAGACATTGTTTATGTACTTGTGTTGTATTAAACTACATTTACCATAATATGCAAATGTATCTTTGAGACTCGTTATATACATGTACCAATAGATACTAGTAACAGCAAACTAGTAGTATTCGTGGGAGAGGAAATTTCACGAGATTCGCGAAAGTGAAAGAAGTACTGAAATCAATGAAAGGGAAAATATCCAAGATATCTTCATTGAATCATTATCATTTTTCACACAGAAAAAAAAATCATAGGAACGAAAATGAATTTCTTACCGAGATTCATAACGGGAAATGTCGACATCTTTTCTCCTTTTGGAAGTCACTGAGACTCGCGATACCGTACACACTTTTTCAACGTTATAATCCGGGTACTATACGATGCAAAACCCCCGTAGACTCCTTTATTTTTTGGCCGTGTATTGAAACCTGGTCAGCTAAAGGGGGAGTTTCGAAGGAGATCTATATAGAAATCTTGGAAAATATTCATAATTTTGAATCAACATCGTTTGCACCTCGGGGTATTTATAATCACGGGGCAAATAGGCACCTTATTTAAGAGAGCTAGTTCTTTTTGATAGCCTTTAATATACACATCTTTTGCTATTTAGCAAAGAGGCAAACCAATTCGTGCACTGACAGATCACATACTGTGGTTTCATTAATATTCAAAGATATCAATTTTCGTGGATAAAGTGAAAATCACAGGATACGTAAATTTGTGGCCAATGACCTCATCAATACAAAATATGAGTAGAAATTGCAGTTCAATGAATATTTAATTTCAAGGATAAACTTAACAACTTAATCAACGAAAATTGGTATTCGACGAATATTGATGAAACCACAGTACATAATATACGTTCGAAGTACTTGTATGCTATGTATTTATTCACATTTAACCAGTTTTAAGAGGGCTGGATAGTTTTGGGCACTTTTAAGACTGTATCAATCTTCTTTAGAAGAAGAGCTCTGGAAAAAGATATAGGAAAATTGTTATAAATTCAAAAGGTAAAATTTATGGAGTTTTTTCCTTGCTGAATGATAGTTTACCGCCTCATAAATCATATCTAAAAATTCAAAGTAATTAAGGTAGATTTGATGAATAATTTGCTGACCCCCCAGCTTCTTTAATCCAACTGATATATAGATTCCAGAATAGATATATCTATTGGAATCTCTTATTAATAGAGATATATTAAAATATTTGCATTTCCATTGTTCTTTCCCACCGGAAGCCCATACTAAGGAACTGCAATTGTCTGTATGCGCAATTGCCACACAGACTTTCAGATAGCGAATTCACAGCAAGTAAAAATATTTTTAATCGTATATACAGTGAATATTTCTAATAAAAAAATGTGTGGTGTTTAATATAAATTATCTAAAGTTAAAAATTAAATACAAGGTATTTTAGTTTTATTCATATTTAATTTTAATCAATTACAAATGTTATTTATTATTGTATAATAAAAATGTACCCAAATAAAATGAAAGTGTTTGATTTTTATATTTTCATGTACAAAATTCAATGTATAAAGAAAGATAAAGATATGTTGAAGTCTCTTGTTAATAGAAATATATTGAATAAACACTGGTCGCTCCCAAAAGAATAATATACATGTACAGAAATATTTAAAGTAACAAATACAAACCAATTTGCGATGGCAAGTTGCATTATAACTATTGAAGAAATAGATAATAAAAACATATACATGTAGACCAGTTATATAAAACCTGGCAAGAAAATAAAGTTTACATGAAAATGTTTCTAAAAGAATTTAAAGGTGCTACCATACTCCATAGCAGTTGAGACACAAGAAATTTTAATAGAGTTAATTATAAAAAACACAAATTCTCCCATTTTATATATCTACAACGGTTTTATCAAACTTTGTTACCTCCAACTAAAATAAAATGATATTTAAAGAATTTAAGATATTTGAAGATTTCAGATATTGAACTTCAAGATTGCATTTATATCTTATTTCATTCTGCAGTCAAACTTGGTTATCTTCAACTCAATAAGAATGAAAAAAGTCAAGATATTCGAGGATCCAAGATATTTTTCCCGAGATAATAAAAATTGCATTCGAGTTTGCATTCAACCTGGTTATAATCAACTCAGTTTAAAAAAAAAAGATTGTTCAGGATTACAGATACTGAAGATAAAATACAATGTACTGTAATTTATATACAAATGTATTCAACAAAACTTCTAAGTGTTCACCCAGTATAATGTTTTTTTACTATGATATGAAATAAGTACATTTATTTGTCTTGTCGTCAAGGCGACTGATTTCCTCTTTGCTTTCAAATATGTAAGAACGATGCATTGACCTTAACCTCTGGTTGTGACCCCAGACCTTGACCTTTGCTAAATATCACAAACACTTCCGGTTTGGTTGAATTTCGCTCTCAGAGCTTTTAGATTGTTTTAAGTTGCTAATGGAAAAGGCGTTACACTTGTGCTTGTGGAAGTGAAAAATTATATCAAAATAACGTTTCCTTCGGATAGCTCAATATTTAAATCAATGTCGAGGAACAAATAAATAGCCAATTCAAAGTGTCGTAGAAGCAATGGAGACATCAATATTTAAAAGGTTCTGGCTGTTTTCTCATTGAGAGTTTTGGCCATTAAAGTGTTTTTTTTCTTTTAAAACTTTCGCAAAAGAACTCTATCAATCACAAAAAAAATAGCAATCATATTAAGCATGCGAGGAGAAATACCAATTTAATGTTCTGACATTTCGCCATGGGTTACTGATTTCAATTGATTTTGTCTTATTTTATCTGTGTTTTTGATGAAAAGACAAATCAGTTACGAAATGTCGAAAATTTCACATTATTTCATAATTTTCAAATTATTCTATTTATCAGGGTGAACACGTAGAAGTTTTGTTGAATGTAATATACTACATTTGGCTGTTTTTTGGTGAAAGCTGCCTCCGCTTAATCAAGTACATTGCTTAAAATGCCATTAAAATCAATAAGTGTATATAATAAGTATATAATAAGAATATGCACATTCAGAAATACGGGTTGTTAAAATCTAAGCTGACTTGTTCAAAAAATCATTTTCGCCAATTACTGAATATGTGGAAATATTTGCCCCTGCTTTGTTTTGCCCCTCCCCCCCCCCCCTTCGCCCTTGTTGTCAGTGGGCGAATTTAAGACTGGGAAAATTCCAGTCTTAAATTATCCCTTTATTAACACAGCTGTGTCTCAGAAAATTTAAGATGAGGCGAAACTATTTGCAAGTGTAGAAGGGCGAAAATTACACGAGGCGAAAATAACCCTGTATACATGTATAGTATATTGTGCGTGAAAAATATAACCCTGTATATATGTATAGTATATTGTGCGTGAAAAATATATTTTTACAGTGTATGTAAAAAACACATTGGTTTGGACTTCCATCTGACTTAGAAATATGTGCGTTCATTTGTGGTGATCAATATTATATTATCAATGTTTCAGTAAAGGAAGTTCAACTGTGCAGTTATATAGATCATTTCAGACCACTTATAGGTGGTTTCAACACACAATACAGAACACTGGTGGAGTCATTCATTATGGAACATAGAAGGAATTGGACCAGTCACTACAATGGCATATATAAAAAGGTTTACCAGAAAAGCTCTCTTACAAGAATTCAAGAATGATTAAGTAAATAATGGCAAGTTTCTATGTTAATTATCAGCTGAAAAACAAAAACAAAAAACAAAATACTGAAAAAAATTGGCAGATAACACAGAAAGGAATTTTCTTCCATGAAACTTTGGAATGCAGTTAAAATAACATCATCATAACACACAACAACAAAAACAACAACAACAAAATCAACAACAATATCCATTGAATCCATTCAGTGCTGTTTCTGAATAAATCTTGTATTTCCTCTCAAACAGCTTTATCACCAGCCTCGATTGAAGTCATCTTTTCGTAAGTTCTATGGTCGATACAACGACCTTGTCAGCAAATACTATCTTCCATGTGCATGCAGACGAACCTTTTCTATACTTATGTTAGACCATAATTAATCACCTAATTGTCTACGGATTTTTTCCATTTATGAAATATTAGTATCATATGACATTGTAATATATATATTGTATCATATGTGTTACAGGGCCATCCCCTTGGGTTAATTATCTTTAATAAGTGTCGGATGAAAAATGTCATATGAAAGGTTTGATAAGGTTGCAGGTGCGCGACGCAGGCGTTGTAGCCCTGTTTCCCAAGAGTATCATTTTAGCTCGTTAGGCAAGTGAGAGAGAGCGAACATGAGTGTATAATTTCTGAGTTAATATCTGTAGTTGTCATTTGTTTATTGTGCATGATAAAGTTCTGAGAGATGAAAGTGAGCAGTTGATTGAGTTATGGGTGAGTCTGAGGAGTGATAGATAATTGGTATGGCCATACCCAGGGAACACGTGGGAGACAGTAGAGAATGAGTTTGGATGTTAAAGAGTGAGGACGCATTTGTGATATAACCTGTGTTTCCTACATATTCTGTAATTCGTGTTTGTTGTAAATATGTAAATAAACTTGTAAATATAAACAATAGTTATCAATCAGTGCCGGTGACAGGGAGGACCCCCGTCACATATGATACAATATAATTTGATACAAGATTGTATAATATTATATGATGCAATCTCAGTAATAAATGTTATTATATGGTTGATTAATTCCTAGCTCTCTGATTGGCTGATATCCAAAACGAACGTTATATTCACCTCCACGTGACCTAGGATGTCAATATAACATTTGATTTTCTCTACATTGGACTAAAAATAGATCGTCCAATGAAACATTGCGTTTCGCAATATGCTCGGCTATGGCTTCAAACTAAAATCTTTGCTAGATAGCACTCAATTTGATACTAGACATGTCTTTATCAATTCTTCGCTAAATCATATAATAAAATAATTATTGCTGGGGTTTTTTCAATACGATGATTTAGCTACCCAAAAAGTACAATATTCACCTCGCCTTCGGCTCGGTGAATATCGGTAAATCATCCTATTGACCCAAAAAAAAAAAAAAACAGCAGCAAGAATTGTATACTATTATACAAATATCATATTATACAATATCTATGTTACAATATTATATATTACAGAATCGCATGATACAATTTATTTTACATTATACAATTACATATCAAAGGATACAATTTTTATCATCGTGTGATACAATTTTAATCATCATGTAATACAATTCTAATTATATCATGTGATACAAAATTGTTAAACACATATCATGCATGAGACAATACCGTATCATATGATACAATATTTTATATAATAACAATATCATATGATACAATATAATTCATAATAATAAAAAATATGATACAAAATCATCTCGTATTATATTTTTTTACGTTATATTTTATAATACAAAAGTGTATCATATCATACAATGCTATATCAACTGACTCATATTATATCATTTAACAACAAACACATCTATCAAGCAAGTTTGAAAGAGGTAGGAGTTTTTTTTAACATCCTTGATAATGGAAATCAGGCTCTGCATCTGCATCATAACTTTATTACATGTTGTAAACTGGATGTATATTACAAATTACGCTTATAACAAAGTAAAATTGCCCGTTCCTGGGACTTCGTTATAAGCGTGGTTTACTGTATTATCTATTAAACATGTGACCTGTTCTTAATAAAAAATAAACCTCCTCCAGCATCTGAAACCTATGGCTCAGATTCAGCACTCAAGCCTGCCAGATGCATCAATATCATAAGACACACCATCCATGCAAGTTTGGTGAAGTTCGGACCAGTAGTAACTTAGAAATGACTATCAAAGGGCACCTGCTCCAAAAACCTTAATCTCCTCCAGCATCTGAAATCCTTTGCCCAGATTCAGCATCCAAGTCTTTCAAGTCCATAAGTAGGTCCAGATGCATCATCCCTGCAAGTTTGGTGAAGATATATAGGACAAGTAATAACTTAGAAACAGGACCTGCAACAAAATGTTTAACCAGGTCCAGACGCCGACGCCGAGGGTATAGCATATTAAGTTTTCCCTGACTTCGTCTCGGTAAGCTATTCAAACCTTTAGATATGCGGGGAAACCAATTGAGCTATTCAAACCTTAAAGGTGTAACACATTATATATAAAACAAGTTTTAATTTTTTTGTAGGTTTTTTTTTTTTTTTTTGCAAATTTCGACCTCAGGGTATGGGTGTCCCTAAAAAAATCTTATCGTAATTTATTCCTTTGATCAAAATCTATCAAAATAAAATATAGTTTTTTAAGGGCAGGCCTGAACTGATAGATTTCTAGGCCAAAATTCATGCAGAAATAACCGTTTTGCTGCAAAAATAATGTGTTAGCCATCTTTGAAGGTTAATTTTTAGAATCACAAGCGCAATATGCTAGGTTCTAAAAAAATATCAAAAATTTTTAAAAGTATGTACCGTGGAATATATCAAATGAAACTTGATTTTCAAGAGTGATTTTAGAGAAAAATCGATCTGGTCCGCGGGTCACGATTTAAACAACTTTGAATTTTTAATATATACAAGCTTTGGTGTAAATTTTGGCATTTCTGGTGCAGTGGTTCTTGTTAATATTTTTTAAAGATACTCGTCCCATTTTACTGTTTTGTGATTATCTCCCTTTTAAAAAGGGTTTCGTTTTTTTTTTATTCTAATAATTAAAAATTCCCTTCCCAATGCTTTGTACGAAGTTTGGTTTAATTTGACCCAGTGGTCCTAGCAAAAGAGGTCAACAAGTGAAAAGCTCTCAATGTGAGAGCAAACCGGATTTTCTTTTATGTGAACTATATCCATAATCCATGTTAACCCTGAATTGATAAACACTACCTACCGTATCCAGTGAAATGGAATATCCAAATGCAATATTTTGCCAAAAAATGACTAAGTTCAAAAGCTGATATTTTTTCATAAATTATAAGAAATCAAAATCCTAGCAATATGAACACCTCTGATATATGTACAATTGATCTGAAAAAGAACAACTTCCGATTTTGAAAACTGTAGGAGGAGTTATCCGTACAATGAGAGTACCCCCTATATGCAATATTTTGCCAAAAAATGACTAAGTTCAAAAGCTGGTATTTTTTTCATAAATTGTCAGAAATCACAATCCTAGCAATATGCACACCTCTGATATACTAGTATGTACAATTGATCTGCAAAAGAACAACTTCCTATTTTGAAAACTGTAGGAGGAGTTATCCGTACAATGAGGGTACCCTTTTGGCAGTCGCCCGCCCACCCGCCCGCCATTTTCACTATTTCAAAAACCGGATTTTTTCCGTTGGAAACCCCGGTTAAAAATGTTAATAGTTGACAGCAGCCTCACACAGGACAAAAAGTGATTAGAAAAGCTCACCTGAGTAGTTTTCAGCCCAGGTGAGTTAAAAAAAATGATGAAATCCCTCTCCGATTGAAGTATTTCTTTATTCTTTGTATAATCAATCAAATAAATAGTTAACAACCATGAACAAAATAAGACTTGGCTCACAGAAACAACTGAAAAATACTAGAAAACAAACTCAATTTGTTACACATAGATACAAAATACGTGGAGACTACATAGAAATTAAAATTCATACAGTATACATATAACTTAAACTAATTAGTACATTTACATTTAAGAGTGTTTTGTGAATTCTGAAGGCTGGTACTTTTACAAAGGTCACAAGTAAGTCAGAGAAATGAATGTACATAGAGGTGATTGAAATCATTAAAAAAATATCCATTAAATTACAATTTAAATCTTTAAAATTTATGATCGTGCATACTTATAAACATTTGAGATAGACAATCTTTTTCTGCAATTTAGGACAAGACATGATTGTCAAAAAATATTGGCAAACTATTAAATACAACATTTGAACTTGCAGGGATCAGGGTCAGTCAAACACTCAACTCACTGAGACACTTAGAACAAAACCACCAAAATCATGCAGTCCAAACAAATAAATTTACATATAAGAAATTTTAATCTGTGATGTTCAGTAATGAAAAATAAAACTATGTGGCCAGGCATGTAGGCCCCTACAGAGATCTAGTTTTGTTTTTCTTGACATCTTGCTAGTCTTAACACATCTTTTGCTTATTAACCAAGAGGTAATACACACACTAACAAAACACATACAAAATACATTTAGTACTGGTACAGTAAAACAAGGTTATAGTGAACACGCTTATAATGAACTGATGCTTACACCGAAGTAATTTTCATTTAAAAGGGTGGGGGTTCCATGACTTTATTACTTGTTGTAAACACAACTGATATAACAAATTACGCTTACAACGAATTGAAAGCAAAATTGTCCATCCCTGGCACTTTGTTATAAGCGTGTTTCACTGTACATGTATATATATATATATATATATATGGAGCAAGCCATTTATTCCCTTGGGAGGGACCAGTATTTATCCAATATATTTATTGATCAGAGACTCCAATATAGAGATATATCACAGAAAATATGTAAGGTTATAAACAGTAAATAATTTGAAATGGCAAGTTGTGTTGTATAACCCCTGAAGAAATATATAGATAACAGAAAAAAAACATAAATATATACCAGTAATATAAAACCTGGCAGGAAATTTTAAGTTAACATTGAAATGTTTCTAAAAAGATTTGAAGGTTTGCTATCATACTGCATAGCAGTTGAGACAAGAGGCATTTTAATAGAGCCAATAATAAAACAAAAAAACATTTGCAATTTAATAAATCTACAATGAATTCATTAAACATTGTATAAATCTCTCATCGGTTTTTTTTTGCTCCCGAATAAAAGTCAGTTTACAGTATTTGAGGATCCAAGATATTAAGAACTGCATATAATTCAGCATAAAACTTGGTTATTTTCAACTAAGTAAGAACGATAAAAAGAATACTGGAAATATGATACATTTAGCTGTTTTTTTTAGCGGAAAGCCGTCTGAATATTAGGTGGCTGTAATGCACCATACAGAAGACTCATGGAGTCATTCAATGAAACAAAAAAGAGATTGAACCAGTCACAACAATGGTATATATATATATAAATAGTGCCTGGGAGGGTAACAGTTGAAATTGACACCCCGAGAAAACCATTGTCAACCGACCGGAAGCGGAGGTTGACAATGGTTTTCGAGGGGTGTCAATTTCAACTGTTATCCTCCCAAACAGGCACTATTTATTTTGTTATACTGAATGTCTTTTTTAAAATTTCTAAGAAAATTTTACTGCTTTTATATAGGAATAACGTGAATTCTACAGCGAACCGTACGCGCATAATTTTCGCGCATGTAACATTTTTTAATGTTACCCGTTGCCAAGTGCGTTGCTAACGCTGAGGGTAATAGTAAATATTATTAACTTCGTTTTAACCAATCAGATTTCAGTATTTAACATGAAAGTATAACAAATATAAATGTGTACCAGAAAACCATCCATACAAGAAGTCAAGAATGATTCAGTGAATGATGGCAAGTTTTTTTGCTAATTATCAGCTTAAAAAATGTCAATAAAAAACAATGGAGAAAAAAACTGGCAGAGTTTAGTGTAAATACAAGGCAGAATGTTCAGAAACATAGGAATGCAGAAGATAATATCATCATCAAAACAAACTAAGACTAACAACAAAACAACAACAAAATCCTGACCATCGAATCTGTTCAATGCTGTTTCTGAATAAAACTTGTATTCTGATCAAAAGTTACTTGCATGCAAGTTGGACACCATTCATAATATAGCAAACACACTCTAAAGTTAGAAACACCATTTAAAAAACAATCATTCAAGATATTACAAAGAAAAATTCTTAAACTTATATATTCAAATACACCTTCTTTAAATACAGAAGGTCAAATTAGGCAGAATTTTACAGTTACAATTTTTAAAAAATTAGTCACCAGCACAATCTGCAGGTTGCACTGCATCTAAAGACTTGCACAATCCTACAGTATTAAATAGTTAAATAATGCCTTAAAACACAGCATAACCTTTACTAAGACTTGCCTACCCAGACTAAAAAAACTTAAGCATTACAGACTCTAAACTCAGCACATCAGACTCAAAACTCAGCACATCAGACTCAAAACTCAGCATTACAGATTCAAAACTCAGCATATCAGACTCAAAACTCAGCATATCAGACTCAAAACTCACAACTGTCATTTTACTTTTACTAACAGCTATATTCACTTACAACATTTCTATCAACTTCAATATTAATCATGATCCTAAACCAAGGAACAACAAACAGATGTACAACAGTAACTATTGCAAAGAACGAACATAAAGGCACAGCGGATATTGCTACATGTTAGATTGTTTGGACATAGAGGTCTTGCACAAGTCTATGTGTGCCTATAACAAAAACAGAACAGAATCCCTGAGCTGCTAACATATAGAGAACAATTTCTTGGTCAGAAACAATCATGAAAGATTCTTAACTACAAGTCAAATTTTTTTTCGGCAATTCTAATTATTTTCCTGCCAATTTTGAATGAAAAGTGTGAGAGCATTACCTCAAAATCAAAATTTGAAATTTGAAAATTTAAAATCAAAATTTTCTTACTTGTATGAAGTTTTTTTTTTTTTTCAAATTGTGAATACCGAAAAAAAGACAGTTATGTATAAGTCAAACTCTGTGAGTAAATTCTTGAGACACTGAGGAACTTCTTAATAAAGTGGATAGTGGAGAAGTGGATACAATGTGGAGAAATAACTCCGTGATAAACAGTTATTAAATCATGATATGTAAGTTACATATTAAATGACTATAGAAAATAGACATATCATAGAAAATATGTTTCCAGTAACTTAACAAATGTATAAAAGAGTACATGCATCCAATTCAAAACATAAATATGCTCCTAAATATAGTACATGTTATAATCAAAAACAAAATACATATAATACAATCTTTTTTAAAAAAATTGGTCCGTCACATGTTAAAGATTGTCAGAAAAAAACGGTTGTTGATTCAGATAATGTCAAAAACCAATAATTTTTTTTAAAAAGTGATCAAAAATCTGTTCCAGTGGCATCCACTCACAAAGTAACAATTGAGTCAATCAAGGGATATAAAATTGATTTGCATGATGGGAAAGTAGATGTAGAAACATCTGAATGTAAAGAAGAATGGACATTTGATTGAAGAAGATATCAACTAACATTTATATCTGTGTCAATATCCTGTTCTTTTAACATTTGCACAAATAAATCAAATAATACAACCTGGACTTCTTCAAATACATTAATTTTGAAAGTTATCTTAATAAACATTCTAAGTCTGAACAGTCATGCTTTGGAGTGCTGGAGACATTGAACATTATAACTAATGGATGGATGTTGTGAAAGATAATATACAAACTTACATACAAATAGTCTGATTCTGACAACTTTGAAGTCAACATCACACATTTTTGAGAATGGGTGCTGAGAGATTATGCAAATTAACTAATACATATTGTCAGACTCTGTTGATATTCAGCTCTTTCTGACATAGTAAGATACAGACAATATTGGAGTCAACACATGATAAAGAGAATGGGTGCTGAAAGATTATGCAAACTGATACATATTTTAAGACACTGTTGATTTTCAGCTCTTTTTGACGTTATGCTGAGATAACTTCCAGTAGACGCCTTTCTTTGCCAACAGTTCCGAGTGTGTCCCTAGTTCCACTACTTGGCCCTTGTGTATGATGGCTATTCTATCGGCATTCTGAATGGTGGACAGTCGGTGAGCTATCACAACACACGTACGACCCTGTCGGGCTTTGTCCAAAGCATCCTGAACAATCTGTGTAAATTAAAACGAAACCATTCAGTTCACTGAAGTTGTAACAGATAAATCTGATTGACTGAAACCCCCCCCCCCCCTTTTCTAAAATTTTCAAAGTTATTGAATTTACATAGAAAGTAAACTTGTGAACTTAATATATGAAATAGACATAAGACTTTCTTCCCTCTGAAAAACTTAAACACCAGAGGATTTTAATAGGAGGCAAAAAATAATCATCAAACCCCACCCCTCCTCCTTTTTCACCCATATGTTTAATGTTCTGATAAATGGTCTTTGTAACAGTATTTACCCTTTCACTTTCTGTATCTAAGGCTGACGTGGCTTCGTCCAGCAGTAAAACTCTGGGATTCCGGACCAGTGCTCGCGCGATCGCTATCCTCTGCTTCTGTCCTCCAGAGAGTTGTGTGCCCTTTTCTCCGACATTTGTCTCATATCCCTTAAAACAAAACAGATCATCAAACGTACATTCCAATATAATGATCAAGTGTCTCATGAACCTGTAAAAATATCGTAGTTCAATGGAAAACAACATAGCCAGAGAGTTGCATGCCTTTTTCTTTGACATTAGTGTCAAATCTCAACAAAAGAGATAATGGTATATTCCAACTTAATGATTAGGTTTCCCTTGAAATTTTTAACATAACTATCATATTTTATATTTAGGTGGAAAATGATGGCCATGTCATATCAGTAGCAAATTTCTGATTAAAATCTTTTCTTTTAATTGTAAATTTTTCAAAAATCCTCAGTGCGAAGAACTCTAAATAAATCTGATTCATTTAATAAGACTACAATGTCAAGTAGTTTCAAAAAATATTTTTCCATCTCATATATCGAACCATTTAAATTCTACTTATTTTTAACAAGTATATGGTAAACATGAGGTGGAAAGAAATTTCATAACAGCAAGTGCATTTTACTGAATCGAACTGTCAAATTGATTAGTTTAAGTTCGACCTCCTATCAACAAACCAAGCCTCATAAACATGTAAATAATAAAGTAAAAATCATTAAAAATCTAAACTCACATGAGGTAAACTCTCAATGAAGTTATGAATGTTAGCGTTCCGTGCTGCACTGATTATTTCGTCCATCAGAACCTCTCGGGAGTTATCCCCGTATGCTATGTTCTCGGCTATACTGGTGTCAAACAGGGTGGGTTCCTGAGACACAATGCCAATGTGAGATCTTAACCAGGTCAGGTTGAGAGATTTTAGGTCAACACCATCAGCAATCTGAAATCATGCGTGAAGATACGAATAAAATAAATCGAATGACATTCTTCTCATCCCAGCAGAATATGGCTAAATTTCAGGGAATATCATTAGCAACAAACATTTTCACATTCATTTTTTTTTTTCCGCCCAATTTATTTATAATAAACAGTATTTTATTATGCAATATATCACATTAACAGATGGGATAGCAGGCATTGCCTATATAAATCCTCTCCAACATACAAGGTCAGGGTCATATATACAAGATTTAGTGCCTTACAATATTGACAATAATATCATAATATATATCATATATATAAATAAATATATATGTGTATTATTTTCCCCCATTTGTTCTCATTAAAATTGAATCTAAAATCGGAAATTAAAAAAAAAAACAACCCAACACTCCAGGCTCTCAATTTCAAAAAAAGATCCTTTGAAAGGCCCTTGTCCCATTAAAAATAAGCAACTATTTTGATTTTACCCATTATCCCTCCTCTAAAAATTAAAAACATGTAATATGAGGACATACAGTGACTACATTGATTTTTGGATTTATTATGACACAATTTCCTACTAAATTATTTCCTGTGGCTGCCATTTTGGAGGTCAAACTAGTAAATTTTCCTCTTTGTGCAACCAATTTCAATTAAGTTTGGTAGGATTACTTAGACTTCATCTAAATGCCCAGAATGAAAAGTTAAATTGGTTGAAAAATGAAGGAACCTAATGTCATGTTCAAACCTCCATTAAGGCTAACAAAGTGAAATAATTCTTGCAAATTCTATTAAAAATCTATTCCTCTAATTACTGTAGAATCATTTAAATTGGTGGGGCCCAAATTTCGTGGATTGTGGGTTTTTTGTGTATTTGTGGAAATGTAATTTCAAGGATGCGTCGGTTTTCAGTTTCAGTAAGAAAACTAACTCTTTTAATATGTTTTCGTCAAGGATGTAAATTCATGGGGAAAGGCTTCCCTCGAATACCACAAAAATTGAGTCACCACAAATTCTAATAATTCCATGGCATTCCACTCGGTCCTACTTACCACCAATCCTCCACTTGGGTCGTAGAACCGCTCTATCATCTGAACAGTGGTACTTTTACCACAACCACTGGTGCCAACCAGGGCCAGTGTTTCTCCCGGGCTCACAGAGAGACTGAGGCCCCCTAGGACCTCAACGTCCGGTCGGGAGGGGTAAGAGAAGCGAACTTCCTTGAACTCTACCGCTCCTGTGAAGGACTTCTAAAAATAGTGCACAACAATATACAAGTTCATTAAGGACTTCTTAAATTGATGAAATTGTTTGTAGTTTACATTTTGTATACAATTTGAACAAAAATAGTTACTTCAGGAGAGAGAAAAGATTTGCAACTTAGTCAAAATTATTTTTTGAAAATGCAGGACCAGGTGTGCATGAAGCAATAAAACTAGAAAAAGTTCACTTTTGATTTAATGGTCTCATTTTCACCAAAGGCATATATATATATTGTTCGACTGAAATCAGATGTGATCTTATCTTATTTTAACAGCCACTAGGCCTGAGATGCATCGAAATCATAACACTTAGGCAACCTCATTTTTGCTCTTTCTAACACTTGGAGTTCATTTTGAAAAAAGATCAAAATCAAAAGTGAGCTGACTCATTAGAGTTTAACAGCTCCAGGGCCAGACTTCGAGGCTATAAAAGTTAAGACAAGCTCAATTTTGATCTCGGTCTTACTTTAACAAAAAGAATATATAGTGGAAGAGTTTGACTTAGATCAAAAGTGAGCTCGTCTAATTTTTATTTATGGCCCCGGGGCCAGGTCTGATTCAGTGCTGCTAATTCCCATACCAGTTTCTGACCGTCCTCTGTCTTGGCATCAATGGCTGGTTTCCTCTCTATGAGGGAGAACAGTCTACTAGCTGCTCGTCTTCCTTTGGTGAAGTCTGGCGCATTGGACCCTGTGCGTCCAACATGCATTCCACCGAATATGATTGCACCAAACACTCTACAACAGTAACAGAGGTTGGTTATTTTATTACTACAATTAAATATTTTTTATGCAGATTTCCTACAATAAACTTGAGCATGATTTAATATGATTGTATCAAATGAATACATAAATGTGCAAGCAATTCTGTAGATTTTGTATATTGGTAAAAAAAAAATATAAATATACATTAAAGAAAGAATCCTTGAACCAGATAATCAAGCGCATTACTACAATTATTCTTGATTAAACCTGAGGAAATAATATCTGCGTAATATCATGAGAAGCATCCTTCGCAGATTTTGAAATCTCGCCATTATTTTTTGAGAGTATAAAACTATAAGAAATAAGGAAGAAAGTTAAGTGTTCACAATTTTATATTCTGGCAATTTGATGCAAAACAGCATGATTGTGGAATTAAGTACTCGTATAAATTAATGAATTTAGTGTACTCTTTACAACTAGAGTTGGGGAAAAATATTTCACCTACCACTATTAATGCTCAAGATATTGCACTGATGGCTTTTGAGGATTAATCTATGTTTGTTATCAGTAATTCTATTCATAAATACAATATAATAATATCAAAGTGTATACCTGAACACATCCTGGAATCCAAGTCCCTGAGTTACTAAGTAGGCACCGTAAGTAAATGAGGCAGCGTAGGCAAAATACATGAAGCACTGAGACACAGCAAATACAACACCATACAGGGCAGCTCTCTTGATTCCAGACCTGTAAAATAATCCCACAACTGATAGAGACAATTACTGAAATACAAGTAACAATGAGACACAGCAAACATGACACCATACAGCTCTCTTGATCCTAGACCTGTAAAAATAATCCTACAGCTACAGAAAACAATTACTGGGAGGAATAGATGAAGCACTGATCCCATAATCCAAGTCCTGTAAAAATAATCCCAAAACTAGAGAAAACAATTACTAAGAGAAATAGATGAAGTGCTGATCCGATAATCCCAGTCCTGTAAAAATAATCCCATAACTACAGTCTAACCAACTACTATGATAAGCAAATAATATTACTTCCAGACCTCCACTATTTTTTTCCTAATTCAAAACTAAAAAAAATTACCAATGACCCCTTTGCTCTAACATCCATGCCAACGAGAGATATTAATATAAGTTGTAGAACTTGCTTATCAATCGTTGCAAAATAAAGTTCAGTTTCAGAAAAGTTACTGTACACAGGGGTATTTTTGCTCTGCGCTATTTTCGCCCTTCCACACTTGCAAACACTTTGCCCCATCTTAAATTCGTCAAAATAAAGTTGTGTTAAAACAAAATTTCCCACAATGCATTGCTGAACATTAATTTTTGGGGGGGCCTACACACCTGTAAATACTGTCGACATGGTTGGAATACTCGTCAACAAAAGTCTTCTCTCTGGTTAGGGATACTACAGTCCTGACATTATCTATAGCCTCTGTGCAAATCTGGGGGAAAAAAAGAGAGAAATCAATAATTATAGTACAAGTACCTGTATTGCCTAATCTAATTCTTATGAGAAAAAAATTGAAAGAGAATGGGAAAGCAAAAATTATCATGGTTATCTCTCTTCTCTCATCTTCCGAGCCTCAATTGTAATCATAGTACCGGTGTCATATAATATTTTGAACCCCCTTGCCTCGTCGTGATTTTTAACCAACTGTAACAGTTTCAGAAATTTACCTTTCCCGCCTCTTCCATTGCTTTCTTGTCCCCCTTGGCGAACCCCGCCACCAGTCTAGACTGGACGACGCCAACACCGATCATGAGGGGCATGAAGGCGAGTATGACGAGGGTCAGGTTCCAGCTGTAGATGAATGCCACAATGAGTGCAGTGGTCAGCACAGCCAGGGACTCGAGCACCTGTCCTATCTTTGTACCTGTGGCCTGAAATGATCATTCATTCAATGAGCACAGGTGCAAATAGTCATAATTCCAGACTTGAAATAGCCAAGATAAGGATATACTGTATACACGGTAATTTTCAACCTTCTACTCAAAAAAATTTCGCCCCGTCTTGAATTCGCCCAGACACAGTTGTGTTAAAGAGAGATAATTATGAGAAATTGGAATTTGCCCAGTCTTAGATTCAGCCGCTGACAACCAGGGTGAAAATAAAAAGGGGGCAAATGCTCCCTGTATACAGTATTCTCTGCCTTCTTATAGCAGGCATATATATTTGGACGATTTGACTTGGGAACGAGAGTGTCCGTATAACTGAAGCTCCACTGTATATGGAAACAGAAATTTGAAAAAAACAGCACAGAAAAAAGACAGAGGACTGATTCAAGACCTACCCCTTGTACAAGAGCCGCATCACTGGCCAGTCTTGTTGTCAGAGCCCCCACTCGATTCTCATGGTTGTCAAAGAAACTAATATCCTAAATACGGAAACAACACATGTCAAAGAAAATATATAATTCTGAACACAGAAATAACTTTTATCAGAGAAACTTATTTCCTTTAAGGTATCCCACTCCTCAATGTTCTTGTATCAAGAATTTCTTGTGAAGTATAACATTTAAATCTGTAGACAAAACATACGGTACTTAAAAATTGCAAAGTCTAAGATAATGGGGGGGTCAGTTTTCATCCCTTTGAGTTATGACGCATTTAATTTGACCTTTTTGCACCTAAAATGCAATTTTAGCCTGATTAGGATTTGTTAACAGTATTTTTGATTAAGAAAACTTATTTCTTCAAATATTGTTTTTTATTATGCACAATGGTCACATTGAATAGAGGGATTACGAAAAGAAAAGTACGAAGCTGCATTAATTTTTGTGTGACCTTTTTGCACTTAAAAAAGACAATTTCTATAACAGTTACAATTTGATTTGAAATTAAAACTTTTTGAATATCAAGAATTTTGTAAGTTAAATCCAGTTTGCCTTGATTCAGTATCATTTTGACATATAAAACATGGGGGTCAGTGATGTCAAATTTAAGATATATGGCTTCAAAGGTAAAATTCTTGCAAAATTTGGCTTTAAAAATTCAGACATTTTCTTTATATTTGGATTATTTTATGGTAAACTTCTATCTCTCTTTCAAGATTTAATCTTGTACATGTCACACAGAACCTAAAGAATATGTTAATAACTTATCAAATGTTAAAAATGTAAATATTGAATAAAGTAGAATAAAAAGGAAAGTATACTGAAAATCCATAAAATTGCATATTTCTGTCATTTTCGTCTAAAAAAAACTTTCCACACCAAAAATTTGTTCCCCCGAAAACTTGTTTGTTTCTTGAATTCAAATTGATTTTCTTTCTGAATGTTGTGTAATTATGAAATAATATCTGTGATGATGAAACAAATAAAATCATATTCATTTAAAATAATGATCATCTGCGCAATGAAATCAAAACGTGAGGAGTGAGATACCTTAACATGGAAATCAAAATGACACTGTGACAAATGAGCCTATATCCTAAACACAGAAACAATACATGTCAGATTTTGATTAATACTGTACACCAGATTTGATTGGCTAATAAGCCGGGTGTAAATTTCCGTACACCGACTTGAGCCGGAGGTAAGTAAAGTGACATCACAATGCATTAAATATGATGTCACAAAGAATTAAAAGCATAAATGGCTATTTTTAGAATTCATTAAAATGTTTTTTAATTTTTGACGGTTATTTACCTGCCAGACGATTGACTTGAAAGCTAGTTTCCTCATCCTCAATGTTAAATCTGAACCAGCCTTTACAAAGCAAATACCCTAGAAAGAAATTGAAAAATTGCAAAATAATCACATACTTATTTATTTGTGAGAGAATCATATTTTCCACTTTTTAACAGAAATTTTTTTTTTCAATGAAATATATGCTAAATTTCACTTCAAAAATCTTTTTTCTTGAACAATATAAAATGAAAAGGATTTTTTTTTTTAAACATGATCCTGAGTGTACATTTTGGCCTGTGAAGCAATACATTAAACTTTTTCTTGCCTTAAAAAGGTTAAAGTATGAACTCAAGACTGTGGGTAAATAAAGCTTCATGAATAGGATAAAGCTTTGAAAAAAAATATGTCTATACAAGTACCAGCACGAGTCGAAGTAATGCATTGAAGACGGCGATTCCCATGATGATGCCCACTAAGATTAGTGACACTCGGTCCTGCTCCTCTTTGGTCATTGAAAACACCTGTAATATTAATCATAACTCTTCTATATTTAAATGTACATGGTACTACAGATTAGTACTCAGTTAATTGTGCTTTATTTCAATTTCACAAAATTTGCATGAAATTCACCCGACATTCACCTCAAAAGAATTTCATGTGAAATTTTTGTCTGCTTTGTATGACAAATTCTTAACATTATGTAATTTTTAAAAGATGAAAAATTTACTTCACCTGCATTTTTCTTTGAACTCAAGTATTTCACTTGAAAATGATATCACACTGCCCTTTTTATCATTACTTTTTTTTAAATGTAAATATCCAATCATATTAACCAATATATTTATAGCTATCTTTCAATGCACACAACTGATTCGTCAAACTTATGAAGGCAATTCATTCTTATATTACCAGTACCCAAAATTAAAACCAGAATTTCTTCAGTTGAAACTTTTATCAGTCATTGCTTTGCTTGATGCAGGCAGTGCCATACCTTCAAGAATTCAGCCATCAGGAAGGCAAAGGCGGGTTGTATTGCGCCGACGATCACGGAACAGATACTGCCCACTGTTATGTACAGCCACTCGGGTGAGTTCATCTTCATGATCTTACTGAGGGGGGCCAGGGGAATGTCAGCCTCGGCCTCTTCCTGGGGTGAAAAAAATATGTCTAAAAGGGTACATGGTCAACAAAGAGAGAGAGAGAGAGAGTGGTAAGAGAGAGAGAAAGATAGAGGTAGAGAAAGAAAGAGGAGATATAGAGGGAAGGAGGGAGGGAGAGAGAGAGAGAGAGAATCTGAATTTCAATGACCTAATCTGACTTACTTCGTCAGTTTCTGCTTTGCCGTCAATGACATCATTACTATGGCTGCTCATGGCAGACATCTGCCTAGCAATGGGCGTGGCATGATGACCTTTGACCTTATGCATGAGGGCAGCATTTTCATCCGCCTCTTCATCCTCAAACAGTTCATGTTCCAACTCTTCAGCCACTATTAATGGTACAGTAACAGGTTCATTCCATTGTACACACATATTTTAACAAACTTTGAAGTGAATAAAAGTTAATAAATATTTAAACACTTTTATGTGTCAATAAAGAAATGAATTTCATTTATTGCAGATTCATGGGGCTATGAATTACAATGCTTCATACCAGGATATTTCATGCTGATGTGAAGAACTGTAGTTCATTACCTCATGAATTCTTATATATACATGACTGTATATTAACTTTTAGAAAATGATTTCTTCTATTTATGTTTGAGAAAGTCAGCTAGATCATCAAAAATATGAAAGTAAATATGTTTGCATTATGCATGGTAATGCATCAGTCAAAGTTTAAGTTCATGCAACGATCATTTAATTTGATAATTGACTGACTCTACTGACAGACAGACAAGCATGTATATAACCAAAATCAGGTCAGTAAAAAGTAAAATGAAATAAAATAAACTATCACAGCATTACCAGAAAAGGGAAATCTAATTTAAACATAACAAAAATGTTAAAATCCAACAAAAGTTCATAATATTATGCAATATACATTTTAAACCTAGGTTTGAATTACAGGTTACAGATTCTAAATGATAAGGGTAATTTGCAGTGTACTATAATTCTAACATAGTTTAACACTTAACAGTGAAAAGGGACTAGGAGTGCTTTTCGATTCAATAACAAGTGTTTACAGAGCCCATGGCTGATACCAACAGCAATTTTAGCTCTTTACACTCAACATGTACCCATGCATTAACATTCAACTACTCGGACAATAAGTCTGAAGCAACAGTATATTGATAATTACATGTACCAAGCCCTAAAACATTGCGACGCCTCAGACATTATAACAAGTAACAGTGACACGTACAACACCAAAATTTGTTATACAACACATGCAATGACCCATTCAATAAATTTCTACATCAGTGCTTCTCAACATCCCGTTTAATCTTCTTGTCATTCATTCTGCTTCATAACAATCTCACATGCAAGACAATTATACAATTTGCGAGATCCAGCAGTGCAGTTGCTGAAGGATTTCAACAAAACAATATAGAGACAATAATTGTCAACATGCATATAACAAACGTCAAGATAACTAAATTACATTCAAATAATGGCTTAAAGACAGACGCAGGTTTTGGTGTGCTTTTCTTTGCGGGGGGAAAACAGTCAGATAAAATGAATTATATCTACACCCCTCCCCCCTCTGAACATTTATCATGAATCATAAAAATTTTTAAATTTCAAATGAGAGAGGAATATTTTTCTGACAGTTTTCCTGTGACATGTTGGAGTCCTATACCATTGAGTTTTACAACTGTACTAGTCTCATACCCGAGTTCATGCCATCGCCTCATGCTACAACAATACAGATGTAACGACTCATTAATACTCACACTTACCCTGAGTTGAGCTCACCCAGGCCAAGAACGAGTCTTTGACTTGAGGTGAGGGAGTTTTATCCAATGAAAATGAAGCTGATCAGAAAATTCAAACAAATGTTGAAAACATTGGTCTTACGGACAATTCTGAATGCAATATATGGTAATTACCGGTATCTGTTCTTTCTATTTTAAATCTAAGTACAATGAAATAGTAATGAATATGAATGAGAAAAATCTCAATATGAATTTCATAATCATGAGATATATATAGGTACATGATACAATGTAGTGCTTGCAAAAAAAAAAAAAAAAAATTGTGAATAAGAAATGTACTTGTTTAAACAAAAAAATCATTTTTTTTATATACAAATATTCCAAATTTCATGACACAAGACCAATTCATATGTGCAATTCAGTTAATAAAGAAATGGGAAAAAAAAGTATGTAAAATTTATGAAAATTCTACAAAAATATTTAACAAACTCCCACTAGAGCACTCTCCTATTGGGAGAGGGTTTTATTTTTGAGAGATGCCTTTCCAAGAAATGTCATAGAGGGGGTTACGCAATGGATGCAGCCAGTGAATTCAATATGTATAAATGTTGATCGACTGTTTGGTGGAAATTAATTGACAGCAATGCGTATATGTGCAATGTACATACCTTCCTCTGTTTCTTCATTAGTTTGGGACTACAACAAAAAGTGTCACATTTATTGATAAAAAATTACAATAACCAGAAAACAAAGCTTACCTGGTACATTTGTATGAAATTTTTGTTAGTGTCTCTATTCATGCTCAATTATCAATAATTAAATATACTATCTTGATTTATCTATACATGAAATCTTGCAATACTGAGTTAACAATAAAAATAAATAAAGTTCAAAATTTCACAACTCTTTGAGGATTATAATTTGTGGATGCATTATCATTTATGGGTACTCAAAATCCCCATTATTGAGCCTCAACATATGTTAATGATTCCAAAGTACATGATTAACAAGTAATTTTACTTGTTAAAACTTATGTGATATTCACCTTACTTGTAAACTGACTTGATTTTGCCAGTCAGTTACAATTATTGTACCTGTAGATTGACCCGATTTTACCTGTGAGTAACAAGTATTCTATCTGTAGATTGACCTGAGATTACCTGTGAATTACAATTATACCTGTTGATTGACCCAAATTTACCTATAAGTTACAAGTATTGTACCTGTAGATTGACAGGAGCTTACCTGTAGTCTACCACCTGACCTGTAGATTGACCTAACATGTGAGTTACCCACCTTTTTTTACCTGATATCTGACCTGACTATAACCTTGGGTAACCCCCTTACCTGAAGATTGACCAGGGCGTAGTAGAGTCCCTTCCTGTCCATCAGTTCTTTGTGACTGCCCTTCTCATGGACCCGACCGTCCACCATGCTGAATATCACGTCCGCGTTTCTAACCGTCGTCAGTCTATGGGCCACTACAATGGTGGTCCTCCCAACTTCTGCCTGAAAGGAGCAAAATCAAAAGAAACTGAATTGAGATATCATGAAGAATCTTATTTAATTTCCTACAAAAAAATTTGATGTCACAATCCACTTCTTGTTTACACCTATAGATGTAATGTTAAATGAAGTAAATGAATGAATAATTTGTCAAAATTTCTATTACTATTGGTATAAATAAATGATTTTTAGCACATTTGTTTGCTGCCTTCCCATCATTTATTTGATTAACACTTTGGCCCAAACTGTATTATCTACAAGGAATTTTTTAGAGTAACATTTTGGTCTACCCTGTATATCTACAAGGAACTTTTCAGATTAACATTTTGGTCTATCCTGTATATCTACAAGAAATTTTCAAAGTAACATTTTGGTCTACCCTGTATATCTACAAGGAACTTTTCAGAGTAACATTTTGGTCTGCCCTGTATATCTACAAGGAACTTTTCAGAGTAACATTTTGGTCTGCCCTGTATATCTACAAGGAATTTTTCAGCCTACTGTGGAATCATTTAATTTCGTGGGGGCCAATTTTCGTGGATTGTTAGTTTTTTGCTTGTTTGTGGGGATCTAATTTCGTGGATGAGTCAGTTTTCAGTTTCAGTAGGTAAACCAAACCTTTTATAATTACTTTTCGTTGAGGATTTAAATTCGTGGGCGAGAGCTACCCACGAATACCACGAAAATTGAGCCACCATGAATTCTAATGATTCCACAGTATATGATACCAATTATTTTTTAGAGTAACTTTTTGGCCTACCCTTTCCAAGGCTTTCTGTACCACCGCCTCGCTCTCATTATCCAATGCCGAGGTTGCCTCATCCAGGAGTAAGATCTTGGGGTTTCTGACCAGGGCCCGCGCGATGGCGATTCTCTGCTTCTGTCCCCCACTCAGCTGGGCTCCCCTGTCCCCCACCAAAGTCTCATAGCCCTGTAAAGGAATTCCATAGCTTACCAGTTATCTAATTTGCAATCCAATACTATTTCAGTTAGCCTTTATTCTAAATAATGACCATACTTCAACATTCAAAAAAGGCAGAAATTCACTCTGACTTTCATCTTTATTTTAGATCATTGTGACAACACATTAACTCTTTGGTTGATTTAAATACCGGTAAATTGCGACCAAAATATTCACTCTTTGGAAGCAAGCAAAAATTCATTAAGTGGTTAATTTTAAATAAATTCCAATGAAACATTCATATTCTAATTGTGACCCAACATTCATTCTTGATTCTTTAAATAAACCATAAAATGTGACCAAACATTCACCCTTAGTGGTCAATGTCAATAATTTCAGACCTGTGGGAGTTCCTTTATAAATGTGTGGGCATTGGCCTCCTTAGCGGCCTGTTCTATCTCCCCCTGCGTTACATCAATTCGTCCGTAGCGGATGTTCTCGGCGATGGTGGTACCGAACAGAACCGGTTCCTGGCTGACCACACCAATCTGCTGGCGCAGCCAGGTCAAGTTCATCTCCTTGACGTCAACGTCGTCCACACTCAACTGTCAGGTAAAAAGTATAGTTTATTCAAATGACATACAAGTAAGAATTTTTTCCATTATGCAATACGCAAAAGCAGTTGTGCAATACTGCTGTAGTTGATGCAGGTGAAAGATCATGAGAGGCAATTTTGGTAAAAAAAATAAAGTAAAACATTAATATCTTTTCTTTTTATTAATAAAACATTGAACTAAATTCTCTTTTTTGATTGGCTGAACTCATAAATGACTGTCAGTTCAATGAAAAAATGTAGACTAATATCAATACTTAACCATTCTATGTAACTTAAAAATCTACAAAGTTTTGCATCATGGACCTAATGATTTGCAATAGAATTAACAAGTAGTTAACTATTCATAATTGAAAAATATGTTAGAAAATTGAACATAACACTTTACAAGACAGTAACTTAATATCAATTTACAATGCTACGGAGGGATTTCAAATAAACATAAGGTAATGCAGTTATTTATGTCATAATTAGCAAATCCTTCTAGAGTTACCTGCCCTTCCTCGGGATCATAGAATCTCTGTAACAGTTGGATAATGGTACTTTTACCGCAGCCTGATGATCCAACTAATGCTACGGTTTGTCCCTTCTGTACATCCAAATCGATGCCTTGTAGAATCTGTGAACAGGCAAAACACATCAAATAAGCTTCAAACATCCTCTGCGACATGGCAAAACAAGGCAGGCCAAACAACTATAATCTAAGTTAACTTAATTTAAACAAGAGATGTTTGTGAAACACTTATGCCCCCCTCCCTTGGAAACATCCACCAAAAAAATTAATGTAAACTGCAAATATTTGGAATTTTTCTAAGTACAAAGGCCATAACTCTGTTGAAGATTGCTCTATCATACCCGAAATCGAACTTGACCTAGATATTATCATGATAAACCTGTATACCAAATTTCATTTCAATATGTTCATCCTCTGCAAAGAAAATGAGTGGAAAATGCAAATAACTGGAATTTTTCTACGTCCAAGGGCCATAACTCTGTCGAAAATTGCTCGATCGTACCCATTATCGAACTTGACCTAGATATTATCAATATAAACCTGGATACCAAATTTCATTTCAATATGTCCATTCTCTGCAAAGAAAATGAGCGGAAACTGTTGGTGGACTGACCGACCGACAGCAGCAAAGCGAAGGGGGGCATAAAAATAAACAAACACTATGTTTGAATTAAACCTGAGATAAGAGATCCTAAATCAGTTATATATCTGATGTTTTGTGATTTAAATTTTTTTTTATTTGATCAAACTATTTTACACATATAATTCTTCTCTCAAATAGCTATTACAAACCTTGCAAAACTATCTTATACACTTTCTAAATAAATTTGGTGTATTACTGGCATTTCAACTTACAGGAATGTTGGGTCGAGCGGGATAACGGAAATGGACACCTCGGAACTTGATGTTCCCCTCCATCTTCTCTAGCTTCCTGCCCCCTTCCTGCTCATAATTTATCTTCGATTTCTGTTCGATGATGGAGAATACTTTGGTGGCCGCCCCGCGAGCATTAGCGATGATTTCCAGGGTGGGGAAGGCGTGACCCAGAGACATGGAACCAATCATCACCCCCAAGAACACCTGTAAAAGAAAAGCCAGCAATGGAGTGGGTTTTTTCTTGTCACTCTTAGGAGCAGCTGTGAAGAATGTAGAAATCAAAAGATGTTAAACTTTCAACATCAAACAATGTTAAACTATAGATATCACAAGATACTAAACTGTATCACAAGATGTTAACCTGTATATATCAAATACTAAACTATAGATATCACAAGATATTATACTGTAGATGTCACAAGATGCTAAACTGTAAATATCAAAAGATGTTAAACTGTAGACATCAAAAGATGTTAACCTGTAGATATCACAAGATGTTAACCCGTAACCCTGACAAGACATTAAACTTACAGTGAGGGTGTCCCCTGGGTCGAAATCCTCATCAGGGTCTTGCATGAGTTTGACTCCATAGTAAAACGCCACACTGAGTGCAGAAAAGATCAAGAACCAAAAGGCACTGACCGTCAGACCCAGCACCACCCCCTTTTTGGCTGCATTATTTTTGGCGTGCATCAGGTTGGCATTATACCTGTGGAACAGAATCAAAACATTGACGGACTAAAGATGATTGATTTCAATTTATAGGTATATTTCTCTGTGTTTTCTAGTTGTTTTCTTTGTTACTCTCAATCATTTATAGAGCAAGCAAAACAAAATGTGAAAATTCACTATGCACATGTCAAACAGAATAAAAAAATGGACTTTAGATTTTCAATTCAGATTCTGAATATAATTTTCTTTTATTCTCAAGAATTATCATTTACATGACTGACTTTATTTTCAATTATCATACAATTAATGTACTGTTTTGATTTTGAGTAGAAGAATGCTTCAAGTTCTGCACCATTTACACTCCTCTGAGATAGGAAGTACCATTTACACTTCTTTACAACCACCACCCTTTACAATCACTATAACCGTTTACACTCCTTTACAATCATAATTACCATTTACACTCCTTTACAATCACAATTACCATTTACACTTCTTTACAATCACCGTTTACACTCCTTTACAATCATAATTACCGTTTACACTCCTTCTCCTGCCCATTGAAGGCGGTTACCGTTCTGATGGCTGAGAACACTTCCTCCGCTACCGACCCCGCACTGGCGTAGGCCTGCGACTCCTCTCCCGACAAATTACGCACCCACTGTAATCAACAGAATGAAGACTATGAAACTGCACACCAATACATATTGTTTTCATTTTTAGTAATTTGTCAAGAATTCTGACATTCTTAATACCGGTAATAAAAACCCTGATAAATGGGTATTCAATATAAAATGATAAATAAAACCAGAATAGTACACATCCCTTACCCTGGTCAATGTCCCACCGATTAAAATGATGAGGGGACAGAATGCGACAGTAGCCAATGCTAACTTCCACCCAGAGATGAACGCGATGACAAAAGAGATCACAAATGTGGTCGTCCACTGGAAAAATGTGGCTATCTTGTCTCCCATGCCATCATATATCAAATGCATGTCTCTGGAAAAAAACCCACCCAGAAATCAATGTTAACAATGTTATTAAAGAGTTGCTAATGTGATGGGATGGTAGAAATAACGATGGGCCAGACCAGGATTTGTACACAGGTCCTAGACCTCCCTCTACCTTTTCATTTCTTCCTTTAACTTCAATTTTTTAGAGACAACCCTGTATATCAACTGAGCTATCAGGCACTCAACACACGCAATGAAAATGGTCTGACTATCACACTTCAAATTTTTTCAAGAATATAAATTCTTACCCCTTAATCATACTTTACAAGTAAATATTTGTCTGTTAGTTAAATACATTTGTTTGACTGTTTAAATGCAAATTTTCTTTTTACAAAACTCTGCACGCATTCTTACTCTGAAAACCGTGTGCTTAATTCGCTGCTTTCGTGTGTATCAAACCACTCCATGTCCTGGCGCATGATGGAGCGAAAGAAAAGCTTCCGGATGACCCGGATCTGTCTTTCTGCAGACACAGTGAAACAGAAGATGCTGGTGAAACCGAGCGTGAAGGCTCCAATCGCGATCAGACAGAAGTACAGGGCATGCTCCTTTGCAATGTCTAAGATATCAAGACTCTTCAGTAGCTCTTCACGGTTCACTAGCGTGGTCAAGTTGGTGTCACTGCAAAACATTAAGTAAAAATATAAGACCAAAAAATTAATTTTTTGTAAGGAACTGCCACAACTAACATGATCATGATGGAATTTTTAAAATCAGTCCTGTAGGAAAATGCATGCCATTTAAAAATAAGTTTCTTTTTTTCTCCAATAGCAGTATATATATGTCACATCAGCTTAACTGTGCCCACAGTAATTAACAACACAGCCATATTCATGACATTAAAATTTTTAAAATTTAAAAAAAAAGAGGGTTATTATATTTTGATTTTGAATCAAATGTACTTTTATCCATATTGAATTATAAAACAACCATAGTTTAGCAATAAGTGTAAATTGTAACAGTGATAAATTGACCCTACCTGAAGTTCGTTCCCTTGGCGATGTCGTACAGAATGAAGTAATTGGCCAGATCTCCGTACACAAAGAAGTTGATGGGCGTGGCACACCCCGTCCCCATGGCGCACAATATCCCCACGGCCAAAATAATCTTATCAAACAGACTCCCATATCGGAACTGAAAAATATCCAAGATCATCATTATCTTAAATTATAATGTCCATGGCTGCATTTTACAAAAGAGCTATGACCTGCATCAAATAACTTACAAATGCTTGACAATGGCTACCTAAAACTTGTAAATGTATAAATTCTGATGGAATACTTTTCCAGAGTTATCTCTCTTGAATGCGCTTTAGACATTTCATTTTCTCTGACAACACGATAGTAGGCCATTAATATATCTATAAAATTCATGACATCGGAAAGATTTAAGGCTTATTTTGTAAAAATTGAGCCCTAGCTGGTCTCTTTTCTCTTATTCCCCTTTAATATATTCTGTCCATCTGCATCAGTACTACGAAACATGGTCATAACAAAGCACCATGGACAGGAAATTTTGATTTGTTATCAATGCAATTTGTTTTATCTGATAAGATCGTAATACGTTTACAAGATTGAAGTTGTAAGTGTGAATTTGTTATAAGCGTGCATGTTCTTCGCTGTAACCTAACCAATTAAGTTGTTTTGCGAGATTTCATGTTTAGATTTATATGAAACAGCTCTCTGAAAATTCAGGAAATTTTCTGCTTATATATAATATACATTCTAATTCAATTTTTCCAGAGTTATCTCTCTTGAATGTGCTTTGGACATTTTATTATAGATCTGTTAATCACTTATTCTACATTACAGACTGATAGTAATTAACACATATGTATGAAATTTTTTGTAAATGTGTGTGCTTTGGACATTTCATTATAGATCATCAATTTTTTTTAGATAGTTCAATGATAGTTGCATTCACGTGTCTAAATATACATAGGCAACTGTGCCCAATCCCCTAAAATTCATATGAAACTAAACTCACATGGGGAGCAACTAACTTTGAATGTATATAATACATGAGTCTTGGTGTAAAAACTTATATATAACCGTTGATATAACTATGTAATATGTACATTCAGATAGGAGTTAAAAATAACGTTAACAATGCCATATAACTGCTAGTACTTAAGAAGAGTGATGCATCTAGATAATAAACTCGATAATAAATCTACTATCATAAAAGTCAAGTACTGACCAGAGTAAAGAACCCGATTTGTTGAACTTTCTCCTTCTGTTTCTCTTTATTCACCGTCCTCACTTTGACCTCCGGGTTTATCGTAACCGTGGCCTGGCCTTTCTTGGGTTCCGCAGGCACTCCGTTTTCCGAGACTCCATTTTGTTTCCCGCTTTCTCCGTTTTGGTGGACGTGCTCTCCGTTTTGAATCGGAATCTTCTCATCCATCTGGATGTCTTTAGCTGTTAGTGTCGTATTTTGTTGCTCCATTGTTTTTTGTTTTTTTTAAATATTAATTAAAAATCTCCCAGATTTGACACTTGTATATAATAATGTATATATAATTACATATAGTGTTTATGTAGAACTTGCCGTAACAATTCTAATCTAATCGTCAGAAGTGCTATAATAATGAAAATATAGCTTAGTTAACACTAGCTGGCAAATTGCGCACACAAACACTAATTTCAATATTATCTTAAACTTTGCGGCTGAATTTCCACCTATTAGACTGATGATTCAGAATCACTATGTTCTAAATTCCAACTCTTCATGGTGCTTAGGAAAATTTCCCTGCAAATAAAAAAAACAACAAGAAATTACATCATCCTGATCCTTATATAGGTCTAGTGAAAAAAAAAATATAGATAAAGGAATCTATAAATATTAGCACTTGTAATAGAAGAGAAGGAATGGCCACGACTCATGAGGCTCAAACTCAGTGACGACCGTTCAGATTGCATGAGCTTATTTAAAGGGTTAACCTACCTTAATTAAATTCCTACAAATGTTTTATGAAAAAACTAAATGTCATACAACATACCAGGGAGACTATCTTCTTACGTGTAGGTCTTTAGTATCTATAAGGTTTGATTTATGAGTAAGTATTAGGTCTCTTAAGGAATGTGAGGTCTGGCCTCTTATATATAGAGACATCTCTACTCTACCCTTTTTCAGTTCTATATAATAAATCAGTTAACATTTATCCGTTTGTTCTGTCAATATAAAAGCTTAATCCAATTTGCGGTAAATTCTCCCATTCATCCTATCTCTTTTAAATTTCTTAAACTTATACCTGATTTTACATTAAAAAAAAAATTAAGATTCTGTGGTAATTGATTTCAATATTTGTTTTAAAAATACCAATTATTTGTGGATTTCCTTGATGAGCTGATTCACAGAATTCACTGTTCATCAAAGTGCAATTTCTATTACAACACATTAATATTTCTCCATTTAATGGTTTCATAATAGTCCACGAATTAATGTATCCTAGAAAGTGTAGGCCAAACTCTGATTTTCATTAAATGAATGACTATCGACGAAACCCCATTACATCAAAAAGCTTAATAAGAGTATTAAATAAATTGTATCATTACCATCCAGTAGTTTAATTATTCCTCATTGTTGCATATATTTTATCTATAAAATTTCACAATAATCGGTTTTCCCAGCATTTTTTCCACAAATTTATTCTTATACACACTATGTCACTAACAGTACTTAATATATACATGCATATGTACAGTATAATTCTAAACCAGCTCTTGAAAATTTACGATATTAATGTACTAAAGCATGTTTATATATGCATGATTTATGCATGAATGCACGTCAATTTTATCACGACCACCTGCCTGGGCCTTTACATGGAGAACAGAGGTGAGAAACTGGAATGGAAACAAAATGTGGCGTAATAATCTACCAAAAAAAAAAAAAAAAAACGAATCTATTTTGCTCACTTTTTTTTAGGGAGTGAGGGAAGAGAAATTAAAAATTTTTTAAAAAAAATACCCAAACCATGCAGTAAATGAATATTTCAGACACCCATCTAGCTCCCAAATATCAACTATTAAAATCTATTACAATCATGTCATTTACATGTATTTGTAATTTCTCGAATTACGAATGTAAAATTCATTTACATAGCCACAGATAAAAAGAATGAGAATGCCAGAAAAAGAGGATAAATACAAAATACATGAAATAGTGCATGTGTACCCATTTTAGTATACACATTCTTAGCAATCAAAGGGAAGTTTAACATATAAATTTGATGTTCGTAATTATAGAAACTTAAAATTGGTTTGTCAAAATTAATTGACCCAGATAAAATTATTTCCTTTTACAAACCCTTTTCACATTGCGAATACTATTGTGAGTCAACTTCAAAGCATGAGTGGTCTGGCACATGCAGACTCGATCAGAATCATACAAACTGAAACTTGTAGACAGCGTACCGGTATTTAGTTATTTAAGGCAGGATAATTTTACTTTGTTTCTTAGCACATACAGTGCTGTACATGAATGTATTTGTATCTCAATTTGATTTGAAAATTTTCACATCAGAGCTATATGTATACAAATTGTTTTTTTTACTGACATGTTATAGAAAAAAAATATATTGAAAAATAATTTGATCATCATGGTTTTTTTCTTTGATATTAATAAAGACACAGAATCTTTCCATCTCTCCATCTCTCACCCTAGGAGAATAAAATTTAGCTACACTCACTAATTGTAGCTTGCTCAAGATTTCATTTAATATATATATGAATAAGGCCAAAATAAAATTATTGTTGGTCTGGAATTGCCTCCCGCCTCATTGAAATACCCCCCACCCCGATAACATTTTATAAGCAAAAAATCAAGAATATTTAATTTTTTTTGCTTTTTTTCATTGTACAATGTTTACATATAAAGTTAGAAGTTCACTCAGATTTTTATTTCTTACCAATTTTTAATCAGCTGAACTTCCAGTTTGAAAAATTAAAAAAATTCTCTACCTCCCTTCTGGGTTTAGAAACCCCCTGGCGGCAATTGCAACAAAGATTTTTTTAAGGATGCATGGCCTTTTAATTGCGTAACAGTCTCAGATAAGCGAAACTTGTTTTATCTCTCTGACATAAGATTTGTTAGTTCTATTGATTTATAATAAGTCAAATAAATTTTTTTTTTCACTGTTTGTGTAAACCTATTCAGTTGAACTTTGTACTTAGCTTAATATAGATTAACATACATATACTAGCTGGTATCGCATTTTATACCTTTTTTGATGCCTTTTTTTCCCACATTTTTTTTTGTACAGTAAATACGTACCGGTAAACTAAATTGAACACCAGTGATCATACCTGGTTTATCATCTATAAAGAGTTAATTCATTGAAGGGTACTCAGTATAAAAAATAAAATAATGAAGCAAGAATAGCTGGGGTTTTTCTTTATTTTGACACAAAGCCTCACGTCAGCTGGCTTAAGAGGTGAGAAAGTAGAATGAATGCAATGTGCCAACCCACATTTACACATCTGACGCAGGGTGATTTACGAATTAAATAACTACACAGTGTCAAAATATAGAACGCCTGACCCCAAAAGACGCAAAAAAGAACTTTAACACTGCATGGTTGTATAAGCTGTAAGAAATCTGCTGTTTATAACATAAATAACTTATTTATGTCCTAACACAGAGTCAAAATATAGAACTTTATTATAATAGCTGAATTAGACACACAAGCACAGCATGGATATATTATTTTTTTAAGATCTGGATAATTTATGAAAAGGACTTTGTTAAAACATTAATAAATCTGATAGACTATAGCATATGGGCTGTTAGTTCAGAATTTAAATGAAGGAGGTTTCTTAATGCAAGAAACATTTATTATTTTTTTTTCAGGTCAGCAAAAGAAATTCCTGAAGATTTCCTGTGACACTATTGTAATGTCTCAAGTGAATTTCCTGTGTTTTCAGGTCTTTATATGTACAAATATTATCATAATTGATACCACTGAAAGTGATCCGTAAATACCATTTTAACAAGAGCTTGGACTTTCAGTAGGGCTTAGCTATCTATTTCTTGCGTCAAAACAAATTAAAATAATGCGGTTTCAAGCGAAATATGCACTGGTTGCCTAGTCTTAGCTCAAAATCTTGACAAATCTTGTTGATTTCAAAGAACCATGGCTGAGTGGCCAGCAATGAAATAGGCAGGTCTACATCACATTGCTGTTTGAGACAACTACCCAAAGTCCAAGCTCTTGTTAAAATGGTTCTAAATCACTTGAATTCCACTTTCTATTTTACATGTTATTTTAGAATAAACACCATTACAACTATTAATAGTTTTAATAAAATACCCCCCCCCCCAATACACACATCTATTTTCTAGATTTTGAATCAGGTGCAAACAAGAGGAGGTGGTGGTTTGGGAAAATAAAAAAGAATTGATTCAGAAGGGGTCTTAATCAAATAATAGCAGTCATACTGTTACCACTAACCAGCACGACATATTTCAAAATCATTTCAAACTCAAGACTTGAATTTTGCTGGAATATTTTCTTACAACACATGTCCCCTTGACTTAATAAAGACATTACAAAAGTGTTTCATATGCTCTCTCTCTCTCTCTCTCTCATTATTTACATAGAATGCTAAAATTCGAAAATATATGGTTAAAGCTACATCTACATGATTAATCAAAAGTGAAATGGACATCATTAACAATACCAGTACTTGAATTCATAGATATTTATTGGTGGTATGACCCTCAGCCCCTTGAAAGCCACTGTTTAAAAATACATCAGTCTTGCATATCATTGTACCTTTATCACGGTTGCTTATAAATCTCATACAGTGGCAGGTATTAGATTTCACCCAACCACTGAGTTTTACAATAGGTCAACTTTTCAACTTCTAGAAATAAAATAGCTAGAGTCCAAGCTAAGCGTTGATTGATTGAGCCATTTTTAAATTAAATGAAAAGAATATAGGTTAGCAATTGTAGAATAACGAGAAAATGCTACGGTTTTCAGTAAGTTGGGAGACAATATTATACAAATTTTTAAAAAATATTTTAATACATGCATGTACACACATGTATGTTAAATTGCAACATGAATGTAAACGACGTATATACAGGCAAAACACGCTTAATATACTTAACGAATTGCCAGGGACGGCCGATTTTGTTTCGTTAAAAGCATAATTCGTTATACCGGTAACCCGTCAAAATTTACAACATGTAATTAAAGTCACGGGGAATGTAAAGCACACTTTGCTGTAAGCATTAATTCATTGAAAGCGTGTTTGCTATAACAGTGTTTTACAGTAATGTGTAGCGAGTCGGGACACTAATATACACAAACACTGACAGACAAATCGTTTCCTGTTTTACCTCTATTTATAACTACCGCTAGATAATTATGATAGTACATAATCATAAATAAAGAAGCATGTTACACTAATTTAGAGGCTTGTATACTCCCATTTGGAGCAACAAATACTTTTGCATACTAGTTTGAAATACTAATTATAACCATAAAAGGCCTAGGGCTATTCAGTTCTTTACAAAAATTGTGCTAATTAACCCGAGATGGTCTTCAAATTTCCATTAAAAGATCACTTCAGATAAGTTGATCGAATCAAAAGTTGTCCACATATTTTGTTTACCGTATATTTAAAAAATTGTTTGTTACAACCAACAGTTAAACTGATTTAGAAACTGACAAATAAATACTTTGTGTGTAGGCATTGCTGTCACTTACCTCAGACACGATAATTACTGCATCCCATTCTTAATTATTTGGGTTAATTATATATCGTCAATTGATCTTCAGAGTGATCCAATATCCTCTCATTTAATACGTCAATTTCCTGGAAAGTTAACACGACATAAACAAATGTATCAGTAATTAAATATATTGCTACATTTATATATAGACATACATTCGAGAGGCGTTCATACAAATATTAGAACCATTTATAAACAAGACCTTGGACTTTCAGCAAGATGTTACTATCCTTTTCTTGAGTCAAAACAAGTTAAAAATGACACTAGCTCAAAAGCCAGACAAATCTCGTTGATTTTAAAGAGCCAAAGCTTGGTGGCCAGCAATGAAATAGACATGCCACATTACTGTTTGACACAACTACCCAAAGTCTAAGCTCCTGTTAAAATGATTCTATTATTTCCAATTTACAATTGGGTTTACACCAAGAGTTACATTACATATACTGTATACTTACACATTTTTATTAATCTGGGCCCACTTGTTAAGACACGTGATTTTTTAAGACTTATATATGATAAATTATAAAAACCTCAGTGATCTTTAAAAATTATTAGAAATCTTGCAAATCATATGATGCATGCATGCGAGTAAATGCTCCAAAACCCCCGAGTGATGAATAAACTTCAGTTTCATAACTTTAACCCCTACAGGTCCTTAAAAAGAAAGCGATCGGCATTTGATCAAACAATATACAGACGACCTAGTTATAAGTACTTAATGGACATACACAGGTGTAAAAAAAAATAATAAATGTTATGATTCAAAATGACCCATTGACAGTATAGAAACTCACCACATGTAAGTAAAGAAACACACTGTTGTCAGAGTAAAAGCGGAGTCGTAGTAAATGCTGAACGAGTTACACATCCGTCAGTCACACGCTTTCCTTGTTTACATCAAGAATATATATACTAGCTATGTATGTACTTAGTCTCTTTAAGTAACAGGCTGGAAGAGCAGAAGGTCATTCGTCCATGGGTGACCACAATGGAGGTCTTAATCTAGGTCAATACCTGCATGGCATGAACCAGGCCAGAACAAACCATGCATGACTTTTTTCAATTTTCTTTTTATAATTAAATTCTTTTTATAAATTTAGCTTCAGTAGTGTCGCATGTAAAACAACGTGTACCGGCTGAGTTTAAAAAGGTCAGGAAATGGAACACAGGTCGAGATTTAGTTTCATCCTGACGGTCTGTAAAAATATTCATTGGTGAACTATGAATACATACAGAGAGAGAGAAAAGAGAGAAAGAGAGAGAGAAGAGAGAGAGAAAGAAAGAGAAGAGAGAGAAAGAGAGAGAGAGAGAGAGAATTTTTCCTTTATCGCTTTAATTGGGGTCAAGATTTAATTTACCGGTAGTGTAAGACTTTGATTCAATATTTTAACTTCCCAATGGGATTTTCTTCCCAGTCCCTTTTATTAAGGTGTATATAAATTTATCACATGTTTATCCCAATATACGGTGGATATCACTCATGGGATAAATTTTTGATATTCCACTGTGTGTTCTTACGCCATGTGACGTCATAGTTAATCATTACGTAGGTTTAGACGGTTGATTGACGTAGAATGAAAAAGTAAATAATTAATTCAGTTGAGGGGTGTTGAGATATAAATTTTAAACATTTAATGTTGTTTCAGTTATTTTTCATGAATTCATAAAAAAATGTTCGAAAATGAATGTATGTTTGTTATACTTCAAGGAACTTTTTTTCCATGCGTAACGTTGTTGACGTGTTGTAAATAATGTGTTGTGCGGCTCACAATCACAATTTTTACAGAAAAAGTTGGGATTAACAAAATACTTCGTAAAACATGTGATAAAAAGAATCTCTCATGATTTGCGATGGTATATGATTTTTATCCAACTCGTTGTGTGTTTTCTATCCCCTCGCCAAGGCTCGGGGATAGAAAACACACAACTCGTTGGATAAAAATCATATACCATCGCAAATCATGAGAGATCCTATATATATGTGTATACTTTTAATTAAATTGTACGTTTCAAGCTAAATCATGAGTTAAGGAGCGTTATTTCTACAAACTATCTCATTTTCCTTTTTTTTCTTTTCAATATACTTTTTTAAGCTTAATGTAGCTATTAAGTAAAGTTCTAAAAAATATAACTTTTCTGCTTCATCAATCAAATTCAAATTGAAATTCTGTTGAATAAATGTCACTTTGTCATATAGTCATGGAAGAACGCAGTTATATCGTTTAAAAGTCTTACTTTACTCCCTATGGAAGAATGCAATTATATCGTATCATTTAAAAGTCCTACTTTACTCCCCGTTACGTCATGTGCCACGTAGTTTTAAATTCCCCTGGTGCAAATAAGGGCATACAATTTTGTATGCAAACTTGTCATTTGATTTCTTTTGTTGAAAAAAATTTGAGGAATTTGAATTCAAAATATAAACCTTGCTATCTAAAAATATTTTATAAGAAAAACTTAAATCTTGTTCCATCGAGACTTCTTTTTTTTGTAGATTGAAGTCATGTAAAACAAACTGACAATGCTATCAAAGTTTCTTAATTTAACTCTTGCTGAAAATATCCATTGCAGCTGCTTAAATTGATTTTTCCATATAATAATATTCTATATAATCACATATATTGAGCATGTTGAGATAAAATAGCTTTTCTATAAATACATTTATACTTGTACCCATCCCAATCAATTTTTTTATTATGACCAATGTCTCAATGATTTTCCAAAATTCAAAACCCATATGTTCAACTTTTATTTTTAACTGATTTTGCAACATATGTTACATATCTATTACCACTGAGCCTCAATGCTTTGTATTCAAGGGTGTTCTCACTTCAAAACATCGGTATTATACAGGTTGGGACCATTTCGCCAAATGGGATATAATAACCCGTTTAGGATATAATAGCCCAAATGGGATATAAATTTTAGGCGCCAAAAATCAAAATTTTTGATTTTGAAATTTTTGATATAAATCCGCATTAGAATAGGTGTAATGCAACAACTTTTGGTTAACAATTTTTTCTGGAACCGTACTGTTACGGAGATTGATCCCTCAATATATCCAAAACTTCTTGGTGATCAATCTTACAAACTATCTTTTTTATACGTGTACACATATAGAAAAACTTCTTAACCAAAAGTTGTTGCATAAAATTAACATTTCATACTGAGCATGCTGAGTGGGCTTGCGGTGGAATAACACACCTGGAAAATGTAACTCATATAACAGTAAATCATTTGATTATGAAAGATATAGTGATAAATAAACTGTACATATGTCAAATAAGAGAAAAAATTAGCAGGGACTGGCTTTAGTCAGACTAGTGCTCAACAATAATTTGAATAAATCGCTATGCGTTTGTATGTATTTTTCATATGTGTGTTTGTCGGGGGTGGGGATTGCGGGGAACGGGACGTTTCGCCCCTATTGACGTTTCGCACTGAGACGTTTCGCTCCTAAAGACCTTTCGCACTGAGACGTTTCGCACCTATATTATTTATTATGTATATTGCGATCTTTTCAGGCAAATATTATATATATATATATATATATCTCTAAATGAAAATGTTTTAAAGTCTCCTTTATTTCCAATCTTTAAAACAAAGTTTCAAATATTGGGAGTAACAATTCTTGTAAATATTTCAGTGTTAGTGAATGAATATTTTTGTTAAAAAATTATTGTTATTTGTATTCGAAAAAGATAGTAAATGTATACTTAACACTTGGTTTTCGGGAGTAGTATTTTAAAATATACTTTTCTCTTAAACTACGAGGTGATGGACAAATTATTAAAAAATGGAATTCATCTTCAATCTCATTTAAGTTAGTCCATCCATAACTAAGGTGAATTTAATAATTTGGGTGTATTTTACTAAAGGTGAAAATTGTAGTTATGATTTATATTCATTTGTTCTACGAGTAAGAATTTGTATATTTATTCACTATTTATTTTTCAGGTTGGCATCGCAGGATGAACGTGAAGGCCCAAGGACTCTCTTTTCCTTTATATCACCTGATCCCCCTGCTGCTGAGGGAAGCAGAGTTGGTGAAGACAAGGATCGCCGCATGTGACCTGGATCGAGAGGAACGTGAGGCAGATAGTGACAACCACGCAGAAGAAGATAGAAGATGCGGCAGCCAGATACATGGAGGACATCATCACCGCGTCCCATTTCCTGAAGGTCTGCGGATCTATATACGCTGGTGTGTTTGACGTTTGATGTGCGATGTGATGTACTGTGATGTACTGTGATGTACTGTGATTCTGTGAAACATTGTGTTTGTGTTGAGATAACTTACTTATTCATGTTTGTATATGATATTGTTTATGTATGTGTTATGTATTCATGTTTGCAGTTGAAAACATTGAAAATAAACATGAATATTTATTTTGCCTAGTTTTGTTGTTTTATCCAGGTGTTATCTCTAAATCATTGTGAAGGAAATATTATTTCATTTATAAAAAATATTATAATTTGAGTAAATATTAATATGAAATATATCGTAATTCATCATATAAAAATTTATAACTACAGTATTTATATATATATATAATCCGATGTTAATATATATATATATATATATATATATATATATATATATATATATATATATATATATATATATATATATATATATATATATATATATATATATATATATATATATATATAATCATATATTAGAATAATTTGATTAGCCAAAGGTGTTAAAACTTATTTGGAGGCTCTCAATGGTAGGTTAATATCAATTTACTGTTACCACATAATTAAAAGCCGCAAAACATCTAAATCAAGCAATCATAATTATGTGTCTCATCAAATTTTTAATTACCCTAAGGTGTTATAACTCATTATTTGGAGGCTCTCCATGCTGATATCAATTTACTGTTACCACATAATTAATAGGCGCGAAACATCTCGGGGCGAAACGTCCCAGCGCGAAAGGTCTTTAGGGGCGAACCGTCCCGCACTCGGGATTGCGGGGGGGGGGGGGGTGAGAGGACGAATAATTCATTAGTGATTTGATAAATTTTAGTTAATTATGTTGCAATGTTTCATGCAAATAAAACATAGTTACCTTTCTTACCATAATAAAAGTTGATGAAGGAAAGAGCCGGGCCATCACTGCGTCGCTTCGGCTGCAAAAGATCTTACTAATTGAAGAAATTTTTTTTTCATTTTTTTTAAACAACTCAAATATACTTTTGAAAATTTAATTTATTAAAATCTAAAACATTTAATGTCAATTACATTTTATATAATTAAAGTTTGTCATATATTAGATATATAGGCTAAATACTATCAAACCAATAAGAGATTAACAAAACCATATTTTGGTGCCTTTAGGGTCTTTAGTCATTCCATTATTGCGGCGTTGGTAAAATCAGTAGGCAAAAGATAGCCGGGTTTTATCCCAGTTGAGCTTTCTAATAAAAATGCATTTTCCCGTTCTTTAAAACTTTAAAGCTATTCACGCGATTAAAAAAACATGGGTTATTTTGTAATAAGATTGCGTGAACAGAGAAAATAATGTTGAGTCGTATGAAATATTGATGAGCACTATCCACAAGTTATTTTACGAAATAAACAATGTAATAACACAAAAATAGCATTTTCGCCGGCCAAGCGTTTTTGGTCCAAAAACTTTTGACTTGGGGAGGTAAAAAAAAAATAGTGGGTTTTCTTCTCTTTGATTTTTTTTTTTCTTTTTTACAATAAAAAATTTGACGCCTTTCCATCTCAATTACATATCTGTCTTAATGACAGTTGTTGGTTTGAAATGTATAATCATATATTGTAAATGTACATGTAATAGTTTGTCATTCATATTCTGTTAAATACCCTCTCTAGTATATAGTACTCCTGCATGAACTATGAATGGTCCAATTATTATACGTGGGAAATATGATTCACGATGGCTCACCAACTTCGTTTATGATTTTTTTTGTATACTCGTATAAATAATGATTAAATATTGAGAATGTTAAATTTCATGTTGAAGCAATGATGATCGAGGTGTAGACCATCCACTCAGCCGTCAATGGCTATGCCACGCAGCAATGTCTGAAAAGCTAGGTGTCCCAAAGCTTAAACGAAATATGGTTGGGAAAAGGTATATAATTGTTTGAATCAACGAAAAATACTTTTATCACGGGGAGTATTTTTTCAAGTCATTGCAAATGATCTAATCAAATCGCATCGGCACGGCTAGGTGAGAATCGACAGTAAATTGGAAATATTTTATTGAAAAATCCTTTAAAATGTCATATTCTTTTCAATTCTTGCTTGGGTTTCAAATATGTAGATATTTCGTTTACTTAAGATATTGTTAAAACATTTTGCCCCACTCTCAAAATAAGGCACATTTTTACTATTTACTTTTTATAAATTTGCAATGGGATAAATCCACAGGTTTCCAAATAATGATTCACTAACATATATTTATTTTCTCTACTTATTCTAAAGAGATAACGGATTATGTAAAAAAAATATGCGATGCTAGCTTCATTCATAGTCCGAATAAATGGAAGCACCAACGAATGTATTTTATTGTATAATATTTACATTTACATTTTCTTTTGAACCATTTAATCAATTACCACTATCCATAAATGTTAACAAAAGTATGTAAATTATTCTTTTCCAAATATGTAAAGGTTGCCTTGGTAACTATAGTCTACGTGGAAGTCTGAGGTCATTGAGTGCAAGTGCGCACGATGTAGCCTTAGTAACGTTCGATTAATTAACTTAATTAAAGAGATCTAATCCGCATAAATTACGCAGCAATAGCATAAAGAAGACGTCAAATAACAATGTAAAATTAAATCACTATTGCTACTTGAATTAAAGTTGACATTTAAAAAGCCAAACATTCAATTTTGTTTTCATGAATCACTGGACATATTCATAATTTTGAATTTGAAACAAAGAAATTTTTTTTTAAAAGTTTTGGTGGAAACTTTCCAGTTTTTATACAAATGAAAAGCCATGCCCTCCTCAAATGATATCCACACAATTTGTGTTTTAATAATTTATGAGAGAAAATAGTTTAAGGATGGGTGCCACAAAAATCTCTTTTAAAAGAACCACTGAACCAGAAAAGCCAAAAGTTTCAAAAAAAGCTTCTTGATATACATGTATACCAGAATAATTGTAGTTTTAAGTGTGTTCATGCTGTCATCCCGTTAGGGGTTTCAATCCCATGCATGCATATAACTCTAAAATATATAAAACTTAAAGGACAACCATGAATTATAATATTTTTTTATTTTAAAACCCGTAGCAACGTTATTTTATTCATTTAATTAACAGGTGAAGGCAATTTTAGGAGCCCTCTTTAAAAAAAAACAAAAAAAAACGCATGACATATAAGAAAGCTATGCGTATGATGTCAGCACGCTATACCTAAAAATCACGAATTGAGTTGAAATATTTGTATTATAAAAATAATGAATTGGTTCTATTCAATTACCATTGTCATCCAGTTTTTATCCGGTCAATTTATTATAATCTGTTAAAAATGCTGAATTCTACATGTATGTTTTAGGTAATATGAATTGCTTAATTTGAATTTGATAATCCCGTTGAGGATAAAACGCTTGCGAAACATTCGATCCATTTGTATAGAAGAGCTGACCGAGGGTAAATCTTAGGAATATATGCGTGTATACTTTTATGTGTTTTTTATTCCGGCACATGCACATCTTTTATCCCCACCCCCACCACCACCACAAACCACTAGACTTATGGAGCACCGTTTCCTTGCAGCGTGCGGCCTGTGCGTTACAAATTAAAATATATGCTTTCAATGTATTCAATGGGACTGCGATAAAATAAAAATTAAAAGTGGTATACTAGTAATTGTTTATATCAGCCAAAAAAATGAATGAAAATAAAAGAATGGCAAAATGGGGCTATTTCTATAGTGCATTCTTTGTAAGTTTGATTTCATTTTCTCATTTTTAAGGGGAGACGGCCTGTGCATATTCTGAGAAAAAAAAAAACTTTCCGGGGGGGGGGGGGTGTCCGAGAGGTGATATTTTATTTTCGGGGTGGAGCAGGTGGTGGTGATAGGATACCTGTCTTAATAGAAATTTACAATGTTAAATCAAGGAATTAGATTTAGATTTTTCCAAAGGGTTTGACCCCCACTAGATCCACGCACAGGGTATTAGTCCCAAATATCTGACGTTTTCCTGGCTTTCAAACGATTTATCATGATATTTATTTGCCTGGAAATCATCAGTTGTTAAAAAGGCCAGAAAAAAAGGTCAGATATTACGGACTAGGGGTATTTATCATATCGTACATGTAGAACACGTGTCTATAATAGGCCTGCATGATACCGATAGCACATTCCGTTTATTTAATTACAGTGCCGTTTTTCCATGCAGCATTGCAGTTTTGTGTTTTCAGATAGAAATTTATCTGAAGAAGTAATTTTCGATATGGTGTTTGGTTCCTTGTTTACCCAGTGTTTATCCAGTAGTCACGTGACTTCCAATCACCATGACGTCACAATTCTCTATGATATATCGATTGTGACGTCACAACAAATCAGACCGCAAATTCCCCGCCATAGTGGAAGCCGTCACTGTTTTCTTCGTTAATTCAGAAGGAATTTTCGCATAGAACTGTGTAAAGTTTTGTGATTTCTGTAGATCACTTCCTCAATTTTTATTGAGAGATTCGCATTCTTTAGTTCTTGTATACCTGAACTAAATTATCTGTTTTTATTGTTCAATAATAATATTCGTATAGTAATAGTTAACTGTAAATGTAAGTATATGGCCATGTCATCGGAGGAAGATATACCCACGCTTTATGCTGGGGATTTAGCTCCTCCGATGGAAGATGTAAAAAATTCCTGCCTCATAGCAGACGAGCATCGTAGGCTCCTGGAAGAGAATAACAGACTCGCTGAAGAGAAACGAGCCCTGATGAATTCATTGATCCTGATGAATCAAAAAATGGAAAAAATGCAGACCCACTTTTCCTCCATATCATTAAAACAACAGATCGAAAAAAGGGAGGAAGATATACGAGATTTGCGCAAAATACTCATGGAAGTCGTGGAACAGAATAAGAAGCTAAAAGACGCCGTGCACGTCTCGAAACATGCTCGGCAGGAAATAAAGACAGAGTTTGAAATTCTGCGAAACTTGCTGAGTCCGATAAAGCCCAGCGCTCAGACTCATACCCAGACTCAGACTGAAATGATTTCTGAATCAGGTAAGTCAATTATTAATTTAGGTAAATATTTACAATTCATTGAGGTAGAAAATTATTAACACACTTCCATCTTATAACCAATCCAGTCACGTGTGCGGATCAAGAAGGGGGGGGGGGGGGGGGGCTTTCCTTTCCTTCTGAAAATTCAAACTTATTAAATTTACATTGTATAATTACCGAAAATTGCCTCGAACCCCTCTCTCCTCCAGAGCAAACACAATAAAATAATGCACTTTGACACCCCCACTCCACCCCACCCGCTGAAAATTTTCTGTACCCGCGCATACAGCAAGACTTTGTACTCTGCCTTTGTACTGTCTGTCAAAGACTTTTATATATATATATATATATATATATATATATAGATGGCCCACTTGTAAGTTGTCATGTAATTTTTTTTAGTATTTACACCCTCTTAGTAAATTCAAAATGTACACCACAACACACACATAAAAATTACTACGTTTTGAATATATAAAATATCTTGACGGTGTACGAGTCCAGATACAAGATTTTTACTAGACGATGTTATAAGACAGTATAATACTTGCACCAAGTGTTTGCGCCTATAAATAACACTGCCTTGTAAATGTTTTGATCAAAGACAGGGCCACATGCATTTACGTTGCTATTTAAAAAATGAGATCCCTTAATACACATATGAGCGGCCAGTTATGTCAATTTGGGGTTGAACTGTTAAACTGTTTGCATATCAATAAATTTAGATCTATCAATACTCTTATCATTTCAAGGTCAAGAGAGAAAGAATGACCCGGATAATTATTAAACAAATTTAAATTACATTATGCCCCCGATCGCGACAGTCGCACGCGCGTTCGATTTGACTATTTTGTTTTATATCAACATCATGTCAACATAATGGTTTGCGGGGATTTAGACAGAGGTTGGGGTCTAGACCCCCTCCCTTTCATGAAAATTGACCCCTGAATACAAACCACGTCTTTTGCGCCCCCATCCAAATAATACCATGTTATTTTCTGTATTAATTTAACCCCGATGATGGAAATTAAAGTTTTGAAACTACGATGCCCAAGACGCCCCAATCTTTTTCAAGCAATGATTTGGATGCGAAGTAAAATGTAGGAGGAGTTCTTAGAAGAAGGTTTTTTGCTATAACCCCCCCCCCCCCCCCAAAAAAAAAAAGCAAAGCAAAAACTAAAAACAACAAAACCCCACAAAACCCGTCATTTCTTAACTACTAATTGGCCTCCAAAATTAAAATGAAATTTCTAAAACCTAATTACGAAATTAATTTAACACCCCCAAATTATATTCTAATTCGTAAAATGTAAGAGCAGAAAGACTAAGAGAACGTGACCTTTTTATTTATATACTGTAAATTCCTTACACTATGCGAGTACTTAAATCCGCATACCGTCGGTTTGTATCAAATCGCGAACGCTTAACTTTTCTCCTATTTCAACTCTTAGAAAATAATGGCGAGATTTTTAAAGTCCGCGAAGGATGCATATGCTTCTCGCGATTTTGCGCGGATATTCATTCCTCGCGTTTAATTAGGAATTTACAGTATATATGATAACGAGTGTATGTTGATCTTATAATGTAATTAATATATATTAATTATTATATGTAGAAACCCACCACGATTATCCAAAAATCGCCCCCAAAGATCAGGAAATTGGAGACGATTTTAATGAAACCGAGCAAAATTCATCCATGCTTATTCAAAGAAATCTGTCACCGTCGACAGAGGTTAGAATGGATATTACCGTAAAAAGCGTACAAGGAAATCTGCCCCCCACAACTCAAAACGATTACGGACAAACGGCTGGTCAAAAATCGCCAATGGAAGGCAAGACCAAGGAGTTTCGCTCCAAGATACCTCTGTATCAAAAAAACCGTGCTCAACGTGATGCCATGAAAAACAAACCAACAGATGAGCGATCGAATGCGAATGCTGAAGAAATAAACAAATACAGTCCGAAACCTGCCCAAAACCCCATTCGTACCCGTAATCAAGACGCCCCTAGTCCATCAGTTTCTATGCCCTCGTCCAAAACTGTTGTAAACAAGGAAAGAGTCAGGGGCGAGCAAGAGACCATTGAAGAGATTGTAAATACCAAGTTTGCCAAGATGCCTCGGAAAATTGCGCGTTATAAGCCACCTGAAACAAAACAAATCACGGTAGATTCCACCCTTAGGGGGAATAAGGATACATCAGATCAAAAAACACCCCAAAGCAGAACCAAGGATGTTTGTCCTGATGCTCCCAGCGCTGAAAATCTTGTACAAAGGGATCTTAACCAGGAACTTCGCCTCGACAGAGAAAGGAGTCTATCATGCAACATGGAAGGATCCTATAAGCATGAAGGACAATTAAACCCAGGCAAATCTGGTTCTCCGAAAGGTACAAACCAGGACTGTGAACCAGTTTTCTATTCCCTTCCGATGACTTTCCGCAATAACCTCCTTAAAAGGGGAAAATATTATTCGGATAAAGAAGTTAATTATATATTTGAAAAACTTCTAAAAGAGGAAAAAGCTGGTTATCAAAGTGGCGCAAAAATCGATCCTGCTACCGGTAAAATGCAGAAACCAGAGTACAGCTTCAAAGGTGAAGAAAGTCCAAGCGTCACTGAACCGAATTGCAATGGGGAACAAAGAAGATGCGCACAAACTCCACAATTAAAACAAGAAAACGTGGAAGAATTAGGAGTCAGTCAACAGCGTCCAAAATTTGCATCTTCTCTTGAGTTGCACCCTCAAAGTGTTAATGAAGCCTCATTGCACGCACAGGAGCCTACCAATTATAACGTTCAAGACAAACATGAAGTAGTGGTCCAAAACAATCAACTCAAGCATGACGATGTACCACCACAGAACTCATCTCCAGTCAACCAAGGAAATGCGTTACCATCAGTAGAAGCCAGGACGAGTGGAATTGATACTTACATAGCAGAAAATGAGTCCCCAACAACTTACAACACGTACGTCAGAGAGGGTAACCAGCTGTCACTGAGTGTAGGCAAGTCTGAAGATGTTTCTTCAAGTTTACCAAAGTTTTGGGGAAACACTTCCACAACCAGTAGCTCAAATGGGCCGGGACGCACCGACAGAGACACCAGTCATGCTGATCCAAGCGGTTTCGTGTACCTAAGATCAACTAAAAATGGTCCCCAAGATGTGGTAGACAGTTATGGTGTGCATGGACAGTTTCCTGATGAACGTAACGCACAGCCTGGACCATCTAGGATGGACCAATCTGATCAAGTCCTTCCCGAACAATTTCGAAATGAGCTGGTTACTGAAGAACAACCGGTCATTCAGGATACGTTCCACCAGGTGCCCTACAAAAATCCAGAATTTTCGGAAAGGAACAGCGACACCAATCGGCACATAAGTCAATCGAATTTTGGGATTGCAAAAGAAGAGAGTGGCCATGCTCAAGAATTGCATGCTCTCAAAATGGAAATGGAATCTGAAAGCCTAGATGCTGGATTGGAGAATGATGGAGATGGAAAAGATCTACCACGGGTGGACGAGGCTGATATTCATCAGGGATCAGATTCTTCCAGTTCAGGGCGAGGAGTAATTGGAGACCCGGTTGCGACTTCCACTCCTAGGAACAAAAGATTTATAATGGAGCCTATTGCTACGTCAACACCTAAAGCTTTCGAAGAGCATGCCCTTAATCAAGGTAAGACTGAATTTGTATTAGAATAATCATCAATTCATTGAGGAAATTATGATCTTGAAAAAAAAATGAATCATACAGTGTCTTGTTTTATATAATAAAGTGATGGTTTTAACTTTGATCTTAAGGGGTTTATAATTTTTATGTTCAGATTGGGTTTGATTAAATATTAACATTGTGTTATTTATTTCAAAATGTTGAATGTGTTTTAAGTCTTTACAATAGCATATACAGAGGTGAGAGGTAAGCTTTATAACATTTTCTGCAATGCTTTATATTTTTTACACACAACTAAAATCATAAAACGATGATTGATGTAAAAAGGCAAAAGTTATGTGTCAAAATATTGTTCTGTTATAGAAAAAAATTATATTGAATAAAATCTGAATTCTCAAATTTAAATACCAATGAATGTTGAAATTATTATTATTAATATATATACATGTATATATATTGACAGTTGTTCCGAACCGAAGCCAGTCGAGCAGTGACGCTATGGACAGCGATTCTGGGATCGCATTTGATCAAAAGTTGTCGGCAGCTCTGAAGATTTTGGGCACAAGGGTAATTGGAGAAATCGCATTCCAGCTGGACAGAAGAATCTTGGAAACAGTGTTTCGACGACGCGCGTCGGCTTCAAATGATGAATTGATCAAAAATCGAGTCTATGGTTACACCTCCCAGAACATCGGCGCTCTGATAACAAAGGAAACCTTGCGAGGCGATGGAACAAGAAATTTGCAAAAAGAATCTTTTTATCGCAAGCGCCATGAGAAGTTGCTCTATATCCTAAAAGATCATGGATATAACAAAATGGTTCATGAAGAGTTTGTAAAGAAAATGGTTGAGAAGTATGGCACATTAAACGCCACTCCGTCCAAAAAAGTTATTCAAATGTACGGACTAGAGGAACCGAAACTTTTAGAAGCACTGCTCGGGGAAGTCACCGCTGATAAGGCAGAATTTGTACACTCTCTCGTGCTATTGAAATGTCTCCGTGCAATGTCTAGTTGGGATGGTGTAGATGGTGGCGGTAGCCTGTTTCAATGGTAACCTGAAAACAAAGTTGCGAAACATTTTACATCTTCTTCATTTTGGTTGTCATGTGATGGAATATGACAACAATAAGTCTATTTTAAATATTTGTATCAGAAATGCTAATTTGTTTGTATTGATATTGAATCTATTAATTTTATGTACATGTACATTTAGATGTCTATTTTTGTGATAACAGTGATTGATCGATCAATTTAAAAAGCAATGGCATAAAATTTTACACCTTCTTAACATGTGTAATTTTAGGCATCTCTTCATTTAGATGTCTTTTTTTGTGATAACATTGATCGATCGATTGAAGAAGCAATGACATCATTTTACACCTTCTTAACAGGTGCTTAGAAGTATTTATTTAATGTTATATAGAAACTGAATAAAATTTTTGTTATGCAATTTTATTCATCGTTATTTTACCCTTAAAGCCTGTAAAAAAAAAACCCAGATAATTCGCAAAATAAGTGCCAGGGACGCACGATTTTGCTTCGGTAAAAACGTAATGCGTTATATCCGCCAGGTTCACAATATGTTTAAGGTGTCACCTACACCTTATAAAAAGTTTCTGTAATCCGCAGAAATTACTAAATAATGATAGAGAGCATGGTTGGAAAGATAAGTATAAGTCAAATAGGCGAAAAAAAAAATGCAATTTTAGATTTAAAAAACAATTATCTTTTCAAAAATTAGTCAATTTGAACTAAAGTCCCAAGCGTATTCGAACTCATGATCTACGGTTCACAATGATCTATCATTAGAATTTTTTTTCATACAAGGACGATAAGTTTTCTAATCAGTTCGTCACCATCGCAAAGAGTATTAAAACTCCCCTCATAGTAACGGACGTTTTATCATCTCCCATCACACTGCTCTTCCAAACGCTGGAGACACTGCAGATCGCGGAGAAGTGTTTAGTTGACACGGAAAAGCCAAGGTCTTTAATTTTTCTTCAAATTCGCTCATAAAAATGTTTAATTTAATTGTGAATTTTGTACCATCTGAAAGCTTAATTACTCGTTCATGAATAAGACCTAAAAAGAAATTTGAATAAAATATTTTATGAGCGAATTAGAAAGAATATCAAAGATCTTAGCTTTTCCGTGTGAATTTATCACTTCTTTAACACTTACGGTTGACAGAGTCCTCAACGCTCGAAGGGCCTCATGATGGGAGTGATCATGTCTTAATGCGTTTTTTTTATACAATTTTTTACATTACAAAGTGTACTTATTGGATATAAACCACTGCTGTTTTACTTATTAATCTGTCAATCGATATATCAACTCCTGAAATTCCAATGAATTCAACACGTATTTCTAAACGGAAGTGTCATACACACCGGAAATTAATTTGTTTTAACGAGGTTTCATTGTCCCATAAGGAAAATTAATTTGACGGCAGCTTTCTGCTGACGCGGGATATTTTGATCTATTCCCGGTAGTGTCTTCATACCCCCATGAACTACCAATAAATACTTTTATGTATACGGTGGCTCTCAACGCAACAGTTCTGTGATTTCATCAGTGTTTGCTGAATATCAATTTCTGGGGGATTTCGTTGTTCAAATGAACAAGCCTTACGATTAACAAATGTTCATCGAAATGGAATGTTAGTTGTTAATATCATTGTACATTTTAATACATATCATTGAAAGCGTTATTTTAATTGTTTATTGTTCTGTCTGAAGATTTTCCCGTTTTCCCCGATTAATACAACAAAGAGCACACGGCGGGTGTGACCGGTGTTATAGAGTGCTTTTTTCCCCCAGCTACCTTTCTCCACGGGAAAATGGCTATACAGCAGTAATGGCTATAAAGCAGTTTTCTCCCACGGAAAGCTGACTATATAATGTGGGATTCCCCCTATTTTATAGCCAGATTACCCCCACGGAAAAAAACCTGCTGTATAGTAGATTTCCCCCCTTTTCTTAAGTTCCGGTCATGTTTATGGCGGACCATTCGTGGCAATAATTTGCAATATCTGAGATGATAATGATTACTCATGATAGAGGGTAATAAATGCATTTATTATTAATACATAGTACAAAATGCATGTTTTTTTCACCCTTGATATGAGCAAAGACAAGCACCTTCATCACATTCTTGTAACGTCACCCTTTGTTTCACCCTTCGTTGCACCTTTTTGGAAGACCTTGCACCTTTTATTCTGATTCCGACTTGGCTGTTTCTTTTTGCTAACCTACTGATGTACATCAACAGTAATTTAGTGAATTTTACTTCTTTTTTATAATCAATTAAATTTGATTAATTTGTTAAAACAGGATGTACATGTTAATAAAAAGGTTTTTTTCGATGATTCAAGCGGGCTGTGAAGGTAGCGATCATTGCAGAAAAACCCAACGCGGAGGTGAATTCGTGATCATACGAAACAAGAGTTAAAATGAAATGACGATTTATTTGATTTTAAATTTTGCACATAATTACATTTGTAATATTTGTATTATTAAATGAATAATTTTTATCACATCTTAGTTTATGAACAAAGAAATTTTCTTGCCCACTCTGATTAAAACCATTTTATAAATGTCAATTTTTTTTATCTACTTATAAGTGATATATGCTTTAGAATGATATAAATCATTTTGCATTTTGCCTCGATGAAAATTGGTTAAGGTCTTAACACACCGTTGCACATTTTCGGAATCTCAGACAACAGACAACGGACTTCGGACTGCGGACTTTTCAGCAGAGGGGAACATGTCCAAACGAAATTTAAACGAATTTAAAATTACCTCTTGTACTATCATAGTTGTTTTATTGAACTAAATTTTTAATCATAGTAACGTTAACTTCCTTTGCTCTTATAAGCTAAAGGAATAGATATGCATAATAATTTAATTTTCTTTCAATCTTTTATTCGATTTTTATGATTCATTCAAAAGAATTCAAGTTAGTTTCGATTTATTTTATCATAGTGATACCTGACGACAAAATGGTGACGTCATGAATGGATTACTATCCAATGTTAATGACCTTGTCGGGGGAAATCCATGATCATTGTTTACATCCGTAGCACTTTTGTATCCCAGTTTATGAACTGTTTTTAAATCACCTTTCAAACCAAATGCTAGTAGGCTCGTATCAATATAACATCATTATATAGATCCCTTATTGGACACAATCGCACAAACAGATAAACGAACTTTTAGGTTGATCAAAAAATTCTCAAACATTTTTCATTTACAAATTCAGAACATAAGAGTTATGCATACTGAGTGTATATCTTTGTCAAACCAGGTAATTTATCAAATATTTACGTAATTAAGATTTATGTATTCCATGATACATATGTTTCATTTTCAACAGTGTCAATGAAAAAATTAATAATCGGCAAAACAAAACTGAACCTATACAGAGTAATGCAAATATACATGCAACCTGGGGGGTGTACAAACATTTATATATTAATCCTATCTTGGTTTCCATTAATAATTTTCACAACATCGGAACCAAAAATGTTGAGAGACAAAAAATTTACTATTGGGGAAAAACTACTATAGAAACTTCCCCCCGGGGGAGGGGAATTACAATGGGGGGAAATGCTGTACACCACCGGTCGGCAAAGGATGGTCACTCCTCCATGACACCTGATCCTACCACTCTTTTCTATAGAGGTCTGTGTTTGCTCTTCTCCTGTCTTGTTCTTTCCTTTGGAATTTTGACTTTATACACTGTTCGTTGTCACAATATGTCATTTCTGATGAATTCCATGAGAATTGATTTTCACGAAAATTGAAACCACAGTGTATCAACTAAAGAATTGATCAAGGCTTAGTATCTTTTTTCAAAATACGAGTTTCGAGTCAAAAGACCGAGAAATGGGTTTATTATGATAAAAGATGTATGTGAAGAAAATGTTGTAAATACCCATCCTTTTCAAATCTTCATAATCAAACTATGTTTGCAGGGCAGTAAGAAATGTTTCCTATGAAAATAGTAAACATATTTTCATACATTCTTCTCTCTTTCCTCAAAATTTGGATTATCAAGTTTTTGTTAGTTATGAGATCTCGTAAAGAAAAGGTTTTGTCTCAGGACCGGAAGTGGACAAACGAAAGTGAATAAAGAAATAAATAGTAGATATTTTTGTACATTTACGTACGGTACATTACTTATCATCACACTGAGTAAAATGTTAAAAAAATATAAACTTAAAAAAAATCTTATTTTGCTTGAACGCTTCGAGTGAGAACAGGAAGTGACGGACGACCAAATAAAAACCCCGTTAAACACATGTTTAATGAAATGTATGTATCTTTATCTCTTACACTTTTTGAGATCTCGCGGTTTCAAAATGTTTATAAAGAAAGCTACCTGAGAAGTTTGAGATGTCTCACCCGAAGTAGAATTTTTTCGTTTATTTTACCATGAGTAGATGACCATTTGTATTTCTATTGCTAAAAGGTTACTTCCATGCTAAATAATAAAAATATTTTTAATAACTCAAATTTTGATGAACTTCCATTGACGACCAGAAGTTACGCCGGATAAAACAAAAAAGTGTATACACATGTACAAACATAGGGTTATCAACCCACAAAGTTTAGTTGTTAAAGTCGTTACTGTTTTTGAGATCTCGTTGAAATAAAGTTTTTTGTCTCGGAACAGGAAACGGACAAACGGAAGTGTTCAATGAAAATTAAATAAACTATTTCTTGTTTACTTGCCTATCTTACATTATTATTCATCGAAGTAAATAAAACTATCAAATAAAAACAGTTAAACGGATAAAAAGCTTGATTTTTTTTAACTCTTCCGGTGAGGACCGGAAGTGACAGAAGACAAAATAAAATCTTTAAACACATCTTCAATCAAATGTCTATAATCAGTGAAAGTTTCGTGTCTTGATCAATTACAGTTTCTGAGATCTTGCGGGAACCAAAAAAATGTTTTAAAAAAGCTTTCTGAGATAATCGAGATATCTCACCGGAAGTATTTTTTTTTTGTTATTTATCTTTGCATAGATAACATATGTAATGATTTATACTAATGTCTTTATTCTACGGAAAATATATTAAATACATAAAAACATATTGTTTGAAGTGCTTCCGGTGACGACCAGAAGTTACGCCGAGCAAAACGAAAAAGTGTAAACTCATCTACATACATAGATCTATAATCTCACAAAGTTTGATTGTTAAAGTCATTACCTTTTTGAGACCTCGAGGAGTCAAAGTATTTTGTCTCGGGACAGGAAACGGACAAAAGGAAGTGCTCAATGAAAATAAAAGTTAGCATTTGTTAAACATTAGAAAACAGGACTTTATTGCCTATCAATTTATTTAAAATTGTCAAAGAAAAACAGTTAAATTAATAAACAACATGATTTGCTTGAACTCTTCCGGTGTGGACCGGAAGTGACGGTGGACAAAATGAAAGCTGTTAAACACATCTTCATTCAAATGTCTATCCTCCATGAAAGTTTTGTGTCTTTATCACTGATAGTTTTTGAGATCTCGTTGGAACACAATTTGTTTTTAAAAAGTTACCTGAGATAATTGAGATATCTCACCGGAAGTACAATGTTTTTGTTAGTTTAACATCGCATAGATGACACATGTAAGAATTTATACTATCATATTCATTTTATGTAAAATAAATAAAATACGTAAATAAAATAATTTTGGAAGAGCTGCCAGTGACGACCGGAAGTTGCGTCGAACAAAACAAAATAGTTTAAACACATTTACAACAATAAGTCTATCATCCCACAAAGCTTGGATGTACAAGTCTTAATCGTTTCTGAGATTTCGATGCCACAAGTTTTCGTCGCGGGACAGGAAACGGACGACCAGAAATGAATTTTAAAAAAATGAAAAAAAACGCCTCGTGATATTATCATTTTCTATCATCCCTGAAAATTTCAGGAAAATCTATACAGCCATCTCTGAGAAATTCTGCCGACAAAAAAGGAGAAAAAAAATAAAGAATGTTAGAAAGACTACACTCTTGTTGCTATAGCAACAAAAAGGTCTTCCGTTCCTTATGTATTAATCTGCACAAAAAATCCAGTTATCTTGTAAACAGAAAATGGATACATGTACATTTTGTCTCTCCTCAAAGTTTGGATGTTCAAGTTTTCGTTAGTTATAATATCTCGTTGAAAAAAGGTTTTTATCTAGGGACCGGAAACGAACAAACGGAAGTGATTTAAGAAACGGAAAGTAGATATTTTAGTTCATTTACCTTCGTACGTTTCTGTTCATCACAATGAGTAAAATGTTTTTGAAAAAGTTAAAAGTTTTAAAAAAAGTTCTATTGCTTTTGAACGTTTCAAGTATTAACCGGAAGTGACGTAGGACCCAATGAAACTCGTTAAACACATGTTCAATCAATGTCCATTATCTATATAAGTCTTGATCTATCACAGTTTCTGAGATCTTGTGGGTACTTTGTTTTTAAAAAAAGAAGGCTACCTGAGATATTTGAGATGTCTCACCGGAAGTAGATCTTTTTTTTACCATGTGTAGATGACTTTTTGTATTTCAATAGCTAAAATGTTACTTCAATGCTAAATAACCAAAATATTTTTAAAAAATCAAAATTGGGTGTACTTCCTGTGACGACCGGAAGTTACGCCGGATAAAACAAAATAGTGTTAACACATGTACATACATAGTCTATCATCCCACAAAGTTTGGTTGTTCAAGTCGTTACTGTTTTTGAGGTCTCGTCGAAATAAGGTTTTTGATCTCTGGACAGGAAACGGGCAAACGGAAGTCTTCAATCTAAATTGTATTCAAGATTTCTTGTATACTTGCCTTTTGTACATTATTTTTCATTTATTTAACTAAAATATATCAAAGGAAAACCGTAAAACTGATAAACAGCTCGATTTTTTGTAACTCTTCCGGTATGGACCGGAAGTGACGGAAGACAAAATGAAACCGGTTAAACACATCTTCAATCAAATGTCTATCATCCATGAAAGTTTCGTGTCTTGATCGCTTATAGTTTCTGAGATCTCGCGGGTACAAAATGTGTTTTAAAAAAGCAACCTGAGATAATTGAGATATCTCACCGGAAGTAGAATTTTTTTGTTGATATTACATCGCAGAGATTTCTTATGTATAGATTTATTCTTATATATTTATTCTATGGACAAAAAATTTGATGCGTAAAAAAATATTTTTTAAGTGCTTCCGGTGACGACCGGAAGTTATGACGAACAAAACAAAAGTGTTTAAACACATCTACAGCTATAGGTCTATCATCCCACAAAGTTTGAATGTTTAAGTCTTTACCGTTTTTTAGATCTCGAGGTGACAAGCTTTTTGTCGCGGGACAGGAAACGGACAACCGGAAGTGAATTTAGAACATTTTTAATTAAAATCCTCTAGATCTTTTTATTTTCTTTCATTCCTGAAAATTTAATAAAAATCCATCAAGACATCTCTGAGAAATTCACGAGAGAAAGGGGGGAAAAATAATAATAAGAAAGAAAGAAAGAAAAAACCTAACAATCACAATAAGGTCTTCCGTTGGAAACGGAAGACCTTAAAAAAACACTACAATCACTATAAGGTCTTCCGTTGGAAACGGAAGACCTTAATAAGTTTAGCTTATAAGTTTTTGAACTTTTGCCTGCCTGTTCAATGTTTTGAAAGCAAATACCTATCCTCCAATGTAAACAAAATGATTAATTTGGAACAAAAAAAGTTTTTAACGATGTAAAAAGATATTTCACTTCTAAGCTGGTTGATTCAAGGAAATGAATGATTTGTCATACCGACGTTTTAATGGTTGGTCTGCCTACAATAATACCTGTTCAACCCATCCAACAAGTTCAATACCTGGTATTAGTATCACGTCAACAAAACAATACATTCTTATTATCTATCATTAAAAGTCATTTGTATTGACAATCGTCGTTCAGAAAATGATTGTTGTAAAAGCTTTCGGTGACATTAATTATTAAGTTACATTGGGCATTGCTCGCTGACTACCTTTCATCATCATGAGGAACCTAATATATATATATATATATATATATATATATATATATATATATATATATATATATATATATATATATATATATATATATATATATTTGTTTGATTAAACAGTATAATCTTATATTCCTGATGTTATTTTGAACAAGTTATTATTACAAAACTAACTTCAAACACACTCTACACCAATTCAAATTCAGAGATGAAGATTTTAATAAAAGTGCTATATGTTGTCGATTATTTGGTAAAATGTTACTTGTCCTTTTCTTAATTAAATACTTGGAATGCATGGGCCATTGTAATGTCTCTTTGTTACTTTTATTATTATTTTTTTCTTTATTGTTTTAATTGTAAACAATACAAATGGGGTCCATCTGATATTAAATGAACTTTAACGCAATCTTCTGTTTAATTTATCTTTGAAAATTAATATGACTCATTGGAATATATCATTACAGGCATTGGGTAAAAGCTCAAATTATAAAAGTTCATAAATTCATATCTTAAAACCTCTTTGTTGCTTGGTAAATTTGATTATGTGGAAAACTTTGGTCGACAAAATTTTATTTGTTGGCTCAATGCTCACAAAATAATCTAAAAACGAAAATAAACCAAAAACGAAAATATACAATTAACAACATTAGTTACACCAAACAATAAAAATTATAAGTTCACAGAATTGCCAGTTATCAAAGCAACACAATTTACACATACATATATGTTATACACAAGAATAAGTTCCCACTTAAAAAACAAATGGACGACCAGTCAATAATTAAAATAGTAGCCAGTCTGAGAAATATTAACGTGTCAATTTTTTTTAAACATTAACATTTATAAGCTTAATCGAGGTAATTTTGATACAATTTGTTTGATTTCAAATCTTCAAAAAAAAATGTGCTTCTATAGCTGAAAATCAACCCCAGTAAACATTTGTATAATATGGGGCGCCATATTGGGATAAAGTCAAATTATGAAAACAGTTTTTTTTCATCATGTTTTTTAACTATTTGTTTGACAACAAACGCTATACTTACATAAAGTTAACACACAAAGCTAAAATACAAATTCTAATTGAACACAAAAACAAGTAATTGCTTTATGCCATTGCAAAGGAGGCTGGGTGGTCAACTAATTACATTTGAATATAATAGCTTTTTGCCCTAAAGTACTAGTATATCTTAGTGAAGAAAACACCAAATATCTCAAGGCGAAAATTTGAACATTTTTCTATATCTTTATACAGAGATCTTCAACTTAAGAAGGTTGATATAGCCTTAAAAATAGTCGTGACCATCCAGTTCCCTAAAAGAGCCAGAAATACAAATCGTTTTGCAAATTATTACAAGCAATGCCTAATGCTTTTCATTTTAGAGAGATGGATATAAATAAATCTAAACGTTACCAACATATATGTTAACATCTTCATACATCAATATTTAACAGTCATCTAAATTTAAAGCTATTTAAATCTTAGCTTTGATTTTCTACGTCTTTGTAATAATATTTGGTAACCTGTTTTACAAAAATGATTACTATAGAAGGCTGCAGTGAAAAGAAACCTTTCAGTTCAATGTATATTGGATTCATAACAACGCGTAACCTCGCGCCGGCCGGCTGTAATATCAACACTTTTTACCAGTGTAAAAATATAAAAGGGTTCTATTAGAGAAGTTCACGAAGGCAACTGTCTACTTTATACACATTTATCTATTTTTGAACGTATAAATTGTACAGGTAAATGTGGATTTAAGACAGTTCCGTACATTTCCAAGCTTCCTAAGATATATAAATGGATTAACAAGAGAATTAATCGTACATATACAATATGAGAATCGAAGAAACCGCGACGAATGGTCCATCAAAATGGCGACGATGAGGGGTCCTGTCAAGACTAACAGAACCAAAATTAACAATCCAACCAGAAACATTGTCTCATTCACCTTTCGTCGTCGATTTTTGACAAAATAAGAATGACAAGTATTTTGATTGGTTCTTAAAGCAGCCTCGTTTTGAGAAGGATGAGATATCCTATTGTCAGGTTTTTCAAAAGCTATTACGTGTATTTGTATTGGATTTCCTCCTTGTGTTTGAATGGATCTTTCTGGCAGAGGTTTTACTTTGCCGAAATTTTTCAAAACGTGTCGTAAGGTGATAAGGTATAATATTATTGTCGTCGATAAAAATGTTAATGTTAGGAATCTATTGTAGAAGGTGAAGGCAGGATAGAGACCACCGTAAACAAATGCCACAAATCTCTCTTCAGAAAAGCGAAACTCTCTTTCGGGAGGCGACAGGAGAGAAAGGTTTGTTGCGGTCACCAATGCCCAGCTCGAGATGCAAACAATGTACTTCCGTTTTTTAGAAAAGAAGAATGTGTTCCATTTCTCTTTACATATAACGAGATATCTTTGCAAACTGATGAGGAAGATTTGCAATAGCGATAGATAAAGACCATTTGTCAAGAGGAAGATTTGTATAACAACCAATATCCCACATTTATGTAGATATGGAAATATAATTCCCGGACCAATGCAAACATTCGACAACCCAATTAAATAGTCGCTAACGGATAACATTAGCACCAGAAAGTGGTAAGGGTTACGTCGTATTGTTTTCTGTCTGATGACGAGGATAAACACGCCTCCATTCAGGATTTGGGACAGGAAGCCGATGACGACAACGCAGACGAGGAGAGGAGTGACGAGTTGTATTTTATCTTCTTCAACGACTGTTCTGTTTGATGACGACGAAGTGTTGAAAGCCATCTTCATTTGCACCGTAATGTTTCTCAGAAAAGTTTCTATAGGTATTCTTTCCAGCAGAGCGCAGATAGATGAGTTTTAACAGTCCAGTAGTCAAACGAGTGTCTTCCAACTGTTCTAAATATGGATTGATAGGAATGAATAGATATACAAAACATATATAAAAGAAAGAAGCGAATAAAATATATACAGTCTTACTGTATGCTAGCACAGCGAAACTACGATAATAATTCTCTCACTATATCGAGTTATCAACAACATACAAGAAGAGAAAAATGAAAGACACACATTTTTAGGGTTCTTTTTTGTATGCATATTTAAAAAATGGAATATAGTACTTTCACGTATAAAAATACATTTCTCAGTGTCTTTGTCTGTGATAACACTACAAAAAAACAGTCCGATGAATTCAAATTACGAATTCTTGGGGCAAAAGATGGGTTTGTATAATCAATATTCAAATATTTAATGGTAAAACTACTGAAAATTATTTGAATACAAGTAATTAAGAATCATTCTAAGAATATTATGAGGCAATAATTTCGGTGGAGCGTAATTAAATTTATCATAAAGCCCGTTGGGCATTATTAGATTTGATCACACCGACCGAAAAATTCACCTCATAATACTCAAAGAATGATTCCTTAATCCTTCAAAACATCCTCTATACATATATATCGGATTGAGCTTGATTATAAGGCAGATATCAAATAAATAAATGACGTTAGAGTGTCTTTTTGTAAATAGATCTTATTTGACGTCATAATTGATTTTTCTCTGCAGTTCTTAACTGTGCCAAATCTAAGATGCCACTGTAATATCTACACAATGATGGAACAGATGGTTTGCTTTTTTATGTTGCATGGTTTTGTTATCACTTATTCTTTGAATTGATCATTTGACACAACATACAAAAAATACTAAAGTATAAAAAAATGCTTTAAAACATTGATAGACATGTCTAAATTTTTTTTTTTTAATTATTGACTTCATAATAAGGCAGATATAGAATAAGGTCAATAGAAGTACATAAGGGCTATTAATTTTTGTGTGTGTGTTTTTTGGGGTTTTTTTTTTTTGATAATTCAATAATTCAATATCTTATTAAAATGAATCAACAAGGGATATAGTTTCAAAACATAGATAGAGAAAATTAGGAACAAATATTTTTAAATGTCACTCACTTTTTTTGGTTTTTTTTTGCATTTTTCTCTCCCAAAATAAAGCTGTAAAAAGAGCTTTAATTTGAAAATATAGACAGCAATAATTAAATTCATTTAGAATATAATGCAAATTTTTTTTTTTAATGACGTTATAATATAGATATGACGCCATCATCGTCCGAAACTCAAACAACATACATTCAGTCTCGTACAGACAAGAACTCACATATATAAAGCTTCATTTATTTTAATAAATATATATAGAAATGCTAAAAAAATAATTTATCATTCAAAATTCTTGTCTTTTTTCGAGTGGCTTCTTTGCAATTTCGTGAAGGAAATCTCACTTATCGCATTAATACTTAGGCATTCATTGTTGGATTTGTAATACGAAAAACGTCAAGAATACAGCAATGTAGGTATGAATGAGTTGCTGTGAATATCCGATAATGAAACTGTGTTAGAAGAAGTTAACCTTTTCTGTCTGAGATTTACTACAGTTCTTTAGAACGATACATTGTTAAAGAAGAAGAAAAGACTGGCAACTACGGAAGCCCATTTAGGACCTATCAAAAAATATTTTTGAATTTGATGGGCTTCCGTAGGCAACTAAAGATATGCTATACATCTTTGGATTGTATGTCATACATTTTGGAAACAAATTTCATTAAGAAATGTAAAAAGAAACATCATCTAATTGATATCAATGACCTGCGTTTGCAAGTAGACATTATCACTGTCATTCCCTGTTAATGGTGCTGAAAGTGGGAAAAGATGTGAAAAACTCTACCATAATTAGCCTAAAAATATCACTTTCTATCTTAAGGTGGGCGACTTTGGTGATCGTTGCCCATGTTTTTGCTAAATCTAATAAAATACAGTGGTTATTCACCTTATAATTACGAAATTGATTCAATGCCATTTTAAAATAAAATTACACACAATAAAGAAAATACAGATTAAATATTTAGTCTAAGATTCTTTAACGATAGTTTTATTTTTTTAAACGACTTTTCCGTTGTTTGAAAGGTAAACGTTGCCGCCATTGTGTAGACCTTGGAAATTTGACACTCAGAACTATGCTGTCCATAGGGTTAATATTCTAAATATTTCAAATATACAGAAAAATTGTCTTATATTTTGACAAAACTCCTGTTGGTGTATATCACACGTGGTAAAAAAAGAGTTTTGCTATTGTAGTTTTTACACCCCCACCCCTCCTCCCCACGGAAGCGTATCGGAGCCTACACTTGTTGTATTAAACTTATTCATTGTCATACTTTTTATCGTCTTATCGACATATAAACTATCATTCAATACATATGCATGAATAAAAGGTCACAACACTTTATATGTTGACAATACAGTAAAAACAAGGCCAGTTTATAAGTTGAAAGAAAACAAGTGTAGGCCCCGATACGCTTACGTACCATCCCCCCCCCCGGCCCCCTTTATTAAGAAAAACGTACTTGTTTTGTTAAAAAATAAATTTCCCTAACAAACATTTAAACTTTCAAATAAATCTTCGTACTAAGCAAAATCCGATAATTGTTCTTGCAGAATACACAATAAATAACAAAAAAGGTATTTAGAATTAGTAAAAAAAATTATCACAAGTTCTATCAATTACATGATACATGTAGTAATATATATTGTATGAATCATTTATCACAGGATTATCTTGAAAATCATAAAAAAACATTGTTAAGAAATGAAAATCAACCTACCTTGGTCAGGAAGCAAAACATATCTACTGTTCCGATCGATAACTACATGCATATGTAGGAGTTTTGCTTATTATTCATAAAGTTATACGTGTACATCGTGTTAGATGCGTATATCAAATGCCATTGTATATCACTAATAGTCCTAGCAGTTAATTTTAATATTAAAGTTCAATATTTTATGAAAATAATCATCATTCACTGTCTGATAAATCACAAATCCAAATGACACAAATAACGTGGACTTTCCACCTTTCCTTTGACGTAAGTCGTATTGGAACCATTTTAACAGGAGCTTTCAACGCTTTGTCAAATAATGTTGCCAGTAACAACGTGGCATTTATGCATCCGCTTAAGATGCAGTATCGGAAAAATTCATATATACCAAATCATAGACCACTGCCTAGAGAGTATATAGCCACTTTTGTTTTTAGTGTGTCTCACCCGACAGGTGAGATATTTACCTTTAAAATTAAATACCTCATAGGAAAATAATAATTCCCATAGGAAAATGATTTTCCTACGAAAAATATTAAAAATCCTAAAGGATTGTCTGAAAATCCTATTGGTAATATATTTCCTATAGGAGCAAGTATTTCCTGTAGGAATTTGATTTAAAAATGTAGTTTTCCTATAGGAAATTAAGATTTCTTTCGGATTTTAAAATCCTTTCAGAGTTTAGTTCTAATCTCACCGAAATTTAAATTCCTATAGAAATTTCTTTTATTCCGGTAGGAAGCTCCAAACATCCTATAGGAAAATTATTATTTCACGGTCTCTAATGTGGAATGTAGTGGTTCCCAAGGGTTGGAGCTCAATATAGGGGTTTACGTCTCTCTTGACTTTAATTACACAAACCCCTACAGCCCAAATTTGAGACCGGGAAGTAATATCCTCTAAGTCCTCTACACCGCCCTAGTATGTATCCATTTGATGCATATTTCAAAGATAGGGAAAATTGTGGTCCACCTTTCACCCATATATCATTGTGAAATGCAACAATAAACGACATAGTTAGGGTGAGCAAAATAGTCTATTGTATATCTCTTAGCATTTTTTTCGAAGGTTCACGTCAAACAGGACTGACACAAAATAATTCCTAATTCATCTCGTGATTTCTCTTGTTTCGGTTTTGGTTTGTGACAGAGTCAATATCTTATATTTCATGAGAATAAAATCACGATGTAAGATGTCCGATCGTCCATTTTTTTGCAATAATACGACTATTTTTTTCTCAATTTTCGATACATGTTGTTTCCAGAGAGAAGTAAACTGAACCGATGATTTTTTAAGCACAATAGAGACAACTACATAGGTACCAATATTCAACTGAATTTCATTGAACACAAACGCGTTAAGAATTCTTATCCAAAGCGAGCTTTACTGCTTCCGAAGTTGCCAAGAAGACAAAAAAGATGCTGTTGTGTTGTTGCGGCGTTCTGCGTGTACTTTGGCATTGAACCTTTTCTTAAAGATACGTCAGGATCCCCGCGAGGACGCAGCTCCAGTGTTAAAAGGGTGTTGAACTGCAGTAAAAAGGTACTATCACCTATGAAATGAAGTATTATTGATATGAACAAAAAGCAAAGCAATCAAACGGTTTTAAATAGACTGATAAAACCTAATGGAAACCATTTTTTTTAGCTTCATTATTATCAATATAAATATCCTGATACATGATGGTATGGATTCGTGATTGTTTTACACATGTATTTCTTGACCTTGAAACAAAGGTTCTTATGAAGGTAAAATACGTATATTTTGTTGAAATTGAAAAATAGAGTTTGTAGCTAACATAAAGCATATAAGTGGATGTGACATAGTAAAGTAAAGAAGGGTAAGATTCTGGCATGTACAGCTGCGACATGGATATAGTACAGATTGCTAATTTTTTCCAGATAAAATAACAGGTGAAGATCTTAAAAAATATTTTTTTTAAAAGCTGCAAAACTGCAATTAGCTTGATGTTTTCCTGATGTGAACTCACTTAATCACTCGTTAATTCCTGACTTATGTAGCAATATACCTTCATCAACTGCATATGGTGTTTTTGTCGCTCACTTAATTTGATACGCAAAGGCATGCTCTTCGTATGAACAGTTTCGAAGGCGAGGCAAGCTACTGACAAACAAGTTGATAAAACAGGACAATCAACAGTCTCGTTTGAAGTCATCTTTTCGTAAGTTCTATGGTCGATACAATGACCTTGTCAGCAAATACAATCTTTCACTGGGTCGCATGCTGACTGACGTTTTTCTTACTAATGGTTAGACCATAATTAATCACCTAATTGTCTACGTACTTTTCCGGGTTTTTTTTTAGATTACGAGAAAGAGCACACGGCGGGTGTGACCGGTCAGCAGAAGATGCATACTCCCCATAGGCACCTGATCCTACATCTATCTTTTTAGAGGTCCGTGTTGCTCTGCTTTAGATTTGTATTTCGTTTTATAGATTTTTAAGATGGTTGACGGTTTGTTATTGCCATTTTATCATGGTACTTGTCTGTACTTGCAAGAATGTGATATGAAATCAAGCGTGTTCGACGTGACTGGCTATTATACTATATTTGTCATAGTTGATATTTAATTTAAAAAAGAAGGTACACTTTCTTTCAATATTTGCCCTAAAATTCAAATCTCATGAGAATACACATAAACCATGTTGAATTCGAGTGTATATAATGTACCAGGTTATACACTTTTATCTTGTTTCGAAAAAATAATTATGACTTCAATATTTAAGCATTTTTTAAGATCTAGTAAAAAATGATGGAAATTTGGTACATTTTCTCATAGTTTTTTTCTAGAGGAGAATATGTCTGCAGCTGTCGCCCACCACTATATAAAATTATTTTATGTGATATCACACGATAAGTAATAATGTAAGTATCATCGTGGGTGACAGCTGCGGACATAGATTTCTATTCAAAAAACCACAGAGGAATTGGTGTCCACTGCTCAATTTTATAAAATATACGGGAAAATGCACTGTTTATGACGTCACAATTACCCTCGTGAAAGGTTAATCAGGCAACTCTTTATATATTCTTGGTTTATGGGTATTCTTGTGTAAATAAATGTTACATTTCAATTTCTTGTGAAATTTTTAATAATCACTTTAAAACAGGGCAAAATATGACTGAAACTGTACCCAGTTCTTTATTTTTCAAATTGTTGATGTTTATGAGAGTGCATTGCTGATCGAACGCAGTAATGTATAACACACCCCTGCGAATGTGTTCGGAATGTTTTCTTTATCGTTGCTCAGTATGTAATAAATCCAGAGGTGCTCGAATGAAAGTTCACGAGACTTCACCGAGATTTGTTCAATTCCTGTGAAATTTCGAGCGGAAGTATAAATGTTCGGATAATATTCTAAAAATACGCAAGTACTGGTCGTTTTTCATATCAAATCCTACTTTGATTTATGTTAAAACATGAAAATCTTTTAAGATGTATGTCTTAATTCACCATCTAGCGGTTATTTATATTAAACAATAATATTCAGAACAGAGTTATCGTTCGTGTTCAACCACGTGTAGAGTGGTTGAAAATATAAACATTGGGTTGCTTAATTAAATCATAGCCATGTTTGATGCTTGTGGTGAGCAATACCCTGTTTTTGAAAAAATAATGGGTGTCTGTTTTGCATAAAAACTTAATATATTAAGCCATTTTCAAGGAACATTCTGCATTAAATAGTATAGTCTGTTTCACTATTGATGCTATTACTAGGTCAGGCGCGGATCGAAAATTATTAATCCTCGGGGGGATCTCTACTAAGCATGTTAATTGTGAAAACAGCAGACAAAACCTATTTTTTGTATTGTCACATATATTTCTAGAACACATTTTATCCACCAATTAATGAAGATAAAGTTTAAAATCAATAAACTTTTAGATTTTATATTTGACTACAAGTACCTAGATTCTATGAAATAGACTATAAACACGAGGCACGATTTTTACTGCGAAACTGAAAGGGTCAAATAAAACCACATGGTCTAAAATTTAAATGACAATAACATTCGCAGGGGTGTAACAGGTGCGTGTTTGAATGTTTGATATGTCACGGAACTTTCTATTTTCAGGTTTACTACCAATTCGTCTGAATGATCAATAACAAACAACTATTGCATCATTGTTATGCAGGTTTTTACTAACGCCGTGTACGTACTAATGAAACCAAAATCCCGCAAACCTAGTACCCAAAGCTGATTGTAATGATTCAGTTTTTATATTTGACAAAGTCCTGGATACCTGGTAAAACCAATGTAAAATATATTTAAAGTTAAGTAACCTAACGATTACTACAGTTTTCTCCCTTTTGGTCTATAACGGTGTAATATTTACATTTTTCGGTTTACTTGACCTACATTGTCAACCTACTTGTATCTTAGTGTTTTTACATTTGCACTTTATTGTAAGTTTGTGCTTTGTCTTGTTTACAGCTTTTACGATATTAAATTGATATCTATCTGTCTACGTTGTCTGAATCAATTGGGAGACAGAATAGGGAATTTAGGTATGAAGTAAAGTGTCCACAGATTCCCCTTACCAATTTGATAATCTAAAGGCCTGGCCACCTTTAGAAAAAGATATTGTGAAGTACAATTACCTTTTTTAAATTCAATATGGTATGAGTTTCAAAGTCAAACATGATGCTTTTTATCATATAAGAACACGGAAAATTTAGGTGTGAAAAAAAAAAACATCAATCAGCCAAACTCGTCCATGAAATTTACTAGGACCCGACACTCTAAACCAAACTTCACGACATTTTTTTCTTTTTTTTTCCTTTGATACATAATTGTATATATATACATAGTAATATAGTTAAGAGTGTTTCGGCGGTTTTTCTTTTTAGGAACGGGTATTTGCCCGACGGCGCGCCTCTTCAGGGGTCCACCTTAGCAATGTACTCTTGTGGTAAACGTGACCTAATGATCATATCGCCTTTGCTTTTGTCCTTGCTATAGGCTATAATTGGTTCCGATGTAAAGATTTCTTTGCATCTCGTGTCTGTTTTCATTTCGTTCCAATATTTTAAGAAGCGTTTTTTTAATCCTTTGATTCTCGGATTATATTTGGTGACCATAACTAATTTATTTTGGAGTTTCGATTTGTTGTTACTTTTATTCAGGATCTCATTTCTGTCTGCTCCAGTAATGCTTGTAATAAAAGGGTCTATATCTGTATCAGAGTAGCCTCTCTTTGACAGGTGTTTCTTAAAGTCTTGTAGAATTACACTGAGAGCTGTAGTGTCATTGGTATTTCTCACATGTCTTATACATTCACCCTTAATAAAACCTTTGAATACCGCTGGGTTGTGAGAGCTTTCTCTGTGTAGATACTGAAAATTGTTTGTTAGTTTTATGTATGATTTGATATCTAGTTTGTTGAGTTCTTGGAATTGTTCTCCTTTATACACTGTTGTGTCTAAAAAGTTCACTGAATCAACAGAGATTTCAAAAGTGAATTTTAAATGCGGGTGGCATCGATTGCCAAGTTCAAAGAACTCTAGAATCTCAGTCTTAGACCCATTAAAAATGATGAAACCATCATCTCTAAATCTGCCGTGAAACAAGACTTTATAAGCATATTGAAACTGGGCCATGATTGATTGGGTTATCTGGAACATTCTAATATCAGATACCTCCGGTGAAACTGTTGAACCCATTGCACATCCGATGATTTGCTTGTAATATTTTCCATTAAATTCAAAATAATTATTTTCGAGTATGCATTTTACAAGAAAGAGGAGATCTGAAACATCGGGATAAGGTAAATCTGATACGTCTCTTTTGTTATTTTTGTAGGCTTCTTCAACTGCGCTTAATAATTCATCGAACTCCATGTTAGTATACATACGTGTTACATCATAAGTGATCAGTAAAATTTGCGAAGGTAAGCGTAAAGTTTCGTTTTTATTGATAAAGTCAGTTGTATCCTTTATGTAGGTCGATTGTTTTTTAACTATTGGGATTAGAAAGTAATCACAGTAAGCACCAATTCTATGTGTTGGTGTATCGCATTGCGAATATAAATGGTCGCCCAGGTGGTAACTGTCTGAGGCTGCAAGTGCCATTCGTGAGGGCAGTCAATATATTATCTTTGATCTTGTGGATTTTAGGGAGCATATACAAATGTCCGCATTTAAGGGACGACTCGTTATCATTTAGATAACGATATGTTTCTTTGTCCAGTGTTCTGCTAATATGCATATCCCATACTTTTTCTTGATATTATGTAAACGTGACAAATCGGGTTTGTCGACTTCAATATAGTGCTTTGATTTAAGTTGACGTAGTGCTTCAGAGATATATTTTTCTCTATCCATGATGACTACAGTGTTGCTTTTGTCAGCTTTTTTAATAACGATATGACGGTTGTTTTTCAATGATGTCATTGCTGCTCTTTCCTGGCTAGTTGAAATATCCTGAAATTGTTTTATCGGCAAAGATGATATTTCTAGTTTAGTTTTATCAATGTAATTTTCAAGTGCGCTACAAACCGGATCGGGTTTGTAACAAGTCGATGTTTTGAAGGAATGAAGTTTACTATTTTCTCCGGTATCAAAAAGGAATTTGCATCTAAGTTTTCTTGCAAACTCATCAAAGTCCTTAAGGAGAAACCTCTTGACATTGCTCTTTTGTAGTGACGGGATGAACTTAAGTCTTTTGGCTAGTAGTATGTATTCATTTTCTTTGAGAGAATATGAAGATAAATTGAGAACATACTTTTTTGCAGTTATTACGCTTGCTTTGTGGATGCGTTGTTTATGAGCACAAGCATTAGATGCTCTAAACACACTTTTCTTTTGTTTATCCTGTCGTTTAAAGCGTCGGTCCATCGTAAGGAGCGGGAGTAACGGTAATTACCTTAGATGATAACATTAATTTGTCGATAATTATAAATAAAGTACCACGTTTATTAAACGTCTGAGCGTAATAATAGAGGTAAGCAGGCTAATAGGTACCTATTGATTAAGTAATATTACCACGCCTATAATAGTTACGTCTGAGCGTATTTATAGAGGGTATGTGGCATGTAAGTAATCAACACTAATAGGTTAATTAATGCCAATTGAAAATCAACAGCGCCACGTCTATAATACGTTTGAGCGTATTCATAGAGGGCTAAATGCATACGGTATTCGAGAATGCAAAGCAAACAAACAATTGGCATAGAGTGGTGCTTAGTCGCACCGATCTCACTTGAAGCAATGTCAGAAAAGCGTGCTCCGGCGAGGAGCCACGCCTCCTTTCAATCAAGTTGAAGCTACTAAAATCAACCAATGAGTGACCAAGTCGCTGGTCAAATGTGTGAGTAAAAAGATGTAAAAGTCAATGGGTCATAAACGTCCGAATAGTTGTATTGTACATGTACAACTTGAACAATAGGCTGTTCAAATATTATGATATGACTCGTATAGTATATAAAATCCATATTATAAATGAAACAGAATCCGCCGAAACATATTGTAGACCTCACTGCTAAAAGTTTGATCTGAATTTTACTTGTGATGATTGTTAATGGGGGTAGGATCGCCACTTGAAGTAACTTTTGTTTTCTTGAGGACGATATGCTGAACCTGTGGTCCTTCGGTTATGGTGATTCCGGTCCTTCCGGGGAAAATGCGGGGGTTTTCCTGGGGTTCTGGATAATGGTGCAGATTTTGAAGGAGATGGTGAATTTTGCTGCATGGAGTTGAGATGTTTACGGAATTCCTGAAGTTCCTTTGTATTTTCCTCATGCAGCTGCAGTGCATCCTTATCCAGCTGTTTTCTGATAGAGGAGCTTTCCTGGGTGGCAAATCCTATTTTCTAAATTGTTTCCGTTCTAATTCTGTTTGCTTCGTTTTCTTTTTCCTTAATTTGGTTTGAGAAGAAGTCTATGACTTTCTGCGATGCTTGCTTCATATAAGAACACATAAGTTGCGGGAAATTTAACGAATTTGTTAGTTTTAGAAATGTAGATGTAGAATATTATAGATGGTCAAAGCTTTCATGTATTCATTAAAAGGATCCCGATATTAGTTTCAGTCGCTCCACAAATGCCACGGGGGTATATATCCATGCCGGGAATATAACGGTCAGCTGTTTTTTAATCAAGGCATTCAAGTTACAAGGACATCTAAATGCATGAATATTGTAGTATAATGGTCAAAGCTTTCATGTATTCATTAAAGTGATCACGATATTAGTTTCAGTCGCTCCACAAATGCCACGGGGGTATATATCTTTTTTAATCAAGGCATTCAAGTTACAAGGACATCTAAATGCATGAAGATTGTAGTATAATGTTTATAAAAACTAAAAGTACTGAAAAAGCGCTAACCTAGCTTGGTTCTAAAGGAAGTTTACTTTGTGCAAGCTTAGTTAGTGCACGGGTTGACATTACATATGATATCGGACGTTTACGAAATACAGTTAAACTTCGGTATCTCGAACACCGATATCTCGAATACCACGGATATCTCGAGGTATGTCTGTGGTCCCGACCAGTTTTACTATATAAATGATTATAAAAAACCCCGGTATGTCAAACACGGAAATCTCGAATACCCCGCTTATCTCGAAGTAAACTTACGGCCCCAGTCACTAAAAGACATGCGTTATCTCGAAGTCAAGTCAATTAACCGCCTCGGTAATTTCACACCTTCAGTGCACTGTCTCTCTTTTACGCCAATTTTCCGGTCTATTGAACAGATCCGTTAGTATAGCACGTGCTATTACTGCGAGATCACCTGTGATTTTCACGCCTTAACAGTCCCAAGCTGTTGAAACCCTTTCTTCATAATTATGCAAGCCAGGTTATCGACGATGCTTACATAGTGACATCGGAGGACACGATAATTAAATATAACTTGGACTGATTATTTTGTAAAGACATAAAAGTGAAAAAGAAATCAAGAAATTAATCAAATACTTCTTGAGTTGAATTTACACTAGAGACTCAATTCTCGGTACCCATCATCTCTGATAAACAATCTAACGAAGGACCCGGTCTTAATCCCGGGAGACAGTTAGATGATCTAGCAATGGTGCTTACCATTAAAACAAAATTCAAAGCTATAACAGAAGTCGAGAAGGCATAAGTTATGTTGATTTTCGTTTTCCGTTTTTGTTCTTTTTACCGTAATTGGTTTATCAATTTACCTAGAGTAATGTATATCCAGTTGCAAGAATTGCTGACAAACAAAGATGATCGGAAGTCTTCTTTTATAAAGTATTGCTTTTCAAGATAATTGAAGAACATTTTAGGTTTATACAAATGAAATAAAACACATTAAATCTCTGAGTGTTTTATTATACACTATGAATTACGATAACATAAATGACTATATACATGTGTGTATACACGTATTAAAAAAAAAATGTGCATTTGCGTGTCTAGAAACATTAAAGACCAACTTTCATCAACTTCGATATCTCGAACCCTCGGATATCTCGAAGTTTTTACTCAGTCCTGCCAAGTTCGAGATACCGAAGTTTAACTGTAGATATTACATCAACACATCGTATTGTTGACATTTTCATAACAAAGCTATGAGCCTACAATAATGCTATTAATTTTACTACGCTCTGCATAGTAAGAATAATCTAATTGTATCGGGATAGGCCTTCACCACATTTAATATCCCTCCAAAATCCGAAACGATTATGGAAAAAATCAATGAAGTTGCATTGAAAATAACAGTAATATTATTCATAACAAACCAATTTTAGGCTGTAAATACCTATCATCTAAAAATGTAATTCATATCATTGAAGAATTCAACAATTTTTTCACCAACTTTATTTTACTCGCTTCCAATTTACACACCATATTGACATTCGACACTCGGGATTTTTCATAGTAGATGCAATGTGTTAGAGTTAATATCAATTGAAAGTATCCAATGACAGAAGGGTCAAAATGGCGTTGGAGTTGTACTCATCCAAATTTATCCTTATTCAATTTGCTTTTGATAAAGTAAATTTAGTCAAATTTATGTTTCCTTTAAAACTACATGTACATGTATATTATAATTTATCATATACAAGAAAGGTAATTTAAATCAAACCTGAACACCTGCCGGAATCATGATATATTATAATAAAAGCCTTTGAATTTGTTTCACTTTATTTCACATCTGGACCTTGTGTGCGATGTGTTAAGTACGTTTGTTTGTATTATGTTGGCACTTTTTTATTGTTGTTATACGTGCATTTTCTTTACAAATGTATTGCATTGACCATTATAATTGATGTTCTGAATCTTCTTGTGCATATGTACTGAATTTAGCTGGGAAGTTGTTTCGTCTAAGTAACAAATGAAAGCGACGTAAAATACACGTCCACACAGATGAGATCTACTATGCAAACTTGAAGTCTTTGGCCAGTTCCTAATAAACATGTATGTGCTCTGAGGAGAGCGGCGTACATCAAGAACTACATGTGGCTAATTACAAGTCGTTTTGATTTTTCTACATTTCAGCTTCTGTTTACGCACCATATTTCCTCACAAGGTTAGCTTCTTTAAAAAACTAAGAAAGTCAGCAAGTGGAATATAAATTTTAGGTTACAAGAGACTACACTATCTATAAAAATACAAGATATAAATAGTTTCAATAATAATATGCGGATGTACCTATATATTTATAACTGTTTGTGGGGAGACAAGTGTGTAGCAGTGTAACGTATACAATGCGACGATGAGCAGTTTGACCTTAAAAAACTGACCAGTTTCATAACTTCTTCGAATTTCTCTAACACGGACTGTCTAGTAATTCCTTCCCCATCACAAATTAATTAATTCGCCCGCGGGCTAACTAATCACTGCGTAGCAGCCCCTGCAATGATGTACGTAAGCCCTGCACATTAGATTTACAATAGCTCGTGCAGTTATGTGCGTAAACACCTGAAACTGGTTCCCCAACTAGTTTAAATGATGTATTTTTCTGCTCATAGGGGGCAGTTATTCGATGCCCCGGAAGTAGAAATCTAACGACAATAAAGCGCTGAGCTATGCTTAGCGCTTTAAATAAGAAGAAAAGGACACTGCAAACAATAACAAATAAAAGAGGGTATATTGTTTGAAAGAATTTCCAAGTTATCTGTATTTCCTTACACGGACACATGGTGTGCTGCTTTATTTTGCCTGCATATCGACATGTGTGTTGTTCAGAGAGAATGCAGAGCGTCTTCATCACTTTATATTTACATCAACCGAGTATGATTCCCTCTATTTCATACAGAAGTTTATAGTTAATTCATAGCTCAGTGGAAGCCGACAGAACTGAAAATTACACATCCCGTTAAAAGAAAAATCACGGAAAGCAAGAAATAATCATGATGATGTCAGACTCAAATTCCCATAGGAGATGACTTGGCTGTTTCTTTTAGCTAACGTTCTTATGTACATTAAATATGTGTGTCTGTATATGTGTGCCTGTATATTTCTTTCCATTGCAGTGGTTGTCATTTTTTTCTTCAAAACGCGGTTTTACTAATCTTGAAGTATCTGAATGCAGTGAAGCATGAGTAGAGCTTACAAAATTAAAAGGGTGGATAGCGATGAGCGTAATAATAGAAATCGAAAACATATGGCGGAATAAGAAAAAAAAGAAATTATTAACTAATCAAAGGGATTTTGTTGTTCTATTACAAATTAAATATTTGCGTCTATTCTGAACTGCCGGTCAATAGACTGCGATCTATTAGACCGCCGGTCAATAGACTGCAATCTATTGGACCGCCGGTCAATAGACTGTGATCTACTGGACCGCCGGTCGATAGACTGTGATCTATTAGACCGGCAACGTATATCAGAACGCGTGTATGTTATAATGTTACATCCTTTCTCAGGGAATGTATATTCCTTTACATAGACGCTGTTTTAGTACTTGGTGAAACCAAATTCAATGTTATCAAAATGGAGTATCAAATAATCAACAGTTTTAAATCCTCATATAAGGTAAAAGACTATTTAAAATCTAATGGGTTGAAGACTTCTCCTTTTTTGTGTAAACTAATGTTAAACTGAGATGTGGTAAACTTGTAATGCATGCAACAAGTTTGGTGCATGTAAAAGATGAAAAAAAAACCCTTAGTATATTGCATAATGGCACGAAAACCATCTGCAATATGCAAATTGTAAACCCAGAAAACTAAAAAAGGAATTAGGTAATAAAACAATTATTTAATGCTTGAACAGTCAATAGACCAGAATTTTTTTCCCTTGGTGCAGGGAACAGCTCAGTATGATCTATTGCCATCACCGTTGGCCTCGGGCAATAGATCATACTGAGCTGTTCCCTGCACCTCGGGAAAAATATTCTGGTCTATTGACTGCTCAAGCATTAAATAATTGTATAATAATGCGTATATCCAAATTCAGGTCAGATTTAAGATGGGCCAAAAAAATCTTTCAGATTAAAAATCTGAGTGCTATCTGTGTACAGAACGCCTGATTTTACATTTTAAAGTAATGTAATTCTTATAACTGCTTTTTTTTTTTTTATAATTCTATTATTGATGCTTCATAACAATATCTTTGTTTCATAGGGTGTACCGGGGCTTAAATTTTTGGTAAACACAATGAAAAATAATGTTTTAAACAACCATTTCCTATGAAATATGAAGGATAAAAGTAACAAATCTCGGAGTTTTGTCCATTTTTGACTAAAATGAACTATACATGTATCTAGATTGCCTACAGTCTCTCCAAAAACGACAGTAAACAAGCTACCATTATGACGTCATAATTGATTTGATGAATCTTTTCCCTTATTTTCCGGCGCGAAAAGTAAATAAATATATAAGGTATGAGTGTGCGTTGGAACTCTTTCATCTAAAATCATGTTTAGACAAGTACATTGTAAATAAATTGAACCGTATGCATTAACTTCGCTCGTTTTACAATTTTAAATTATGTATTTTCAAATACCGATCAACTATTAAAATTATTTTGGCTTAGCTAGTTATCGTATAGTTACGAGTACAAACTTATTAATATGTCAATAGTTGTATGGTCATTATTTTGCATTGAATGATTGACTGATTGAGTTTCATGAAAAGAAAAGGAGCCATGTTTCTTCTCTTCACAACCTTACAATAATTTCATTTATGCATTTGGAAACATTCATAATAATGTTAACTAGATTTGCATGTTCTAATATGTATAAATCAGCTAGTCTTGTCAACCAGCGCATTTTCATTTTTGGTTCTCGGAAGTAAGAAATTGATGACGTTGGGTTAACGTCGTGATGAAAATATAGGTTTTTGTAAAATCTTTTAAATCTTTAAAGTTGTTTTGTGAAAAATTGGCTGAGAACACATATTGATTATTTTTTATGAATTAATTCAAAATTATCTCTTCTCTTATTGTGTTCAGTAAAATTAAGTTCGTCTTGATCGTTTAAAAGTTTGGAGCATAGTTTTGAAATGCGGTTTTCGACTAAGATATTCATTTTACTATATATTTCATTGAAATGGCGTTGGATGATTTTATCAGCGAAACTGTGTTTGAATCACAAAAACATCATTACCACGCAGACGAATCTCAAATAAATTTTAGAGATAAAACTCTGAAACCTATCAATCACGCGGACAAAATTTCAGGGAAGGTTTTCTCACAAGCAGTAAACCCGCTACCGACCTTAAACAACGTCAGCCAATAAAGAGTGTAAGGAAGAACTTCCATCTGCGCTCCTGTTTTGACGCTATCGATATCGTAGACAGAGATCTGGTTTTAGTCAAACTGAATGTCAATTTCCTTAAAATTGTTATTACTGCACCTGTGGACCATTGTAACCATGTCAGACTTAATAAAAAAAAGTTGTCTTACAAAACCAAAAATAACACTTATATTGTTAAAATTCATGTATTATATACAAATTACATCATAGACAATGATTTAGTCTTTGAAAAGAATTTTTCAAGGACAATTTTATTTTACATTTATAAGACAATGTAATCTAATTATAAATAGTACTAAACACCTTTTCTTTATGAATAATTCTGAAAACTTGTACAAAATATGATAAAATATGATAAAATGCAACGTAACATGTTTACACAAATATTATTAACAATGAAAACAGAACAAAACAGACTATATAAATAATTAGAATAAGACAAAGCAGCTTAATGAAGATGATTGAAATCAGAATTATACCATAAATTGACTTAATTCAGACACGGGAATAGTTTTTTTAATACAAATTTAATTGAAAATTGAAATTGTCCAAAAAATATCATAATGCCAGAAAAGAGGGCAACTCATATTAAAATATCTTCCCTGCAAGGCAAGAAAGTGGCCGCAAAAATAAGTTGTATAGAACATCTTAATTAATGTTCATGTACAATATAAGCAAAAAACATAAATAAAAACAAAAACAAAAAAAAAGAAATAAAGAAAGAAAAACAAGAGGTCAATAGGCCTTAACGGTCACCCGAGTAGCATTTAACCCATACACAAACTTATGGAGGAGTCTCAAATATGTTTTTCATTAAGTTCATTCTGGAGTAGAAAAATTATAATTTTTTAATGACGACCATCTCCCTGCCTGAATTCTTTCAAAACGTACTATGAAACCTATACTTTTAGCAAAAAAAACTTAAGATCATATAAGAGTGCATGACCTGATATTGAAAAGTTGCAAGACACTTATAGAAAATAATTTAAATTAAATCAAAATTAAATTTAAATTTAAATCTAAAACAATGGGGCTAGTATACATGTTCTATCTAAAACAACTTCCCATCCCCCATCCCAAGAGACGGACAGAAACTCTCCCTGTGGGCATTTAGACAAAAAAAAAACCAAATAAATAACTTTAAAAGCCATCATGGGTTACTCACTTCTCCTGTTCCAGCTTTTGCATATTCAACCTTCATTGAAGATTAATCACCATCTGGCATTTATATACCAAAATCATTTTACATGATCGGCGATTTTAGTTAGCCAATTATTACTTTACTATTAACAAGTCTAATAGTATTTGTTTATCTAGAAAAATAGGTATTTGTTTCAAATGATAAAAATACTTGCATTACTCTTTTGTTCATACAACTTTTTTATAATCACATTATATTCAATAATTAATTACTAGATAAGGAACAGCAAAGGAAGATAACTCCATTAAGAAGAAGCAAGGGAAGATAACTCCATTAATTGTTACCCCCTCCCTCCCCTTGAACTCTTTCCAAATGCTATCACAATCTCTTAACTTTGATAGACAGTTCCATTTTTACTCTTTTGTGATTTGTGAATTTACTCATTAAAATTCTTTCATTGAAATTCCTGAGCAGAATAAAATAAAAAGACAAATATATACCCCCCTCCGAGCTATAACCATTGCCTTTAGGTGACATGAAATATCACTAATGATGACAGCTGAATGTTATTTTTCTAAATATGCAGTCAGTTTTCATTATGTGTCAATAGACGTTTTTAAACATTATGTATATTAACACTAAATAACCATTTTGGCCACACCTTGCATTAAGAACCCTACCCTATACACTAGATGAGTGTTTCGGCCCGGCCCTAGATTCAAATCCCTACACTGGGAGACATTCAATTTAAAATTTTGATAGACTGCTTTATTTTCTTTCTTTATATATGCAGTCAGTTTTTATTCAGTATCAGCTGAAGTAAAGAAGACGATTTTTAAAAAATTAAATGCATAACACTATATAAATATTTTGGCCCCTGCTTAGAGTCAGAACTTCTTCCTCGGGGGACATGAAATTCAAACTTGTAGTAGAAGACTTCCTAGTAAACATAAATATGGATTCAGTTTGTCTTACATATGTGTGAGAGTAGAGAGGAAGATTTTTAAACATTATATGTATTTATACTATATGACCATATTGTTCCCCCGTAGGTCCTGAACCCCTGACCAAGGGGCCATGAATTTCACAAAATTGGTAGAGGAGTTAGTGGACATCATAACCATGCGTTCAGTTTTCAGGTGACATGTGTGGGAGTAAAGAAGATGATTTTCTAAGAATTGGTACATTTTTGCTATATGGCCATATTGGTCCCACCCTAGAGCTTAAACCCCTGACCCAGGGGCCATGGATTTCACAGTTTTGGCAGAGGGCTTCATGGACATTTTAACCATGCATTTATTTTTTAACATAGATTCCTCTTATCATAGAAATGCTTCACACCAAAAATGGTAACATTTAGTAGTTTTTAAGAAGAGGTTAAAAATGTAAAAGTGTTAACACACGACGGACGACGCACGACGACGGACGACAACAGATAGCAATAGATCACTGAGTTTACTCAGGTGACCTTAAAAACATTTCCTGATAGATTATTTTACACTGCAACGCCCCGATCTCTCTTAAAGGAAATACCTTTATTTTATTGTTAATTTAATTTTGAATGACATTTTAGAAAGAAAACATGCAAGGTTGTCTAATATCGTGAAGGATTACTATTTCTCCTATGCAAGATATTAATTTTGTTTTGGATATTAGTATTTCATATTTTATATCTTACCTGCCAGGTGAGGCATATAAAAGACAAACATGTTTATAGACTCTTTAGATATTCATCGTATCATATTATGTATATTGATTTTTACGATTCTGCATCGAAAGCAGGTGCAAAAATGCCAACAGAAAAGTGTTTGTTATAACTAGTAGACTAATTGTTCTCGAACAATGATAGGTCTTTCCATTTAATATTTTCTAATAAATTAATAAGGTATACAAAAAATTATTTATTATACCTGTCGATTTTTGACATTACCATATATGGAAACAGTGACATCACCGATAGAAAAGGCTAGCTGCAGGTAAAGGCATGTCGTAATCGTCTGAATGGGGACGGAATAAATTTAAAAAAATATATTAGGTATGCCTATAATCATATTATCTCTGGATAACAACTCGTAAGTATGATTTTTTTTTGGAAAAATAAATTATGAGCTTGGTGTATATATATATGTATCAAGATAATGTATAAAAGATGCGAGTGAAGAATTGCTTGGCTTCAGAAATCTTCTTAGAACTTGAAAAAAAATATAATGACTTTGTTTGAATATTCGTGTAAATATTTCTTAGAGTACATCCAACAAATTGTTAAAGTATAAGCTCGACTGAATAAAGAAAATATTTCCAAAAGCATCCTTATCGCTACCTCAAAGTTGGGACAAGACCAAGACCCCCCCCCCCCCCCCCCGGGCGAAAAATTACACGGGGTCGGCCGGTTGGTCAATTAAATTACTGAGTTGTAAAGTTGTCAATAAGAAAAACAAACAATATTTAAGACAATGGTTTTGAGATTTTGATCAATAAGAGACATAAGAAGTGACCCCCCCCCCCTCCCTTAAGAAAAATAAATAAAATTTCCAAAGATAAGATTTACTGCCATGAAATTAAAATCAAAAAATATTTCTAACAAGGGCACCGCAAAGCGGAGCATCTCCTCGCACCCAACAAAATATTGTGCGGGGAAATGCTTTATTCAGAAATAAACATGTAATTGAAGAGACAAAATATTTAACTTGTTTAAAACCATTTGAATTAAAATATTTTGTTTATTCCTATCCCCATGCACGCTCTGTGTGTATCCATGGGGGATGGGTGCATTTACAAGATCTGGGGATTTATATAGTCTGCTCTATGAGAAAATTCGAGTTAACATGTCGTAATTTTAACCCAAATATTTTAAAAAAAGTAAAATATCTTCAGCGATTAACATTAATTGATTTCCCGGTTAATCATGTTGCCGATATTTGTCAAAGTCTCTTCTGAATTATGAACCTGTTATTCTCTAAGTAATTCGTTAAATATATCCCGAAATTCAGCTCAGACGGCTGCTTTGTTTCGATTAAACAAGTTGTTGATTCTACGAACCGGAAGTCGTACATAAATTTCTTAGTGTTGTAATTTTAACGATATCTTAATAAAATATATAATGGAATTCCTTGAAAATAAATAGGGATTGTCCTTTAAGGTGGCTCTATACACCCACAGTTTATTCCAATATTCAATAGAAGACCATAAAAAATATACTTATCAAATATTAAAATGATGATAGGGATACGATAAGTATTTTTAAAGAATTTTTTAACGTGTTTTCGTGTTTTTGTAAAATAATTTTTAAAAAGTTAAAGCTGCTTGGTCCGATTTTTTGGTAATTACAGTATCAAATTTTTTTAAATATACAAATCATTTATCTTGGAAAGTTATGGACTTTCTCCTATTTACACCAACAGAATTAGTCTCCTTTCAAAGTTAGAAATATTCAAAGTTAATAAAAATAATTTCTCTTTGGGCAAACGAAAAAACAAACCAAAATGCATCACGGGAATGTTTAGAAAAGGAAACCGCATGGTTTCGTCCCCCGAATGATTGGGGTTATTCAACCCGCATGCTATGCATCGATTGTAAAGAAAGCAGACTTTAGAAATATTGGCTAACAAAACGTACGCATGTTTATTTGTAATTTGTCTGATCATTTCGATCTTTATTTAAAGCGATGTCAAATTCGTAATGCAACCATACCCGTCTCGTCGTCAGGGGTGAAATTTAACATGAGGCGAAATAACGCGGTACCTTTTAATGTCGTTTTGTTTTGTTAGCAAATTTTGTACGTATTTTTCTTCATTGAAATTTGGCATAATTTACGGGTAAAACTACTGCAATGTCTATTATTATACATATACTAAGCATAGCCATCGTTTAAAAGCGTGCATAAAATTTGATATAAAATCGGACCGAGCAGCTTTAACTACTAGCAAATTGAGAGAATTTTTTTTGTCATATGATAAATATTTCCTTCAGACATCTTAAAAAAATATAACACTTCTTAACATTCAAAAATGTTATTATTGCAATTTATTTTAGTATTTCCCAAAACATAATTGTTCATATTTTCTTACTCCGTTCACAAATCATCTGAAAAAGCTGCTTGATGTTATAAGGAAATGTATTTTAATAAATGTGACATAAAAAATTGAATGAAAATCATTGCAAATAAACACAAAAAATATTTTAAATTTTATTTGGAATGAAAGTTCCTCAGGTAAGAGTTATTGTTCCTAAGTCCCAAGGCCCAAACACCTTGGGGACTTTTCATTTCTGAGTTGAAGAAAATTTCCTAAATATCATGTTGGAATGATAAATACATAGATATTTCATTATTGGCCTATATAAGTGAATATATTCGCTTTAATGCAAAACTGAATCAAATAAATAAAGGGGAAAATTAACTTATAGGAGTTATGTATTCCAACCTGAGAGAAATTCAAAGCCACCCTCCGATCCCCTTAAGGTGGTAAGGAATATTTGTCGACATTAATGTGGATTAAAGTTTATTATAAGTGAAATACTTTCACCGGTTAAGAATTTTCTTAAACAGAATTCAACCCAAAAATACGTTTTAGAAAATTTTTGAAAATTAAAAATTTTACCGTCCTCAATGGGATTCGAACTCATGACCTTCAGGTATGTAGTGAACCCACTACCCCACTGCGCTACGCTGCAATAAGTCGATGATGGGAGAGAAACTATAAGTATTTAAGAAATTATACTTGATTTTATTGTTTATTTCGATAAATAATACGACACAAAGTGAAGGTGTCACATACCACATTACTTGTAAGAAATGAACTTTCCAATTATGAAATTCAATCTATTCATTTAACAAATTTTTCAAAAGAGCGGTCTCCACACAATTCGCCTCAGTTTAAATCAGCCAGTACCAGAATTGCATTCTTCCAGATTTACTTTTTTGCGTACTGCGTCATCAAAAATTGGTGTATAGAGCCACCTTAATTAACATGCTTATGAAGTGTACGAAGTTTGATACACATGCATGCGAGGGTTTTCTTTAAATTTTTCTAAAAAGGATGAAATGGACACACACATATACACATACACACGCACAGCAGCGATGCTATATCCCCCTCGCAACAAGTTGCGCGAGGGGATAAAAATGTCTCATTTGGCATTGTCGGCAATAAATAGGGATAAAAGCCTATCATGCAGGTGAAAATTGGCAATTTTTTTTAAATTCAAGCAATTACATGTACCGGTATCACGGGATATGAGTATGGCGTCCTGAATGTCGGTTCAATACAGACTCATTTATTTAAGTTGGTTGATAGAAAATTTACGGAGAGCTATTATATATAATACAGCTTTACAGCCACTTGTGAACATGTACTGTTTACCATAAAGCAGCTACTAAATTTTATAAAATAATCGTCAATACAGTATATTTAAAAATATTTTTGATTAAACTCTACCGGTTCATAAACGATCAAATTCATCTAACCCACTCCGTTCCTTCATTTCAGAAATCCAATTTCCTAAGAAAAAACATACTTACGAATCATAAACATACTAGTATACCCTTACTATTTCTTCAAAACCTTTCAATTTTTATAAAAAAAACTTCGTGCTTTAACTAATGTGATAAAAACTTGTATAATAAAAAAAATTGTAAGCGCCGGAATGGTAGAAAAAAAAACCCATAATTTTCAGATAAACTGTTGCAAAAAGCTTTAAATGAACGACACTTTTTCTATCGAAAATACCGGTATATTTTTTTTTAAATTATAGAGATATGATTGAAACTGGACCAAACAGGAAGAGGTTCATGTATATAAAAATCGTTGCCGATGTGACGAGTGCGCTTATTTCTGTAATATAACTCTCGTGGTATTATACGTATGATATAAGGGTTAGAAATTACCAAATCTTAGCAAGTCGTTTAAATCTAACAAATTCAGAAAAATAGATAGATAAAAGCTGTCAATGTGACAGCAAACCGAGATATCTTTTGTGTGAACAGTATCCATAATTCATCAGGCAAAGGGTCATTTGGTGCCATAGCTTTGGTTCATTACATAAAGAATAAAATGCTTCAATATTTCTTGAAATAGAAAATCTGTCCTTGGAAAAAAAGAGAAGAAAAAAAGAGAAGAAAAAAAAACCCAGAAGAAAATCAAAAGGTATTTCACCTTAAAGGTGGAAGAACCTTAAAAGTGACCCCGAGGTAAATAGAAAAAAATATGAACAAGAATAACAAACATAAAGAAAACTGAGAGGTGGAAAGACCTAATTATAAAGAATTTAAAGCAACACTTCATAAGGATGATAGTGGGATTTATTGCTTTTCATATATATATATATATATATATATATATATATATATATATATATATATATATATATATATATATATATATATATATATATGAACGGTGTAGTCACATTTATGTCGTAAAAACAGTATTTGCATAACTTTCCGAGTTTGTGCACACGAAAGCTGATTTAGCAAAGTTTCTCACATTAGTCAGCTTCCAAAGATATATGAACGGATTAGCCAGTGAGTTAATGGTGCATACACAGAACGATATACGCAAAAATTGAGAAGAATCGTCAATCCATACCGCAATCATGAGGGGCCCTGTCAAGACGAAGAGAAGGGTTATCAACAGTCCAACAAGCAACAGGGTGTCTTTCACCTTTTTGTGTCTGAAATCATGAAGATTAGAAGTATATGTAATCCTAGATATCTGAGGAATGACCTCTTCAGAAGGTGGAAGGTTTTGCTGACAGTTTGCTTCACGGACGGTGATTGTGACAACTCTCGTTTGTGTCGGTGCCCCTTGACCAGGTCCCACTTGATTATAGTTTTTAATAACATATCGAGTGGTGATAAAGTACAGTGAAAGCGTTGAAACTAGAAGCGATAGTGTTAGTAACCTGTTATAGAAAGAAAAAGCCACAAATCGACCACTGTAGACAAACGAAACAAATCTGTCCTTGAAGCGATTGTAGTCTCTGTCTGGAGGTGACACGAGGGAAACGTTTGACGTCACCACCAATAACCAGCTTATGATGCAAACAACGTATTTCCGGTTTCCACAAAAAACGTATCTGTTCCACTTTTGAGTACAAACCACGGTAAATCTTTGTAAACTGATGAGGAAGATTTGTAATAGAGAGAGATAAAGACCGTTTGTCAGCATAAAGGTTTGTGCTACTACCAGTACTCTACTTGTATGCATACTAGATAGGTTGAGAATGCGGGGGAAAATGAATACATTCGACAGTCCAACGAAGAAGTCACTGACTGATAGCATCATCACCAAGAAGTGATAGGGATTACTTCGTATTTCAGCTGTTTTGATGACAAAGATAAACACTCCTCCGTTTAATGTTAAAGACAGAAAGCCAATCACCGAAACAGACACAAGCACAGGAATATCCATTTGAACATTGTCTTTCTCGAATGATTCGTTGAACAAGGAAGTGTTGGTTAAATTCCAATTCATATTGCTTGTCATTTAATTTCAATATATTTTTCGTCGGCTAGTTTCCTTCGTCCTTATGAGGAGGTTGATACAGTCTAAAAATTTCCACAGCTATCAAACGCTCTTAATTTGTTTTAATATTCGTCCTGCGAGCCTAGTTCTTTATTACAATTTGTCAGAGATTTTTCCAATTCTGAAAATGACAGAAAAATGAAAGGTTTTCAATGTACAAATATATTGAAAACGAAAGGTGGAATGTTTGAATGATACAAAAAAATCAACGCTCTTTGCAATTAGCTGAGAGTGTTTATGATGATTTTTGGGGGACAGGTCTAAACAAAGTCGGAACAGAGCATACCGACCACAGAAAAATCGCCTTGTTGGAATATACTGGGACAGATCTATAGCAATGTCGTCTGTTCACTCGAGACGGCCACCACGGAGATCTGGGTCTTTTCCAAAGAATATATTGGCATTAACAGCGTTATATTTAATACATGTTGAGTTCTTTTCGAAAATCTGTTCAAAGAGCTGCCGAGCAATCTTTTACTTTGCAAAGATACTCACGGTCTCTGTTTAAATCTACAAGGACCAACACAGAGGCGTCGGAAGCAAATTGAAATGAAGGGGGGGGGGGGCTAGACTTATCAAAAAGGCAAAATAAAAAATGAAAAAAGGTCTTTGGTTATGGCTATGTGTAACTTTGCACAAAAAAGGGGGGTGGGCTAAGCCTCCCCTACCCCTCCATCCTCTCCAACCCCGGTTCCGACGCCTATGCAACATGAGCAAAAATGCAGGTTACAAAAACACCGATGCAACCTCTCTCAGAGATAAACTACTGCGTAATTACTACGATAGTGGTCAGTGTCCGCTCCTGAACACCGCAGACTGATGATCATTCCGGACATGCCTACAAGGACTACGGATTGCAGACTGTTGTTGGCAAACATACTTCAATTTGTACTGTATTTAATCGAATGACGATAATTTATTTTATTTTCTAATCAAAGGGATTTTGTTGTTTTATTACAGATAAGATTTTTTCGTCTATTTATTATGTATGTATTCAGGATTGAAAGTGGTCTATTGAACTGCCAGTCAATAGACTGCGATCTATTAGACCCTTGGTCAATAAACTGTGATCTATTGTTATTCATTTTAAGCAGTTCCTACCGTTTAGCACATTCGTTTTAGGTCTAAAATTGGAATTTTCACTTCAACATTCTACATGTAAACAAAAGCTTTGTTTACATGGCAAAGAATTGTAAGCTCTGTAACTCGCTTATAACTCAACGAATGACAATCAAATTTTGGTTGCCTATTAAAATGACTTACTGGAGCACTGTGAACATTAAAGTCGGAAAAATCATTTTTGAACAAAATAGTGACCACGCCCCTTAAGGGGGGGGGGAGGGTATACATAAAGTCACGCAACGAAGAATGTCCGAAACGCCACTTTTTAAAGTTTCCACCAATCAAAAATTCTTCAGTATTCGAGAAAAAGAAAAAATCTTCACCACGAACTCTGCATTTTTAGCGAGAATTGGGGGACATTTGATTGGCTGAATAACTGGGTTATGTCCGAATTTGCGATATGAAAGAAATCGCGAAAAAAAAATATCAGATCATTGCAAAAATTACTGGGCATACGGTATTAATAACTTATCATGTTTCTCTGTTTACCTTTTAGCATTTGAGTTCATGATTTTGTTGATCAGCAAACCTCGCGTTCCTCAAAAAGTCAATCATATTCGACAAAAAAAGATACTCACCTGTCTAAAAGAACCATGCCTTCCTCAGTCTCCATGATACATGCCTTAATTCATTATTGACTGCAAACATATTTGCGCCATTGTTCTTTTCTTTGTGATATCCAGGTAATTATTGTCAAGGCACCTAAGTATACATGTACCAGACATATTATTGTCGTGACTTGTCGATTGCGTATAACTATGAAGTGATATTTATATCAACCAAGTATGGTTCCCTTTATTTCCTACGGAAATTCATTGTTATTCTCAGCTCTGTATTACGACACGACAATATAGTCACCCCTTTCATCGATTGGTCGAAACCTTTAGCAACCTATGAAAAATCACGGACGTTTCCATGCTGATGTCAAAATTAATATTTTTATAAGGTTGTCATTATTCTACAGTGGTAACATTTCTTCACGTAGAGTGTGCTCATTTTCATAAAACAAAATGACACTTATTCTTTAGGAAAAAGGGAAACTCTTTGTAGGGTCATAATTCTATGTCGAAAAATGCCCCCGGTCATTATTCTACCTGGTGAATCTTCAGCAGATTACTTCTCCGGAACAAAGGTTTCTGCGCTACATGTACTACTTGGTAAATCAGCAGAAGTTCCAACATCCCGTATACCACAGTTCCCTACCGAGGATACCAACACCTCCAAGAGCCCGATACCATAGAGAAGATGTCACTGTTTCTCTTATCGGTAACCCACTATGTGCTCAACCTTCCTAGCTGTATCTAGTGATAGAGGATGCCAATGCCTCTATTTCCTTTGAGATCGTAACCGCTACTAAAGTGTTTAACAAATAACCCACAGACGGTAGTCAGAGACAATTTTACAGAGACAGACACTTGGTGTAGCCACGTTATCAATCCTTTGCTAACATAGATGAGGAAGAGCTTTATATAGATAAACCGCTCTAAACATTTATTGAGTGTTTCATCCATGCCATATTTTAAACAAATAATACTTCCTGTAATTTCCAGAAACCTCTGTAATCTCAAAATCTAATTATTTATGTACAATGGTAATTATCGTAAAGAAGAATCAAACATATACTAATGATTTGAGATAATTGATTTAGCATTTAATTATCTAATCAATACAATTAAGGGAGGTAACTCTTTCAACAAAAATGCGTGCCTCGCTACAATACCCCTACCTTAATGTTATGCGCCCTCGCTTAAAATTACGTCTTTGCCTAAGACAACTGGCTAGTATCTCATATAGTCTTGCAACCAGACTGGTGGTCTCTGTGTTTTCTGAGCTAACATCCCCATGATTGTTTTCCCTATCTGTTTCGCCCTTATCGGATCTTGGTATCTCATCATCCTCAACCTAAATTGTAGCATAATCGGGTTTCTGTCCACTCTCGACCCATTGCTTTACCATCTTTAAACTTTCTTGGAGAGTTTGCATAGACATGGAGGAAGGTCTAACTTCGACATGAGAGACAACCGGTACAGTTTCACGATCCTGGTCCACAGTAAAACCACCGTCCGTCTGTCTGTCCGTCTGTCTGTAAACTTTTCACATTTTCAACATCTTCTCAAGAACAACAAACCAATTTTAACCAAATTTGGCACAAAGCATTCTTAGGCTAAGGGAATTTAAAGTTGTGAAAATTAAGGACCACGCCCTTTTGCAAAAGGAGATAGTTAGGAATAATTGAAAATTTTCGAGAAATTTTCATATTTTTTTTCACGAACCATTATGCCAGGAAACCTAAAACTTTTGTGGAAGCATCCTCGGGTAGTGGAGATTCAAAGCTGTGAAAATCATAACCCTCGGGGGTAGGATGGGGCCACATGGTGGGGGGGGGGTCGACATTTTACATAGGAATATATAGAGTAAATCTTTAAAAATCTTCTCCTCAGAAAGCAATCAACCAGGAAAGCTGAAACTTGTGTGAAAGCGTCCTCGGATAGTGTAGATTCAAAGTTGTGAAAATTATGACCCTCGGGGATAGGATGGGGCCACAGTGGGGGTCGATTCTTTACATATGAATATAAAGAGTAAATCTTTAAGAATCTTCTTCTCAAGAACCATTTGGCAAGGAAAGTTGAAACTTATGTGGAAGCATCCTTAGCTGGCGTAAATTCAAGGTTGTGAAAATCATGACCCTCGGGGGTAGGATGGGGCCACAATTGGGGGGGGGGGTCAAATTTTTACATAATAATATATATAGAGTTAATTTTTAAAAATCTTCTTCTCGAGAACCATTTGGCCAGGAAAGCTGAAACTTGTTTGGAAGCATTATCAGGTAGTGTAGATTCAAGGTTGTGAAAATCATGACTCCCGAGGGTAGGGTGGAGCCACAATGGGGGTTGAATTTTTACATAAGAATATACAAAGTAAATCTTTAAAAATCTTCTTCTCAAGAACAATTTGGGCAGGAAGTGAGATTTCAAGTTTATTCAAATCATGATTCCAGGGGGGTGGGAGGGGGGGGGGTAGGATGGGGTCACAAGGGTAGGGGAGACAAATTTTTACATAGGAATATATAGAAAAATATCTTTAAATCTTTTTCTAAAAAAGCATTTGCCTAGAAAAGATGTAACTTTAGTGAAAGCAACTTCAGATAGTGTAGATTCAAATTTGTTCAAATAACAATGTTTAGGAGTAGTGTGGGGCCACATTGGGGATTCAGTTGTACAGAGGAAAACATTTTAATTATTCACAAAAAGTTATTATATATGCTTTTACTTATATACAAGCGTTTTACATATTACCGATTCTTTGAAATTGTTTAAACTTTGGCCCCTGGACGATTATTGGGCCTCACAGGGGTTTCAGAGTTTGATGTAGGTTTATATTCTGTGTTAAGGGTCTTTTTGAGACCTGCAATGCTGAATGTGATTTGACTTTTATATTATCCCGTAAGAAAAGGGACTTGATTATAGATAAAAGAATATCCAGGGGGAAACATATTTTTTTGTATAGGATCTAGATGTTTTATACCACATTGTCCAGATATTTTGTATTATGACCCCATGAATTTGATTTTCATGCCTATTGTTGCTCAGGTGAGCGATGTGACCCATGGGCCTCTTGTTTCTGCAATGTCACCGCCTTCATATCCCGCGTGAATCATCAAAGAAAGCATTTTACTGTTTAAATGAAACAAAACAGTAACCGATAGTGTCTGCTGGTCTGTTTGTATCATATAAGTGTTTTTCTTCAAATAACTATTCCTTTGCAGGTTAAAACGTAAATTGAAATGTATATATCAAAACAATCATACACAAATTAGAAATTTATACAATAAACATTTAAAATTAACAAGAGAAAATATAATTAATTTTAATAATTGTACATGCATATAAAGTAAATTAGGGTAATAAAGTTTTATTTTCTTTGTATGTTTAAGAGAATACACGAAATAATTCCCCATGGACCTGTAAAATTTAAGCAATCCACGAAAATCCCCCCCCCCCCCCCACGAAATTTAATGATTCCACAGTAAAAACTAAGTTTTTTCCACTGGAACAAAAATGATTTATTAAGAACAGCTTCTGAAACTGAGATTTCCTTCCTCATACTTGTTTATTATACTTTAAAACAGTTAGCTTAGTGCAGTATCCATAACAACAGATCAATACTACATGTAACAGAAATTCAATTATTCTGAATGTTAAGAATTCCATAGTAATGGAACAAATCAAAGCCTGTGTATCACCCATCTTCGCTAGCCAAGGGTTTTCGGTCCTTTTTGCTCCCCATAAACCCTTGGCGGATATCATTACGAAAACTCGGTGATGTGGTGGCGCTATCTAGCGAGCAACTTGAGTTGCGCCCCTTGCATATTTACATTTTAATCGAATTAAACCACGGGTTATATACACATCGTGGCATTCATACAACTTAAAAAAATGTTGACTACCGAATATCGGAACATAATTAACGATGTTATTAAATACGAATTAAGTTATAACCTAGGGAAAGCACGGGATGTTTTATTCATAGTGTTTTGTAAGGACATGTACCGGGAGTGAAAAAGTCACCGATTTATATGAAAGCTTTCATGCCATAAAACAAGGTATCATTGTTGCGAATTTTGCAGACCAAAGAAATTAAATAAAACACAGCCCATATGAACCCTTAAAAGCAATAACCATAAGCAGGAACGTATATATACTAACGGGATATGCAACTTCTACATTCGCCATGTTTACTTCCCATGCTGTCACGCGAGCCTTGACAAGTTTATAGAACTATGTTCAATCCCAGTAAAATATAGAAGTTTTTAAAGCGATCTGGTTAAACCATCGTTGGGGAGGCACTTATGTCTCAACTTGTTAAGAGCACCAAATGTTTTACCAAAGATCACACGTTTTCTTTTAAAGTTTATATTTACAAGCACTGCGATTGGATCAGCTACTCGCAGCTGCAGCCAATCATAAAACGGAGCTTGTCACCGAGTTTTCGTAATGAAATCTGCCAAGGGTTTATGGGGAGCAAAGTGGACCGCAAAACCCTTGGCTAGCGAAGATGTGTATCACCCTGGTTATAGTTTTATCATTTACTATTTATAAAATGTACTTAGCAAACCAAAACTACAATTTGAAAGACAATCATTTTGAATCCGCTGGCAAGCATTTTTTTGCAAATCCCCTTTGTTACGCATTAAATTAATAGAATTAACTCCCAATCGAGCGTACTAATTGAAGCTCACACCTCATTATCTTTCTTTAACTTTCTGTTGCTGAGAGGGTTTTTTTGGTTAAGAAAATGTTAAATATTTTTCTTTGATAAACAAATGATACAAATAAACCACCCTTCTCACTCTCTTGAAAAGGTATCTGCTGTTTTTTCTTCTTTTATTTTTCAGAAGCCCTGTGAGGAACTGTCATTCGGTACGGCTGTTGTATGCCACAGTTCACATCTGATTGGCGTGAATGTTCTTGACTTCTTCACTAAATTTTAGAATCCTGCTATTATCCGATCAATTTTCATTTCCTTTCAAAACTTATTATCTTTCATATTTCCTCGATTCCTGACTAGAAAATTATTGCTCAAGAGGGCCGGGTGGTCATTTTCAGACCGTATTAATCTCCGTTAGGGGAAAAGCTCCTTATAAAGAAAAAAGTAAAACATTCTAATTCAGTTGCTAAGACATGTGTATTGATTCTTTATTAAATGTAGTATAAATCTAAGAATCTTCCTCAAATTAGATATTGTTAACCCACTGCCCTCCTTTTGTATGATGGTAGCTAGCCATTGCGGAAAAAAAATATCCCACGGAATCGGTTTATGTAAATGAACGAGATGAGTTTCATTTACTTTTAGCAAAAATTGTTAACAATGCAGATGAAAGTGTGACAATAACATTACTTTATATAATCGATCGTTCTTTTTACTTATGATTGTTATTTTATTTGTTTTAAAAACCAGCTTTAAATCGAAAAACCATATTTTTTTCATGTACGTATCTGTGAACTGCAAAGAAATGAAAGGTATATTTCATATCATTTTTAAGCTTTTATAAAGATATATTACCATTTACTGTAAAACTTGGTCGAACTTCACAAATAAACAAAATAGAAAGCTATTATATTTCAAAAGAATAAGATATTGAGAATACCTCGGATCTAAAAGCATGCACTGAGGAGTAAACATGTATACGCTTTCTAGTTTGAAGCTTATATTGTCTATAAAGAAAAAGGCAAATATTTAGAACAAATGTCTTGCTAATTACTTCTTCTTTTTTTTTACGATAAGGTCTGTTTGAACAAGAAACCGCCTCTGACTCTCTCATAAAGCACAACTTTAGGGGAGGCTCGGTGGTCAACATAATCAGTCGTCAGAACTACCTTAAACCTTTGGAGATAAGTTTTGAATAGACCCTTTCACGGCAACTGCGCCACTGCTCTCTTGCATGGCAAATTGATATTTTTTTTAACCGAAGTTTTAGTAGGTAGATAATTAAATGACGTAAATGGAACAATTGACATTACGTCATATTTCACCGAAATGTGTCATTTTGCCCTGCAAAAGAGCAGTACCGCAGTTACCGTGAAAGGATATATTATTTTTATTCAGAAAAGAAGAAATTAGATAGGTTTGCTTGAAAATTATAATATTTTACTTAATCTTAATGCGAAGTTCTTTTTTGTTGGAGATCCAAATAATAATAAAAATATGACTCAAATATCCCACCCTCTTAATTCATGTTTAGATCTATCGAACAGTATCAAATGTACATGTAAATACCTACCCGATAAATCTCCTATAATCTTCCCCTATATATACGGGTACGTTGCATCGTTTTTGAAAGTAGGCGGGGGCGGGGGGGGGGGGGGTGCACATATATCTTTAATTTCAATGTTTAATTGTTCATTTTCTTGTGTTCACATGTAGGCTACTTCAATTTTCAACCTGATATCGAAAAAGTGAGAGAGGAACTCCTTGAAAATTCATTTTTTTGCAAGTTTATACAAGAAAAATCTTTTTCCCCACCCCCGCCTCCCCCACTTGTTGCAACGTGCCTGCGATACTAATATTTCATTTGCTGATTCTGTTTTGTCATATTTCAATCTTTTACCATTAAGGAAGGAGTCTTTACTTGTTTACATGTTGTACCATGTATGTACATACAAACACACTAATGAGTGTGACCATTAAGTATAGAAGACCACATATATGCCCCTGATAAAAGAATAAAAATGTAATACACAAATGAATGTGTACAATTGGCTTATATGCTCTCAACTATACTTAAACCATTTGCATAATGATGCAAAACCAGGTACATGTTGTACCGTGTATGATGTTATATAAATACACTATAATAAGTGTGACCATTAAGTATAGATAACTACACAAATAGGCGTCGGAACCGGGGGGGGGGCGGGGGCTAGGTGGGGCTCAGCCCCCCCCCTCACTTTTTTTGCTAACCTAGAGGCTAGGGGGAAGGGGGCTTAGCCCCCCCCCCCCCCCCCCCCCCCACCTAAACCCGCAAATTGAACCTGAATTTCTGTACCATCGAAGCCTAAATTGTAACAACTCGACCTACGATTTTGAAATTGAAATGACTTTAAACGATGGATAAAAGAGTGACCCACAATTAGTACTCGATAAACCATTGTTAGAAATGTAATTTTAAGCAGATAGGTAGATAATAAGGGTGGGCTTTACCTTCTACGCATTGAAATTCCTGTAATCCAAGATATCACGTTCGTAGATTGGGTATAGTGGAGATCACAAAGAATTAGATTAAACAAAGTTCATGAAATTTTCTTGCGTCCAGCAGCCAGAACAGAAATAATAGTAATGAGAAAATATTCACATATGACATGATATATTACGACAAAAATTACATAATGAGATTCGATGCTAGACGTGTTAATTGACTATGGTGAAAACATACTTAACACCTAACACTCGGTGACCAATGCAAATTACAAACTATCAAACAACCTGGGTAACTTGACCATGGGGTGTTAATGGATATACATGTACCCCCTGCATGCGTTCATCTGCTTGTTATACATTTATAATGCCAGCTTGATTTACAAAGAGATATAAAGTTGACACATACATCCCATGAATAATTACAAAATTTGTTCCCAAAATGTTTTTATTTGCAATAAAATTAGTTTTTGATTTAAATGCCCACAATTTAGAAATATGACATCATAAAGTTGACATTTTCCCGCCATTTTTTGCATTTTTAACTTTCAATGGCTCGTTTTCAAGCCATTTTTCTTTAAGAAAACATTGAGCGATTGCTTTAACAAACAAAATGTTTTCACCAAAGATTTATCAATCCCGTACTAATAAGTGACGAAAAGTTCATTCTTGTTTAAAGCGTCGCTCTATATTTCCCATTCGAAAAAAGACAAGAAAAATGTCAATAAATGAATTATTTTGATTGAATTCTAAAAATAGCGTCTCTTCTGACGTCATATACTGCCATTAAGTGCAAATAAATCAAATAATTAAATGAAAAAATATATTTAATATCAACTCTCCTAGAAAATAACACAACAATCTAATGTACCTGAAATACTTTTAAAAATGGCGAATTAGGGGGGGGGGCCAAATTTGACACATATCTTATATAGTTCTTTGATTAAATGTTCATTAAATCAAGATGAAAGGAAATTAAAATATCATATTTTTATTTCTTTTTTACTGTTATACAACTTGGCAAAGAAATAGTAATCAAATTTTAAAATCTAACAAGTTACTATATTTTTAGAGGAACGTTGGCGTAGGAAAATATCACGTTTTTTGCAATAATTCAGAATTGCTGTTGATTCATGTGACTATTTAGCATTTTTAAAACAATAACATTTATGTTGCATTTCTTCAACTAATGTCAACTTATGATAAGATACTTGGGTTTCAGACTATATCTTTAAAATATGATCTTCCTATCAAGTTATGTTTTTATCAGGTTTTAAGCGCTCACTCTATAGATAGATTTATGTAAAAAAAAAAAAATAACTAAAATCGGATTTTCTCTCTTCCTAAATGGTCAATATATTAGCTTTTTGTCAGTTTATTTTTAAAAAGAGTCTTCATAATGTGTAAAAATCAGAAATATTTTAATATTGGAAGCATAAAAATATACTCAAATTTTTTTTCAAAATTTCAGAAAATTAGAGGAAATTCAGGCTAAACAATATCAATTCAAGTTACAATATTCATCATAATTTAGTAAGATAAGCTGATAGACATTCTTGTATTCTTTTATTTTATTGAAGAATAGAAAACTTCATATCTAAAACAAGTGTCTACATAACTGCAAATAACTACATTTATTTTTATCATGAAAAAAAATGACAATAACAAACTGCCCCCTCTCAAAAATCCATAAAACGAAGTTCAAATTCAAAGCAGAGCAACACGGACCTCTAAAAAGATAGAGGTAGGATCAGGTGCTTTTGAGGATTGCACATCCTCTGCTGACCGGTCAAACCCGCCGTGTTTTTGTCGTAATCGGGGGAAAACCCGCCGGAAAGGCTATACACAATTAGGTGATTAATTTAGTCTAACAATTAGTATGAAAAACGTCAGTTAGCATGCAACCCAGTGGAAGATTGTATTTGCTGACAGAGAATTTGTTTCGACCATAGAACTTATGGAAAGATGACTTCAAACGAGACTGTTGATATATAGTCCTGTTTTATCAACTTGTTTGTCAGTAGCTTGCCTCGCCTTAGAAACTGTTCGTACGAAGATCATGGCCGTGTGTATCGAATTAATTGAGAGACAAAAACAAGATATGCAGGTGATGAAGGTTTATTGCTACATAAGTAAGGAAAGTTGACTATAGAAAAATTGAAGCCATCGCGTTTATCATAACGTTCTATTGTTGGTTACCATCGATGTCCATTTTCAGTAAAAAAAATCCAAATATGAAACAGATGACACAGAATCTGTGATATCTTTTATTTCAAGTTCACTGGGATATATCGAGTCGACGTAAGTATGGAAATAACATTTGTTAATTGATATTACATCGTCGATATACCTGAATGTTGAGTTAAAAGCCACATCGAGTGATTTATTTTTTGCACGTACAAGTTTGTGAATAAATTCTGATTCATCCTTTAAGTTGAAGGAAATGGTAGTGACCTTGACCTGACCTTTATGCGAAAACAAGGAGGAAAATTTGATTAAACTGATAAAATTTATGGGCTATATGGTTTGTCTGACTATGTCAAAATTTCATGAATTTCTTGACATAAGTTTATCTAATAACGAGAAGATAACATGTAAACTTCCTTAAGGAGACTGAGTGATCAACTAATTAGCCATTCTATAGATTTACGTCAAATACATGTATATTGATACGATTCTGTAAGCTATAAACTATCAATTAGTAAAGTATTTGGGAAAAAATACCTTTAGATTTTCGAAATTGTTTCCCACATCTTTACGGAGGTCTCTTCTTCTTCTTCTTCTTCTTCTTCTTCTTCTTCTTCTTCTTCTTCTTCAGAAGAAGAAGAAGAAGAAGAAGAAGAGAAGATCAATAGAGTATAACAATATTCATGAATATCCAGCCCTCTGAAAATCACTTCTCACTGCTTACAATCATCTGCAAAATTTGTTATAATTTTTTTAACCAATCTATATACAAATATAACCCTTCTATGTAGATTACATAAGGAGTCAAATATGTTGTTGACTTAATTAACCATATGATCTTTGCTAAGCAGAATTTTATGTATACGGTAACATAAAAAAAATAATTTGCTATCAGAATTGAGCATTTAAAAATGTGATCTGACAAGGAAATTGTAAAGGAAAGGGACATAACTATAACACAGTCCAAACCTTGCTTTTTTGCTTTAAAAAGTAATCCTATATTTCACATAAGTATGAAATGTATGAATAAGTAAGAATCTGGCAACACACTTACAGTGGGCACGATACATGACGGTTTCATTCATGGACAAAACCTCGGTCTTATCTCCTCTTCGGTGATTTCGGAATGATTTTCCTGTATTTTGTTTGATAGACAATTGATATGGCGGATTTTGGCAATGATATATACGAGATATATATATATATATATATATGAGATATTAAGCAATGTTTAAAAAAATGAAAACAATGAAATTTTAATAATAATTTTTACTGTAGTATTTGTGTACATACAATATCAATTACAAATGGTGTGTAACAACATTTCAACTACATATTAATGACCGTGTTCCAAAACTGATAGCATGTTTTAAGTTTATACAATTCATTTATTTTTTAATGCTTAAATTACAAAAGAAACACACATTCACAATCATACATAATTTTCTAAAGTTAATATATTTAAATACAAATAATGATAATTTGGACACACATCAAATGCATAAGAACAATATCAAACGAACAGACATTTTTTTGCAGTTTGCAGTTTCAAAATATTAATATAAAACCTTCAAATTAAGAGTCAGTATATTTCTTATATAAAAAAATATGTATTAAATAGTCCATGCCTATCAATAAGACGTTAACTGGCTTTTTTGATTAAGTAACTGTTATAATGATTAATTTTTTATACTAGTATGTCATTCAATTAAAAGAAAAAATACAAAACTACCAAATGAATCACTTATTTTTGAAACGCTTAAAAGCAGACGTTATTTATTGTGAACTACAACTTAAGAATTGCAGAGAGGGGAAATATGGATTCGAAAAACCATTGTGTAATCCGGAAACTCAGAACAAAACAAATGATTTATACAGATAAAATACGTTGTTCCTATCGGATATAAAGTTATATACAGAGATATTTACCAAATTTTCATTTAATTTTTTTTCTTGTTTTTAAAGCGCTTGGCATATACATTGTATAGCTCAGTGCTTTATTGTCGTTAGACTTCTACTTCCGTTCATCGAATAACCGCCCCCTATGAGCAGAAGTTTGTTTCGTTTAAACTAGTAAGAGAACCAGTTTCAGCGGTTAATGCACATAACTGCACGGGCTATTGTGAATTTAATGTACGAGCTATTGTGAATTAAATGTACAGGGATTACATACATCATTGCAGGGATTGTCATGCTGTGATGAGGAAATACAGTGCGTATACAGAAGCTGAAATGTTAAATATATCTGTTATATTCATACAGGAGCAGGGTTAGCGCTTTTTAGTTCTATCAGTAATTTGATTTTTATATATTTTCTAAACACAATATGGTATGCAATAATACCGAAATATATCTAGACATGTAGCTTGTAATAAAATCCCAGATTATTACGTAAGTCTTATCTGCAATGGGTTGACAATACAGGAGCAAAGTATCATAGTACATGTACTTGTTTAACAAATTTAAGTTACTGAATATTCAAATTAGGTGTTACAGTAAAACAAACTTTAGATAAATGAATATCTAAAGTAGGTATTATAGAATAACAAACTTAAGATTGATGAATATTCAAATAAGGTGTTACAGAATACGTGTAACAGACTTTAGATTAATGAATATTCAAATAAGGTGTCACAGTATTAGTAGATAAACCTGACGAGGGCTGGATTACCATTTCAGGTCTTTCAATTGTCGCATGACGTCATTGAGAGCATTCCGGAATATTTTACCGTTATCGGTTATAATAATAGTGTTATGTAATGCATGGTTTTGCCAATATTTCCTAAATAACTTGTGTTTACACATTTCAAGCTATGAAAGTGAAATGAAACTAATGTTCAACAATTTATAAAGGGTAGTTTGAGTTGAAATCGCTGAATTCAATAAAACTGATAAAACGTACATAGGAAAAGTTGACAGAGACTAAAATCATTATTTTCACCTGGTAAGGTAATATTTCTTTGAAGATTTCAATAGTGTTGTGAGAGAAGATGGCCGTGTAAACCCAATTCCTTTTGGAGGGTCGACGGGCTTCCCCCGGGCACCCATCCCCACCAAATATGAAGCCCAAATATGGGATACAGGGTGTTAGCCAGCCCTCGAAAGATATCCCATTATAATTGTATATTACGAAATTTCCAATTTTGCCAGGCTAGCTAGGCCTGTAATGGCCGTGTAAACCCAATTCCTTTGGTAGGGGTCGACTGGGTTCCCCGGGCCCCATCCCCACCAAAATATGAAGGCCCAAAATAGGGATACAGGTGTTAGCCAGCCCCTCGAAAGATATCCCATTATAATTGTATTATACGAAATTTCAATTTCGCCAGGCTAGCTAGGCCTGTTAATGGCCGTGTAAACCCAATTCCTTTGGAGGGGTCGACTGGGCTTCCCCCGGGCCCCATCCCCACCAAATATGAAGGCCCAAATATGGAAAGGGTGTTAGCCAGCCCCTCGAAAGATAATCCCATTATAATTGTATATACGAAATTTCCAATTTTCGCCAGGCTAGCTAGGGCCTGTTAATGGCCGTGTAAACCCAATTCCTTTGGAGGGTCGACTGGGCTTCCCCCGGGCCCCATCCCCACCAAATATGAAGCCCAAATATGGGATACAGGGTGTAGCCAGCCCCTCGAAAGATATCCCATTATAATTGTATTATACGAAATTTCCAATTTTAGCCAGGCTAGCTAGGCCTGTTAATGGCCGTGTAAACCAATTCCTTTGGAGGGCGACTGGGCTTCCCCGGGCCCCATCCCCACCCAAATATGAAGGCCCAAATATGGGATACAGGGTGTTAGCCAGCCCCCGAAGATATCCCATTATAATTGTATTATACGAAATTTCCAATTTCGCCAGGCTAGCTAGGCTGTTAATGGCCGTGTAAACCCAATTCCTTTGGAGGGTCGACTGGGGCTTCCCCCGGGCCCCATCCCCACCAAATATGAAGGCCCAAATATGGGATACAGGGTGTTAGCCAGCCCCTCGAAAGATATCCATTATAATGTATTATACGAAATTTCCAATTTTCGCCAGGCTAGCTAGCCGGTTTAAGGCCGTGTAAACAATTCCTTTGCGAGGGTCGACTGGGCTTCCCCGGGCCCCATCACCACAAATATGAAGGCCAAATATGGGATAAGGGTGTTAGCCAGCCCCTCGAAAGATATCCCATAAATTGTATTATACGAAATTTCCAATTTTCGCCAGGCTAGCTAGGCTCTGTTAATGGCCGTGTAAAACCCAATTCCTTTGGAGGGTCGACTGGGCTTCCCCGGGCCCCATCCCCACCAAATAGAAGGCCAAATATGGGATACAGGGTGTAGCCAGCCCCTCGAAAGATATCCCATTATAATGTGATTATACGAAATTCCAATTTTCGCCCAGGCTAGCTAGGCCTGTCTAATGGCCGTGTAAACCCAATTCCTTTGGAGGGTCGACTGGGCTTCCCCGGGCCCCATCTCCACCAAATATGAAGGCCCAAATATGGGATACAGGGTGTTAGCCAGCCCCTCGAAAGATATCCCATTATAATTGTATTATACGAAATTTCCAATTTTCGCCAGGCTAGCTAGGCTGTTAATGCCGTGTAAACCCAATTCCTTTGGAGGGTCGATGGGCTTCCCCCGGGCCCCATCCCCACCCAAATATGAAGGCCCAAATGGGATACAGGGTGTTAGCCAGCCCCTCGAAAGATATCCCATTATAATGTATTATACGAAATTCCAATTTTCGCCAGGCTAGCTAGGCCTGTAATGGCCGTGTAAACCCAATTCCTTTGGAGGGTCGACTGGGCTTCCCCGGGCCCCATCCCACCAAATATGAAGCCCACAATATGGGATACAGGGTGTTAGCCAGCCCCTCGAAAGATATCCCATTATAATTGTATTATACGAAATTTCCAATTTTCGCCAGGCTAGCTAGGCCTGTTAATGGCCGTGTAAACCCAATTCCTTTGGAGGGTCGACTGGGCTTCCCCCGGGCCCCATCCCACCAAATATGAAGGCCCAAATATGGGATACAGGGTGTTAGCCAGCCCCTCGAAAGATATCCCATTATAATTGTATTAACGAAATTTCCAATTTTCGCCAGGCTAGCTAGGCCCTGTTAATGGCGTGTAAACCAATTCCTTTGGAGGGTCGACTGGCTTCCCCCGGGCCCAATCCCCACCAAATATGAAGGCCCAAATATGGGATACAGGTGTGTTAGCCAGCCCTCGAAAGATATTCCATTATAATTGTAATTATACGAAATTCCAATTTTCGCCAGGCTAGCTAGGCTCTGTTAATGGCCGTGTAAACCCAATTCCTTTGGAGGGTCGACTGGGCTTCCCCCGGGCCCATCCCACCAAATATGAAGGCCCAAATATGGGATACAGGGTGTAGCCAGCCCTCGAAAGATATCCCATTATAATTGTATTATACGAAATTTCCAATTTTCGCCAGGCTAGCTAGGGCCTGTTAATGGCCGTGTAAACCCAATTCCTTTGGAGGGTCGACTGGGCTTCCCCCGGGCCCCATCCACACCAAATATGAAGGCCCAAATATGGGATACAGGGGTGTTAGCCAGCCCTCGAAAGATATCCCATTATAATTGTATATACGAAATTTCCAATTTTCGCCAGGCTAGCTAGGCCTGTTAATAGGCCGTGTAAACAAATTCTTTGGAGGGTCGATGGCTTCCCCGGGCCCCACCCACCAAATAGAAGGCCCAAATATGGGATACAGGGTGTTAGCAGCCCCTCGAAAGATATCCATTATAATTGTATTATACGAAATTTCCAATTTCGCAGGCTAGCTAGGCCTGTTAATGGCCGTGTAAAACCCAATTCCTTTGGAGGGTCGACGGGCTTCCCCCCGGGCCCCATCCCCACCAAATATGAAAGGCCCAATAAATATGGATACAGGGTGTTAGCCAGCCCTCGAAAGATATCCCATTATAATTGTTATTATACGAAAATTTCCAATTTTCGCCAGGCTAGCTAGGCCTGTAATGGCCGTGTAAACCAATTCCTGTGGAGGGTCGACTGGGCTTCCCGGGCCCCATCCCAACAAATAGTGAAGGCCAAATATGGGATACAGGGTGTTAGCCAGCCCCTCGAAAGATATCCCATTATAATTGTATTATACGAAATTTCCAATTTTCGCCCAGGCTAGCTAGGCCTGTTATGTGCCGTGTAAACCCAATCCTTTGGAGGTCGACTGGGGCTTCCCCGGGCCCATCCCCACCAAATATGAAGGCCACAAATTGGGATACAGGTGTTAGCCAGCCCCTCGGAAAGATATCCCATTATAATTGTATTATACGAAATTTCCAATTTTCGCCAGGCCTAGCTAGGCCTGTAATGGCCGTGTAAACCCAATTCCTTGGAGGGTCGACTGGGCTTCCCCGGCCCCATCCCCACCAAATATGAAGGCCCAATATGGGATACAGGGTGTTAGCCAGCACCCTCGAAAGATATCACCATTATAATTGTATTATACGAAATTTCCAATTTTCGCCAGGGCTAGCTAGGCCCTGTTAATGGCCGTGTAAACCCAATTCCTTTGGAGGGTCGACTGGGCTTCCCCGGGCCCTCTCCCACCAAATATGAAGGCCCAAATATGGGATACAGGGTGTTAGCCAGGCCCCTCGATAAGATATCCAATTATAATGTATTATACGAACTTCCAATTTTCGCCAG